>CM077160.1:140435846-140892592 GCA_039583875.1 Platanthera guangdongensis | reverse complement strand
GTGGACTCCCCTCTCCGTTGCATGCTCCTATGACCACACCGCTCCGGTGGACTCACAACAAGAAAAATCTTGATTAGCAAGGAGCAAAATTCGTTGCTAATTAGCTAAATTTGTTGCTAATTTTAACTAGCAAGAATTTTGAAATAAAAAAATTTTGTAGTTAATATGGTCATAGCTAAATTTAGCAAGAAACTTATTTCTTTATAATTAGCAAGGATATTTTAGGAAGGAATTCTTTGATACTAATATTTTGTATTTTATATAATTATTTGGTTAAATTAAAACAATATCTGAGATTTGAACCGTAAACCTCTCATAAATAATTTCTTTACCCAACCAACCATCCTAATTAACTAATTCATTTTTCATTTATGGTAATATATATATATATATATATATATATATATATATAATTATAAGTTTATATTATTTATATATATGGTTATTTATTTATACGTACATATATATATCTATATCTATACTATTCTAAAAAGATTTATGGTGGTCTGCCAATAGCGTGTCCACAAAAATGGTTAAAAATGCGTACACCGTTGGATTTTCGCTTCAAAAAACAAGGGCCGTTGGATCATTAAGAAGAGTGGCCTGCAAATAAAACTATCCTAAAAAAACTCCTCAGCTTCTCTCTCCAAATCCGATCAACAGCAAAACCAAATGAACAGTGTCGCACCCCCCCCCCCCCCCCCCCTTCACGGTCTTCTCCACCGCCGGCGGCGGAGCCGCCGGCGGCCTGACCGGCTGCCCCCGGCAGGTTCACCGGGAGCAGGCGAACCTGCCGGCTGTGATCGCGCGGCGCTCCGGCGGGGCCACCGCCAAAAAGATTTATGGTGGTCTGCCAATAGCGTGTCCACAAAAATGGTTAAAAATGCGTACACCGTTGGATTTTCGCTTCAAAAAACAAGGGCCGTTGGATCATTAAGAAGAGTGGCCTGCAAATAAAACTATCCTAAAAAAACTCCTTAGCTTCTCTCTCCAAATCCCGATCAACAGCAAAACCCAAATGAACAGTGTCGCACCCCCCCCTTTCACGGTCTTCTCCACCGCCGGCGGCGGAGCCGCCGGCGGCCGGACCGGCTGCCCCCGGCAGGTTCGCCGGGAGCAGGCGAACCTGCCGGCTGTGATCGCGCGGCGCTCCGGCGGGGCCACCGCCGGCGGTGGCCCTGACCGTGAGGCCAGATCTGGGCCTCACGGTCAGGGCCACCGCCGGCGGTGGCCCCGCCGGAGCGCCACCGGACCACCGCCGGCAGGCTCGCCTTCGCCCGGCGAACCTACCGGTGGCCGCCGGCGCCTCCGCCGGCGGCGGTAGGGGAGGTCGTGGATTCGCGGGGGGGGGGGGGGGGGGGGGGGGGGGGGGATTTTTTAGTTTTTTTTTATAAAAATTAAACTATTAATATTATAAAAATCTAAAAATTTAATTTATTAATATATAAAATATTTTATAAATGTAAATTTAAATTAATATAAAAATTAAAAATTGGGCGGGCGGAGCCCGCCGGGAGGGGGGTGCAGGCGGAGCCTGCCGGGGGTGGTGGGCGGGCGAAGCCCGCCGTCGGCGGCCAGGTACTGTGGCGCGTAGCCATCGGGCCGGAGGCCCGTGCCTGCGACTCGTGTATATATATATATATATATATATATATATATATATATATATATATATATATATATATATATATATATATATATATATATCTACATATAAATATATAATTTTATTTATATTTATTATATATAATTATTTATATATATCTTTATTTCCGTATATTATATATATTTATATATTTTTGTATATATATTATATATGTTTATTTATTTATATATTTTATATGCAATTATTTATTTATTTCTCGTTGGTGCAAGGCGGGGAGATCGCGCGGGAGTGTGACGAGCTCGACGGGGAGATCGCGCGGGAGAGTGACAATCTTTGCAGGGGAGCAGATATCGAGATGAGAATGATGATATCAAGTGCTTCTTTAATTTGTTTAAGAAACTTATAAATATATATATTTTAAAAAATGAGATGAAAATATTAGGAGAAAATTGAATCTTTCTATTCATAAATTTTTAATCTATAATAATTAGTATAGAAATTTTGAATGGAAATATTTTATTTCTATTTAGCAACAAATATTTTGTAACAAAATAATTCGTTGCTATTTTTGTAACAAATATTTTTGTGGCTATTTTTGTGGGTAAAAATAAATATCATAACCTAGTTAAATTTGATGATAATTAGCAACAAATTATTTAGCGTTCATAATTTTCATTGCTAAATGAACTTTTTCTTGTTGTGACTCCCCGCTCCGTTGCGTGCTCCCATGACCACACTGCTCCAGTGGACTCCCCGCTCCGTTGTGTGCTCCCATGACCACACCGCTCCGGTGGACTCCCCGCTCCGTTGCGTGCTCCCAAGACCACATCGCTCTGGTGGACTCCCTGCTCCGTTATGTGCTCCCATTATCACACCGCTCCGTTGAACTCTCCGCTCTGTTGCGTGCTCCCATGACCACACCGCTCTGGTGAACTCCCCGCTCAGTTGCGTGCTCCCATGACCACACCGCTCCGGTGGACTCCCCGCTCTGTTGCGTGCTCCCATGACCACACCGCTCCGGTGGACTCCCCTCTCCGTTGCGTGCTCCCATGACCATAGCGCTCTAATGGACTCCTCGCTCTGTTACGTGCTCATATGACCACACCGCTCAGGTGGACTCCCCGCTCTGTTGTGTGCTCCCATGACCACTCCATTGTGGTGGACTCCCCGCTCCGTTGCGTGCTCACTTGGCCACACCTCTCTGGTGGACTCCCCGTTAAGTTGTGTGCTCCCTTGGCCACACGTTCACGTGGACTCCCCACTCCGTTGCGTGCTCCCTTGGCCACACGCTCCCGTGGACTCCCCCGCTCTGTTGCGTGCTCCCTTGGCCACATGCTCCAGTGGACTCCCCACTCTGTTGCGTGCTCCCTTGGCCACACGCTCCGATGGAGTCCCCGCTCCGTTGCGTTCTCCCTTGGCCACACGCTCTGGTGGACTCCCCGCTCTGTTGCGTGCTCCATTGGCCACACGCTCCGGTGAACTCCCGCTCCGTTGTGTGCTCCCTTGGCCACAAGCTCCGGTGAATTCCCGCTCCATTGCGTGCTTTCTTGGCCACACGCTTAGGTGGACTCCCGCCCCGTTCCGTGCTCCCTTGGCCACACGCTCCGATGGACTCCCCGCTCCGTTGCGTGCTACCTTGGCCACACGCTCCGGTGGACACCCTGCTCCGTTGCGTGCTCCCTTGGCCACACGCTCCTGCGGACTCCCTGCTCCGTTGCATGCTCCCTTGGCCACACGCACCGGTGGACTCTCCACTCCATTGCGTGCTCCGTTGGCCACACGCACCGGTGGACTCCCCACTCCATTGTGTGCTCCCTTGGCCACAAGCTCCGGTGGACTCCCCACTCCGTTGTGTGCTCCCTTGGCCATACGCTTCGGTGGACTCCCCGCTTATTTGGGTGCTCCCTTAGCCACATGCTCCGGTGGACTCCCCGTTCCGTTGCGTGCTCCCTTGGCCACACGCTCGGGTGGACTCCCTGCTCCATTGCGTGCTCCCTTGTCCACACGCTCCGGTGGACTCCCCGCTTCATTGCGTGCTCCCTTGGCCACACGCTCCGGTGGAGTCCCTGCTCTGTTGCGTGCTCCCTTGGCCACACGCTCTAGTGGACTCCCTGCTCCTTTTCATGCTCCCTTGTCCACACGCTCTGGTGGACTCCCCGCTCTGATGCGTGCTCCCTTGGCCACACCACTCAGGTGGACTCACCGCTCCGTTGCGTGCTCCCTTGACTACATCGTTTGTGAATGATATGCTTCTATGCGCTTCCCCGCACTCCACTCTTCAATTTGCTCCAATGAACACTCCTTTCTAGATGCACCCTCCTCTGGTCTTCGCTTTACGGAAAGTGCTCCTCTCCAGTGCCTCCCCCTCCCCCGGCACTCCACGATCCCCCAAGATCTGTTCTCGAGAGTGTGTCCCCGCGCTCTACTCATGTACACGCTTCGTCGCTTCATTCTCCAGTACGTTCCTACTTCTCGCTCAATGAAAGAGGTTCGGATTTTTGGAAGATGCTTCACCATCCATAAGGTGCTTTGTTCTCCAGGGCACACTCCCACACTCTGTGCACTAGAAGGTGTTCCTCCCTCCAAAATGGCTTTGCTCTCAAGGGCGCTTTTCAACACACCGCTCTTCAGAATGACACTCTCCTCACCAGAAAGTGCATTGTGCCGCTCTCAAAAATAGGTCGTTGTAGGTTGATCTCCGAGACATGCCCCCACACGTAGCTATCTAAAGGGTGTCCCCGACACACACAACTAACAAATACTTTTTTTAACATTGTAGAATGGGAGGGGGTTTGCCTCCTCGCTAAGCTAGTCGTGTACTATGAAAAAATTGCTTGGCGATTTTTTTAAACCGGGTCAAACCCTGTGATTTCTCTTTCTGAATTTTGCACGTAAAATTCTTGTTGTCGACTCTAATTTGACTGTGCACGCATTCAGTTGACTCTTGACCTAGGACGAACCCAACTACCTAACCCTAATGAGATGACAATCTCTTAAAAATATTTTCTTAAAATTCATGAATTAAAATGGGGTATTTTAATAATTGATGGAGATGAAGCCCCATTTAAAGACTTGGGTATGCACTTAACCACTCCCCCCATAATTTATCCTATTATGGAGATCATGGGTTTGACCGATTGTTGGGTACATTGAGAATTGTGTATCTGATTTGAAGAAGTCTTTTCAACTTAATGATATAGACAAATTTGTATTTGATGTATGTTGTGTTTATTTGTGTAGTTTTATGTTGAAGAAAAAATAAACTAAGTACAAAAGTATCGAGACAGTAGACAAGTGTCGACACCTTTGTAAAAGAAGTACTGAGATAAAGAATCAAGTTGTGTCGACACTCAGGACTAGTGTCAACACCCTTATTCAAGTAGTGTCGAGACTAGAAGCAAGCTGTGTCGACACACAGGACTTGGGTCGACACCGATAATTAAGAAACCAGTTGTGTCGACACTCAGGACTAGTGTCGACACATTTCACACAAGTTATGTCGAGACTGGAAGCAAGCTGTGTTGACACCCATGACTTGGGTCGACGTCGTTAGTCAAGAAATCAGCTGTGTCGACACTCAGGACTAGTGTCGACACATTTTACACAAATTGTGTTGAGACAAGAAGCCAGCAGTGTCGACACACTCGATTGTTGTCGACATCCCTATAAAAGAAGTGTCGACACCCAGGACTGGTGTATACAGAATCTAAGTACATAAGTGTCAACACTCAGAACTGTGTCAACACCTTCATGCAGAAGCTTTCACAACAGAAATTTTTCTAAGTCCAGAATTTGAAGCCTGAAGTTCTGGCAACCGTCAAAACTGTCAGATGTCAGTGAATTAACTGGAGTATCCGGTCACTCTTGTCAAAGCCTATATAAAGAGACCAACACAACAAAAACAGGGCGATCAATTCTTATTCTTCTCATCTAAGTCTGTCAGAACAAATCAATAGAATTCTGAAGGTGGAAAGGAGGCAGATCGCAGATCAACTTCAATCTTCACCGGCCAAGATTCCACCCTACCGTCTCCTTCAAGAAGCTTTGAAAAAGCTAAGAAGGGTTGTGCCTTTTTTTTCACAACCAAGAATAAGGGAGACAATATCACATCAAGATCTGATCAAGAAGAAGTCACCAGTCTCTTTCTTCCTGGGTGAAAGTTTTGATTTCAAGAACAACTAAACACCTAGAGGGGGGTGAATAGGTCCAATTCCAAAAACTTAAGCAACTAATCAATTAATATCACATCACAACAATCTCATCACAATCAAGATCAGCATAACACAGTACACATAGTTTTATGGTGGCTCCCCAATTGATGGGTACATTCACTTTCCCCCTTCTCTAGCAGTATACTAGATTCGGCCAAACTTCCTTCTATCTTTCTCAGATCCTCAGATCTTACAACTCAGAGCCCAACAAGCTCCTATAACTCGGGCACAAGCCCTACCACTCAGATCACCAAGATCCTACAACTCAAGTTCTCCCCATAAACTCTACCTCAGAGTGACTCCACACTCCTACAGCTCATGCAATCCTGCCCTACCTCAATGTGAATCCACACACCTACAACTCAGGCAACTCCTGCTCTACCTCAACCTTTATAACACAGGCTTACAATTCAGGCCTTAGCCTTACCACTCAGATTCAAAATTAATCTTACACAGAAATATTCAAGATAATGAATTACAGATCCAGAGAAAATTCTCTGTGCCTGTTTACCTGGACTGAGCAGATATCAGCCCTAACTTCTTCTTCACAGCAACAAGATGATACAGAGATCTTGAAATGATGCTCGGCTTGTTTTGGAATCAACTAGCAGATGAATCTGCTTCTTCTTCTTCTTCTTCTTCAAGAATATCTCCTGATCTGGACCGAGCAGATTCAGCCCTTCCTTCTTCTTTGATCCAACAAATTGATCTTCAAATTCTGACTCGGCTTGGATCGGGAAGAAAACTTCAGCTAGGGCACGCCTAGGCTGATTCGTCTCTCTCAGAGGATTACTTGAACCTACCAGAGTAGATGTTGATTGCACCAGCAAACTCAGAAGCCCTTCAGATTTGATCTTGAGGTTCTTGGCTTCTGCAACAATGGCGGATGAAGTCGATGAACTCCGCTTCTCATTTCTTAATCAGAAATTAATCTAATTAATTCCTTGATAATAGATCTCGATCTCTTCTGCTATTTATAATCCTGTCACATTGGTGAGATGATCGACACGTGTCTCAGTTTTAACGGTGGTTAAAACCTCATCTATATTAACTTGAGATCCACTGTTGACTGAGGACGACGTTAATGTCGATTTGCATAGAATCTGAACTTTGTTGACTTTACTGAGTCAGCATCATACTGAACTTGGCCAAAATCAACTGACTTTTTTGAAATCCTACGTTTGACAAACTTCAAGCTTGTCGTATTTCATTCCGTATAGGATGGATGATCCGGTTGAGAAATTGGCAAAGTTGTATGTAGATAATATTGTACGTCTTCATGGTGTGCGTCGCAGCATCGTGAGTGACCGAGATGGGCGGTTCACGTCCAATGATTGGAGGCTGGTGCAGCAGATGTTGGGAACAAAGTTGAGTTTTAGCACAGCCTTTCATCCGCAAACGGATGTGCAGACCGAGAGGGTCAATAGGACAATGGAAGACATGTTTCGCATGTGTGTCCTGGACTTTGGAAAGCAATGGGAAGATCACCTATACTTGGTGGAATTCTCTTACAACAATAGCTACCAGGCGAGCATTCAAATGACGCTCTTCGAGGCCCTTTATGGTAGAAAATGTCGCACGTCATTGTCCTGGTTGGAAACGGATGAATCAAAGTTGTATAAGCAATTAGAGATGGAGGATGCTACTTCTTTGGTGAGAACCATTCGGGAGAGGTTGCTAATCGCTTAGGACCACCAGGCTAAGTACAATAATGCCAAGCACAAGAACGTGGAGTTCGTTGTTGGCGATTGGGTGTACTTGAAGATAAAGTCGTTCAAGGGTGTCTCGCGGGTGCGGCGATTAAAGAAGCTAAACCCAAGGTACCTTGGACCGTTTGAGGTTCTGGAGCGGATTGGTGAAACAGCGTATCGGTTGAAGCTGTCTGTGGAGCTTAGTGGTCTACATGATGTATTCCATGTATCGGTGCTACGAAAGGCGGTGCAAGAGCCTACGCAAGTGATCGTGGTCGATCAAGTGCCGGTTGATAGTGGGTTGACGACGAAGGTCGAGCCCGTACGTATTGAAGACTCGGAAGTCAAGCGGCCACGCAATAAAAAAGATCAGGATGGTCAAGATCCGTTGGGACAATTGCGGTCGTGAGGAGCTCTCTTGGGAGCGAGAGCAGACTATGCTTGAGGAGTACCCAGAGTTGTTTCACTCAGGACCATTTAAGTTTTATGTTTCTTTCCTTTATGCCCTTTATGTAATTTCGAGGACGAAATTCTTTTAAGAGGGGGAGAGTTGTAACGCCCCGAAACTCAAAAGAGCGACGGGAGGCATTTTGGGCCAAATCTGGTATTTGGCAGGAGGCACACGGCCTGGGATACTGGCGTGTCCTAGGGCGTGTCAAGCCCGTGTCGACGATCGGTCCGGGGAGTCGACATTTTCGCTCGACGATGTGTCGAGGCAGGGAACACGGCCTGAGACACGGGCGTGTCGAGCCTGTGTCGACGATCGGCCCGGGAGTCGACATTTTCGCTCGACGATGTGTCGAGATAGGGAACACGACCTAGGACACAGGCATGTCCAAGGCCGTGTCGTGTGGTCGACGAACTTCACTCGACGAAGTATCGAGACAGTGAACATGGCCTGGAGCCCAGGCGTGTTCGGGTTTGACACGGGCATGTAAAATAGGACACGGGCGTGTCCAAGACCCGTGTGAGTCTCGGTTATTTTCGGGGCTGTGTCGATGGGGTCACACAGCCATCCGCATGGTCGTGTCAGTTTGAACACGGGCATGTCAAGTTAAACACGGGCATGTCGGGACCCGTGTAATTTTCAAGACGCATCGATTTGACGGCGAATGAGGGACACGGCCCTGGACACGGGCGTGTCGCAGACCGTGTTCGGCCCAGGTTTTACTTTTCAGCTACGAATCATAGCCATTCGTTTCCTTATTTTGGGATCCAACGGTTGGGGGTTATTCCTACTGGGATATACCGGGGATTGGGCCTTTGAAACCCTCATTTCACTTGAGTGGTTCTCTTTCTAAGTCAAGAGAGAGGGGAGAGCAAAGGAGGAGGAATTGAAGAAGCCTAGATCCGGTCACCGGCGAAGCTTCGGAGCTTCAAATCGCGAACTGACTTCGGATCTACGGACCCCGGCCGGACCTACTGCTATATGCTATGTGATGGATAGGGGGTGTTACACATAGTTCTACCAGCCTCTATGAGAGTTCTATTTTTCCTCTCAGCAATCTCATTTTGTTGGGGTGTTCTAGGAGAGGAGAACTCTTGATGAATCCCAAACTCTTCACAGAATCTTGTCATGCATTCAGACTGAAACTCTGTCTCATGATCACTTCTGATTTTGATCGCAGTACTGTTAAGTTTATTCTGAATTTGCCTAACAAATGTCTGGAAGACATCATGAGATTTAGATTTCTTTCTTAGAAAGAACATCCAGGCAAATTTGGAAAAGTCATCAACAACCACAAGAGTGTAGACTTTTCTACCTAGACTATGAACTGGCATAGGACCAAATAGATCCATATGAAGGAGGTATAAACACCTCACTGAGTCTTTGGTATCATGGCTCTGAAAGGAGGTACTAGTCTGCTTGCCTTTTTGGCATGCTGAGCAGATACCCTCCTTGATGCACTTCACCTTAGGACATTTCTCACCAACTCTTCACTAAAGAGTTTGTCTATGGTCTTGTAATTCAGATGAGCTAGCCTCTTGTGTCATTAGACATAATGTGAAGCTTTCTCATCTGCAACTAGGCACATATGAGAATCCTTACTCTCACAAACAAAATTGAGACAATAGACATTTCCTCTCCTAGTGCATGTCAAGATGACCCCTTGGTCACTTGACCTCCTAATTTGGCACTCATCCTCGAGGGAAAAAAATGTCATAGTCAAGATCACAAAGTTAGCTTATGCTTATCAGGTTATGTTGCAAACCTTTCACATAAGCTACTTGTGTGATAGTGATTATGTCATTATATATCTTACCAAACCCTTTAGTTACTCCTCTTTCTAAACCACCAAAGATGACTTTGGGTCCATTTTCAATTGGAGTCTACTCCTTCAGCATGCTCCTTGTTCCAGTCATGTGCCTGAAACATCCACTGTCCAAGTACCATATAGGGGTACAGCCACTTGGACTCACCTACAAAAATAGATCATCTTTCCTTATGACCCCAATTCTTATTGGTTTCTAGGTGTAGGTTAGATTGAAATTGAACATGCCTACCTGCAGCTCTTCTGACAGGTAAACTGACAATTTTTATCTGTACACTCTTATTGTGTCAGCAATTAATAAGACAGTGGCCCACTTTGCCACGACACCAACACTCATAAATATTGTACCTTCTTTTTAGGGTTGGCTTTATAGCATAGCAGTCTGCAGCTCTCATTCTAGCAGGTACAATAACTTTTTTCTTAAGTCTTCCAGCCACATCCTGATTTGGGATTTGTTTGGCAGCAAAGGTACTAGGGATATCTTGAACCCTATCAGCAACTGCCTTCTTTTCAGAGTGCAAAGTCTTGATAGCTTCGGATATACCCAAGTATGGTGTGCTGATAGACTTTACTTTAGTCTGATTGTACACTGGCAGACTTTGAGAATGGGCTGCAACCTTATTTTTGAGTGTTGGGGCTGGTACACCAAACACAAATGGTCCAGGATGGGCCATTTGAATCTCTTCATGGGCTGTCTTGTAGGCACTAGTACCCTTGCCATTCCTAACACCATACTCCTAGTGACCATGAATGCTATCATGGTCATACCTGTTAGATGGTAGCTCCACTTTCCTGAAAGGAATTGAAGCCTTGGAGGCTAGTGGTTGCACTGGAACATTGCCCTTTCTTTTGGAATAGGCAGCACTAGTTCTCCCTTTGAAACCTAACCCCTTCTTACCCTTTTGGGAGGAGAAGGAATCAATCAAAGGCAATACTAAACATGGCTTTGAGAACTTAGCCACTAGCTCCTTCTCCTTTTGGAGTTTACCTTCAAGATTCCTAATGTGGTTATTTTTGAAGGTGAATATGCCCATCTGAATAACAATGATGTTTTTCAACTTGCTAACTTCTTGTATCTTCAGGTTCAGCATGTTTGCTGAGTCTGAAACAGCCAGCTTCAGAGAGGCAATCTCCTCAGCCTATTTTTTGGTTAGAAGTTTGCTTCTCTTTAGTGCTTGCAGGAGTTCACTATAATTATCAATCAATTGATTGACATCTCCCTCAGGTTCAGAGCCATCTTCATCTCTTGATGCAGATGCTTCTGATTCGACACTAGTTACATAATCTGACACAGAAGGTGTAGAATATACCTTACTAGGGCCAGACTGCTCCTGGCTGGGTCCTTCCTCTGTCAAAGCCATTATCCCAAGACAATGGCTGGCTTCTTCTCCTTCTTCAAATCTGGCAGCATCATCAGCTTCTCCAGTAAATGCAGCCAGCATCTCTAAGAATTCTGCTTGTACAGATTCTTCTTCAGCAATAAATAGCCTAATGAGCGCTTCAGCTTCATCTTCCTCTTCTAACTCTGATGATGAGGAGTCAGTCCAACTCTTTTTCTTCTTGGCAATAAAGGACTTCTCCTTCTTGCCGTTCTGCTAATGTTCCTTCTTTCCACCAGCATCCTTTCTTTTGACAGGGTAGTCAGCTATGTCATGCCCTAGCTTGCTGCAAAAATAACACACCACTTTAGAAGAAGTATATTTACTAGGATTAGAGTCATACCTGTCCTCTTTAGAGGATTTCTTTTTGCCTTTGTACTACACTTTCTTGGGATGATAAGAAGAGGATGGTCTGCTTCTCTAGTGCTTCTTCTTCATAAATTTCTAAAATTGCCTAGAAAATACAGCAAAGTCTTCATCGGATATGTGACAGTCTAATTTGCTGGTATCTGAGCTTTCTGACTCAGAATCAGCAACTCTCCTTGGTGGAGAAGAAATCTTTCTCCTGCTCTTCCTTGTGGCTTCAGCTTTGAAGGACATTGACTTGTCTTTGACTGTAGGCTTGCTGATTTTCTCCTCCTCCTTTTTAGCAGTCTGTTGCATTTCATATGACAACAGCTTTCCAAATAAGGTTGGTGGTGGAGTGTCTACAAGTCTGTCCACTTCTCTAATGGCACAGATTTTTGTGTTCCAGTCTTTTGTTAAAGACCTGAGGAACTTGTTATTCAATTCATAAGTGCTGAAGACTCTGTCATATGTCTTCAGCTCATTCACAATTCTGAAAAACTTCTCATAGCACTCAATAATGTCATCTGGCTTGTCCTGCCCGAGGCTTTCATACTCCTGATTGAGCATGGACTTCCTGTCCTCCCTCACTTCTTCAGACCCCTCCATGTAGACAACTAGTGTGTCCTACATCTCCTTAGCTATCTTGCAGTGGACTAGGTTTTGGAAGATTGAGTCATCTATGCCACTAACAATAATGTTTTGTGCCCTCTTATTCATTGTATCTAAAATGATTTCATTTTAGTCATCTCAGAATACTGCTTTGTAGACTTTAGATTTGCATCAAGAACTGATGTCTTCATTGGGATGAAGGACCCTTCCTGTACTGTGATGTATATCCTAGGATCAGATGCTTGCATGAAAAGTCTGACCATTTCCTTCTAGATGCCAAAAGTCTCCTTCCTGCAAAGAGGAAGTTTCTCACCTGAACCCATCTTGGCCTTCTGATAGCTGCCCCTAGAGATTAACTCAGACTGTTAAGTCTATCTTGAGTAATCTTCCTCTGATACCACTTGAAATTTTTGATTTCAAGAATAACTAAACACCTAGGGGGTGAATAGGTCCAATTCAAAAAACTTAAGCAACTAATCAATTAATATCACATCACAACAATCTCATCACAATCAAGATCAGAACAGCACAGTACACAAAATTTTATAGTGGTTCCTCAATTGATGGGTATATCTACTTTCCCCCTTCGCCTATCTCGCATTATACTAGATTTAGCCAAACTTCCTTCTATCTTTCTCAGATCCTCGAATCTTACAGCTCAGAGCCCAACAGGCTCCTATAACTCGGGCACAAGTCCTACTACTTAGATCACCAAGATCATACAACTCAAGTTCTCCCCAAGAACTCTACCTCAGAGTGACTCAACACTCATACAGCTCAGGCAATCCTGCCCTACCTCAATGTGAATCCACATACCTACAACTCAGGCAACTCCTGCCCTACCTCAGCCTTTATAACACAGGCTTACAATTCAGGCCTTAGCCTTACCACTCAGATTCAAAATGAATCTTACATAGAAATATTCAAGATAATGAATTACAGACACCAGAGAAAATTCTTTATGCTTGTTTACCAGGACTGAGCAGATATCAGCCCTAACTTCTTCTTCAGAGCAACAAGATGATACAGAGATCTTAAAATGATGTCCGACTTGTTCTGGAATCAACTAGTAGATGAATCTGCTTCTTCTTCTTCTTCAGGAATAAATCCTGATCTGGACTAAGCAGATTTCAGCATTTCCTTCTTCTTTGATCCAGCAAAATGATCTTCAGATTCTAGCTCGGCTTGGATCGGGAAGAAAACTTCAGCTAAGGCACGCCTAGGCTGATTCGTCTCTCTCAGAGGATTACTCTGAACCTAATGTAGTAGATGTTGATTGCACCAACAAACTCAGAAGCCCTTCAGATTTGATCTTGAGGTTCTTGGATTCTGCAACAATGGCAGTTGAAGACGACGAACTTCGCTTCTCGTTTCTTAATCAGAAATTAATCTAATTAATTCCTTGATAATAGATCTCGATCTCTTCTGCTATTTATAATTCTGTCATACTGGCGAGATGATCAAAACGTGTCTCAGTTTTAACAGTGGTTAAAATATCAGTTATATTAACTTGAGATCCACTGTAGATTGACGACGACGTTAATGTTGATTTGCATCGAATCCGAGCTTTGTTGACTTGTTGACTTTGTTGAGTCAACATCATTCTGGACTTAGCCAAAATCAACTAACTTTTCTGAAATCCTGCATTTGACGAACTTCAAGCTTAGCTTGACAAAATCTGAACTCTAATCGATGAAATCTGAACTCCGGTCGACGATTCTGATAGTTGAGTCCTTCTTATAAGTAAAAGCTGAGATCGACGAACTCTGAACTCTGGTCGACGAAAGCTAAGCTAAGCTTGATGAATGGTAGACTCAGCGACTCTGGACTTAGAAATTTCTTCAGCTTTGCATGATTGTGTTGAGAGCGTTGAGTGAATATCCCTCACTCAATGCTTTTTCCCTTAGCCATATTCTTCAGCTTTCTGTCTGATGGCGTTGAGAGCGTTAAGTATATAAGCTTCAATCAACGCGTCTGGACTTACTCAATTTTCTGCAATCTTGCCTTCTTGCTGAAGTTTGGCATTGACAGACTCAGCATGACGTTGAGTGATGAAGCTTCACTCAACACTTTTGTACTTAGTCGATTTTCTGGATTCTTCACAGTAAGGCTATGACAGGATAACCTTGACTCAACGCTTCTAGTTGTATGGTGTTGAGTGAGTTGAGCTCACTCAACTCTTCTGAACTTAGTCCGAATTCTGCCTCGACTCTTCTGAACTTAGTCCGATTTCTGCCTCGACTCAAAGCTTCTAGCTATTTGGCGTTGAGTGAGTAGAGCTCCCTCAATGCTTTTGTACTTGGTCCGATTTATGCCTTGGCTCAACGCTTCTATCTGTATGGCATTGAGTGAGTTGAGCTCACTCAATGTTTCTGGACTTAGCTCGATTTCTGCCTTTGCAATACCGTCAGTTTTGACTGCTTACCTTCTCTCAGCGCTATTAGCTGAATGACATTGAGTGAGCTTGCCTCACTCAACGCTTTTGGACTTAACCCGAATTTTCTGCCTGTCTTCTCTCAGCAATATTAGCTAGATGGCGTTTAGTGAGCTTGCCTCACTCAAAGCTTTTGGACTTAGGCAATTTTCTGAGTTTTCAGCTCCACCTTGAGTCCACCTATCATTGTCTCTTGAACTAGCTGTTCAATCATTGTGACAAAGACTAACTTGTATGTATGAACTTAACCATACATTAAATACAACTATGTCTATCTCATTGACATGTTTGACATCATCAAATCAGGGTCATTGGGATAAATGGACCCAAAACTGGGTGACATTTCAAAACTCAAATTATTTCTATTATAATAATTTGTAAGATCTATTAGTAGATCTGAGGTGTAGTAGATTGATTTCTCTGAGTTGTAAGCCTAAATTATAAATGTTGAGATAGGGTTGTGAGCCTGAGGTAGGAGAAGGTGTTATTTCTCTGAGTTGTAGGAACTGGAAGGTTCTGAGGTTATAGGGCAAGGGTTTTCCTGAGGAGTAGGAGTGGAGGTGCACTCTGAGGTAGGGTTCTTGAAGAGGAACCTGAGTTGTAGGATCTTGAGAATCTGAGGTAGACATTGTTTTGTATGAGTTGTAGGAGACAGCTGAGCTCTGAGGTTTAAGATCTGAGGATTTGAGGGAAAAGTAAGAAGAAGTTTGGCTAAATCTAGTTCATTGCTAGATAGGCAAAGGAGGAAAGTGGATGTACTCATAAATTGGGGAACCACTATAAAACTACTGTATATTGTGATTGTTAAATTAGATATGTGTTGTATTTAGTAGATCGACTGTGTTCTTGAATGTTGTGGTTGTGTTAATAAACACACTAAGAAATTTTTATGATTTAAAGTATTCAAGATTTAAATTGGACCTATTCATCCCCCTCTAGATCACTCTCTATCCTAAATAAATACTTTACAATTGGTATCAGAGGGAGGTTAAGTGTGAAGGTATAACAGCCTAGTGAGAATCCTAAGGATTAACAGAGATCAAATCATGACTTAAAGAGAAAACCATTCCATTAAACTCCCAGTCCGCTCTAAAGAAAACTTTAGGATTTTGAAGAAAAGGGTTAGACTCTTCATGGAAACTGCAGATCCAAGAATATACATCATTGTATTGGAAGAACCTTTCATACCTATGAAAGTGTCAATTTTTGATGCCAACATAAGGACACCTAAGACCTACATGGAGATGGATAAGGATGAGATAATTCTGGACTCTATTGAAAAGAGAGCTCAAAACATAATTATCAATGCTATAGATGACTCCACATTCCAAAACTTGATTCATTGAAAAATATCCAAAGAAATGTGGGAATAATTGATTATATATATGGAAGGCACTAATGAGGTTAGAGATGATAAAAAATCTTTATTAAATCAGCAGTATGAGGCCTTCAGGCAAGACAAGAAAGACACAGTGGCTGAGAGCTTGGAGAATTTTTTCAGAATAGTGAACAACCAGAGAACATATGACAGAAGCTTCACCAATTATGAACTCAATGACAAGTTCTTGAGGTCATGAACTAAGGAATGTGACATCAAGATTTGTGTTATTATAGAAATGGGCAACTTAGCCAATATAGACCCCCAGACTTTATTTGGCAAGTTGTTGTCTCATGAGCTGCAACTGAGTCTCAGGAAGTCTGAATAAGACTCAGTAAGAGCACTCAATAGAGAAAAGTCTATGGCGCTAAAGGCTGAGACATCCAGGAAAGTTAGGGAGAAATCTGCTCCCTTAGAAAGACAGGATGCAGTCTTAGAATGCACAAAATCTTCCTCATTAGGAGGGGACGTGACTGAAGAAGAACTGTCACTCTTCTCAAGATAATTCAAGAAGATGTTGTGGAGAAGAAGGCAGAGCAACTGGAAGCGTCTAGCTGTAGACTCTTCTCACAAGAAGACCGATCACTCAGAGAAACCCAGGAAAAAGAAATTTGGGGACAGGTATGATTCTTCTCGGAATAAACACATTAAGACTAATCTTGTTTGTTATTGTTCTAACAGGCAAGGGCAGGTCATAGCTGACTGCACAGTAAAAAGGAAGGAGAAAAGACTGAAAATTGGAAGACTGGACAGCACAAGAAGTTTGATAAAAGCCTATTGGCCAAAAATCAATCCACTCTTTCAGACAGTGAGACAGATTCATCTGAATTAGAAGAGGAGACACTTTTGGGATTAATGGCCATTAAGGAGGCCAGCAATAGAAGAAGAACCACACTGTCATCCAGTGATATTGAAGAGTATACAGATCAAGGGCTGATGACCCTAGCAGAAGAAGAAGATCATGATTGTTCAAATTCTACCAAGGTAAAACCTCTTACTACTAATTTTGTCTCGGGCTCTAGATCAGCATCAGAGAATGAATCATGTTCACACTCTTCCAATAATAGTGAACATGGTTTAGACTCAGAAGCAGATTTCAACACACTCATCAACAAATATGGGAAGTTGTTGAGGGCTTTGATTACAAGCAAAGAGCTAGTTAAGGTACAGGCCAAAGAACTAGAGTCACGGAGAACAGTACCTCTTCAGTTGGAGAGGGTCAACATTAAGTTGGACCTTCAAAAACTAAAGCTCATAGATTTAACCAATAAAATAAATAGTCAGACTGAGATTATTGCAGAACAAGCCAAGACTGTCAAGGACCTGGAAGCAAAACTTTTTCATGAAAGGCAGCTCCTGAAATAGTTCTTAAGACCTAAGTCTGTGCTACCTATTATTGACACATTTTTGCACCATTTAGAAGCGGTGTAGGATATATTGAGGATAATAAGATCAATAAGAAACCTGAGTCTAAGGGTAAAACTCTAATGGGTCTAGCTAAGCAACCAACCAAGCATCTGACTTTTAACAGATGCAAGGGATCATGTGTTCCTGGACACATGAGTTTTGAGTGCACCAACAACAATATCAATAAATAGCCTTGCTAGAAAGGACAAACATCTAATGGATATAAGGCCCACAGACCACCACAAGGAGTAATCAATACAAGGAGTCAAGGAATTCTTGAATCTGGTCCCAATGCACAACACTTAAACCTGAAAGGTAAGGGTGTCAATGTTGCACCACTGATACGTCCGAAATAGATGTATATAAAAACTCAAGTGCACGTGCCGGATCAAGTAATATAAAATGAGAAAAGATCGTTCCCACTAATAAGTGACTAATCTAGTGTTTGCAAGTACCAGATCTATCTTTTCTTTAAATTCAAGTGATTATCTAGAGTGAATTTTTGGTGATGGAAAGATTATAAAAAGCAATAATAAAACTAAATTACTAACGCTTATTTAAAAATTCTTTTATCAAGATGGAAAAGTAGTGTCGTACGTTGATTTCCTTTGCCTATCGTGATGAGTTTTAAAAGTGATCCTTCATGAATTGATTAATTACTATCCTGCAATGATTTGAAAGTGGAAGTCATCATCTCTCGATCACAGAAATCTGTTTACCCTAATTCCCCTATTTATCTCTAACTTAGGTAGAATGAGAATAACATAAAGCACTCAAATCAATGTTTCTAGCGCAAGACGAAATCCCATTCTTTCTTTATGTTATGATGAAATTTATGCTAAACTTACAACACTCCTCTCTTGAATCTTACAGCGCAATATAAAGACGGAATTTTGGCTAAGGATTTACACGACTCCTCTCTCGAATCTCGTCGTGCAGAATAAAGGATTTAACCCTAAAATAATGTAACTTCTCTCTCGAATCTCGCTACGTAATTTAGACAAATAACACTTGATCCAAAAATTCCACAAAATAATAACATAAATCCAACAAAGATGAGTTTTTAATCAAACATGAAAGAGAAATTATAACCACCACATCACAATAAATCAAAGTACTCTCAACGTACAAAACCAAGAAATTTAGTTCTTGCTTAAAGTAAGAAACTGCACAACAAGAAAGATCTTACTAGATATGATGTTTAGAAATGAAAACGCTGCCAGAATTTGTGTTCAGAATCCGCTTTAAAGTCCTCTTTCTCCTTGCCGGTGCGTCCAAACTCGAGTCATTTTTCTCCTTCTCCAAGATGATGGCTCCAAGATCTCCCTCTCTAATGATTTTCAATCCCTCTTTAGACATGATATTCTCCTCTTAAAAACATGCAACCCTTTCCAAAGAGATGCCTCTTTCCAATTTTATTTTGGCACAAAATTCAAATTTTGAATTTAAAATCCATTCAGCAGTTGTTGCAACAACTTTTTTAGTTTGTTGTAACAACTTGTGCAGTCCAAAAATTAATTTCAGCTTTACTTCTTCAGATCGATTCCTTTGGCATTTCTAGTAAGTAAACATAGAAAAATTAGGCGTGTTAATCATGAACAGATGGATATGAATTTACTTATATTTTTGCTTATTTATTTCACTTTTTTATCAATAAAATGAATATTGAAAAAGAATAATGCAGTAGATAACTTTTTTTTGGAAGTTATCAACCACTACCATGGAATCTGAATGTCAACTCTAAGTTGCCCAGAAGTACAACTTCAAAAGTGCAGCCTAAGACAAGATATAATAGATTTGAATGTTGGCGTTGTGGGAAGGTTAGACATTTTGCCCTAGATTGTTGGTACAATCCAACAATACCCTCATTTAAATCACAAACTCATCTGTTTAGAAAGCATGTTGTGCTTCACACAGCTAAATTTAACAGGAACCAAGGCCCCAAAATTATTTGGGTGCCTAAGGTTAATTAATTTTATGATTGCAGGTGGATTCAAGTACAACAGAAAGACAAATATGGTACAGGGACAGTGGCCGTTCCAGGCACATGACTGGAACAAGAAGTCTGCTAAGGGAATTTACTTCAGTAGAGGATGGACCAAAAGTAATCTTTGGAGGTTCAAAGAAAGGACTCACCAAGGGATATGGTAACATTACTAATAGTCTAGTGACTTTCACAAAAGTGTCCTATATGGAAGGATTGAACCACAATCTAATAAGCATAAGTCATCTTTGTGATATAGGTTTTGAAATCATATTGCACAATGATAAATGTATGATAAGGAATGCAAGTGATAAAAAGATCATCTTGTCAGGCACTAGGATAGGGGCTGGGGCGAGTGTCGGCCTCCTGCCGTACTTGCCCTCTGAAAAGTACACTAAGCACTAGTAAGCTAGGCAAATTTGTCTTCCCCTACTAGTCTATTATGCAGATCAACCATCAATTGGACCCCAGGAGTGCAAAAACCCCATAAATGCTTATAAATGTGTAGCAAGTCTTACGCCTTGCTTGGAGACCTCGCTCCACGAATACGGGGTTGTACACATAACATTTATCTCATCTAAAGTTTATATTTCATAACATCCAAGCACAAAATACCCCCCTACACACACACAAATCTTCCCCTGAAAATGTAGTATGAGGAGGATATTTTTGTGCATGAATGATATAAAATGTTAACTTCAAAGAAGATAAATGTTATCTTTTGTAGCATTCAGGAAAACCAGCCACACTAAACTTTAAATTGGACAAATGACACCTCACAAATCCCGCATTAAAAATGTATAAAATAGTAATGAAATGGTCCCCTTAGGAGCACTAAGCGCACCCCCATGCACGGGGTGCGAGTATTAGAAAAACCCCTCCACTACAAGACAACCATCTGATTGTGGGGGCCAACCTAGGCATAACTCCCTCAACCTAACCATCTGAGCAAGGCGGCCCACCGTCGCCTAGCCCTCCGACCGCCCAAATAGGGTGTCCCTCCGGCTCTTCTGCCCTTCATCCCTTTGGACCTTTGGCAGCAAAATCTGGGTGACCTCCTTTCCGCCTATGCAGGGCAGCAACATGGCCACCCCCCCCCCCCCCCCCATACACAACTAGAGCAAGGCTGCCCAGATCAGGCGGCCTCCTTTCCACCTAGGGAGGGGGACAACATGGCCGCCCGCCCCCTCGCCTGTAATGCCCCTGATTTTTTGATAGTTATTTTAATTTTTTTAGAGATGTAATAATGACGTTAGGGCGCTACGTTTACACCTAATTAACGAGCGTCATCGTTGGAGCGTGATTTTTGCTCATCGAAATCCGGGGTTTTGACTCGGTGAATTTTAGTAGGTTGATGTTGGTTGTAACTTCGGGGAATTTTAACCCGAGTTTGGTCTGTCGAATTTTAATTTCGACATCGCCGTTGGTTTTGTGGCGTTGGTATTTAGCCTTAGTGTGAATTTAGTGGAAATCCAAAGTGATTTGGGTCTTCTTGTCGTTTAGACGTTTAAGTTAATATTAATAATATATATATAAGCTTGTACGTTTTAGTGAAATCCTATTCATCGTCTCTCCAGAGTCGTCAAACCGAATCGCGGAAGAAAGATAGCGACAGACATCGCGAGGTCTTCGACCGTCGACTATAGGAGTTGCGGTGCTCGAAATCGTCGTCGGAGGGTAGATTCATAAAACTCTCGTCGAGATCTACGCGTGAATGGTAAGTTTTCCCCGTTTCATGGATTTTTGACGTTAGCGTTTTTGACATTGACCCTCATTTGCCCCGAAAAGTTTCAGTAATCATTGTCTAGGAGTTCTTGCGGCCGATCCTTGGACCAACGCGCTCGTGAGGCCGGATTTCTGAAGATTTGAGGCAAGTGGTGATTTTGTTCCCCTTGTTAAGTCTCTTGTTCATATTTTCTTTCTTTCCTCTTGATTTTTCCTCCTTAGAATGTTGGGGTAGTGTAGAGTTCGGCCAAAACCGATTCACTGAGTAGCGTGGGATTTCTGGCCAAGGAAAGTTCGTCGAATATGTATGAGAAAGCCTGAGATAAATTTGTCGAGTATCTCAATTTACTGAGTCTTGATAAGATTCGTCGAGTATTTATGAGAACCTAAGTATTTTTAGTCGAGTAATGCCTTTGGCGTCAAGAGCAGAGAGTGATTTGCCTTTGGCGTCGAATGCGTCGAGTATTTATGATAAGCTAAGTATTTTTCATCGAGTAATACCTTTAGCATCGAGAGCGTCGAGTAATTTGCCTTTGGCGTCGAGTATTTATAAGAAGCCAAGTCTTTTTCGTCGAGTAATACCTTTGGAATCGAGAGCGTGAAATGATTTGCCTTTGGCATCGAGTATTTATGAGAAGCTAAGTCTTTTTTGTCGAGTAATACCTTTGGCATTGAAAGCATCGAGTGATTTGCCTTTGGCGTCGAGAGCGTCGAGTGATCAGCCTTTAACATCGAGTGCGTCGAGTATTTATGAGAAGCTAAGCCTATTTTTTGTCATGTAATGCCTTTGGCATCGAGTGCGTTGAGTGTAGCTGTTTTGACATCGAGTGCGTTGAGTGTATCTGTATTGGAGTCGAGTGCTTTAAGTGAAATTGTCTTTGGCGTCGAGTGCGTTGAGTGAACTCAGCTGGGCATTGAGTGAACTCAGCTAGGCGTTGAGCGAAGTCTTTTTCGTCGAGTTTTGCCTTGAGGTAAGGGAGATTCGTCGAGTATTATCAACGAATTACTTGTGGACTTAGAAGATTATGTGCCGATTCGTTGAGTATCGAAGTAAGGGCAAGCCGATTTGTCAGGTATACTTGACGAATGAATCGATGTGGACTTGGGATTTTTCTCGCCGAATGAAGTGAATTCGTCGAGTATTGACCTCAAGGTAATTTTTTCACGATTTTCCTTCCTCTTTGTCGTTGAGGAATCTTGAGGTTAGACTTAAGTTTTCTGGTGTTCTGGATATATGGCTGTGGCTAGGTAGGCAGTGAATAAAGGACCAGCAACTTGATGTCGGTTCGTGAATCATTACACATGGTGATTGGTGATTCTTTTTTAACTGTTGGATTGTGTTGGACAATGTGGCCATCACGACAGTGCCTTTTTGAGATGTTTGGACAGTTGGGTTGTGTTGAACAATGTGGTCACCATCTCAGTACCTTTCTTGTAATGTTTGGTCTAATGATTCGTGTTGGACAATATGTCACCGACTCAGTACTATTTTTGCCAAGTATTAATGATTCACGTGTTTAAAGTTATTCAGTCACTTTCTTCTTATTACACAGACATGTTATTATGCTTAGACTTGCAGATCTTCTCGAAACATGACTTCATTTCGCACTTGGTGCAACTTCTCATACTTACACTTTTGAGAACTTTTAATTACTTATTATATTATGTCTTATTTGTTGTGATTGGACAACTATTCTTATATTTATGTTGGTAACCCTTTGTTTTTCTTTTGATTATTGTTATTAATGATGTTTGATCATCACTTGTTGGTGGGCCAAAACCCGAACATGCAAGCGTACCTGTCGAATCGTAGTACCAAGGTCGTATTTAAACACGGGGCTGTCAATTACTTTTACTCACGCTCTAACTATTATCCTACCGGAAAACTAATGGGATTTGAGAATTTTTTTTAGAATAAAACAAAAGACAACTTGCGAGATGAAAAACTTATAATAAAAAGCTAGCATTCGATCAATGATTCACCATGAAATTAGATGAGAGAGATAAAAATAAATATAGTTTTAATTTTGCAAATCATACTCGACCGTGATGGATCCGAAAATAAGACAAAATCTCGCTAGAGCATTAGGTCTCCTAACTTATAGACTCTTTGATCGAAATCTCTTTATAAACCAAAGAAGCCTAAAGTTGCATTATCGAGGTGATCCGCACTATTGGATTTGACTCCAATCCGGAGGATTTACGTCGTCCTATCTCTAGGATTACGTTCAACTCCTTCCTTCT
This sequence comes from Platanthera guangdongensis, assembly GCA_039583875.1. Classification (NCBI taxonomy): domain Eukaryota; kingdom Viridiplantae; phylum Streptophyta; class Magnoliopsida; order Asparagales; family Orchidaceae; genus Platanthera; species Platanthera guangdongensis. The sequence continues at coordinate 140,869,303 of CM077160.1, read as the reverse complement.
TTGAGTGATCTTTCAAATCATGAGTCTCTCGACTACTATGAAATGAGAACAAGGTCTACTACCGTATACCGGAAATACGGAGTCGACGCAAAATAAATCAAAGAAGGATCGAGCATGAAATAAAAAAATAAAACTAAGAAAGAAAATAAACTCTCATCTCACTTCATGGATCCTCACGATCGAATGCTATAGGAAATTAGCTACGCATAATTGAAAGGGAAGACAAAATAAAAGAAGAGAGGAACATTTTCATTATTATTACTAAAAAGAAATGTTCACAATGCTAAAACAAAATGATCTTAAACAAAGCTTTCAAACAACAATTGAAATTACAACTAAAAGGGAAACTAGAAATGAAAATACAATGAAAAGAACTCTCTTGACTTGTACTCTCTTGCTCTCTTGCTCCAATCCAACCCTTTCAAAGCATGGGATATGGGTTCCTTTTATAGGAGAGGAGGGAAGCATCTAGAAGAAGGGGAGATCAAGGGTGTGGCCGGCCATAGGGGAGGAATGTTCATGCATAGAATTAAATGAGGGGAGAGAGAGAATGGGAGGAGTGCATGCATGTATTTAATGACAAAATATATAATGGGAAGGGGAAGTGAATGGAAATAAAGGGGAGGAGAGAGATGGTAGGGGCCGGCCATGCAAGGGGAGGATGCATGCATTGCATTAAATGGAGGAGAGAGGGGTGGCAAAATGCATGTATGACATTGAAAGGTGGTCGGCCATGCATGGATATATTCATGCATGGTAATTAATGAAAGAGGGGGCTGCTTTAATATGGAGAGGGCCGGCCACAAACTTGGGGAGTGGGCTGGCAGCATGGGCTCGGGTAGAGGGAAAAGAAAGGCTTTGAAGTGGGCTGCTGCATGTGGTGTGCTCGGGTAGGATGTAGAGTGGGCTGCTCCTTGTTGAAAGCTTGGGCTGCATGGGCTTTGAAGCTTGGGCATGAACCTACAAAAAAGAGACAATACAATCATGGATTAGTCTACATAAAATAACAAAGTTAAAACAAGATTGTAAAACACAATAATAATAAAAACATTACAACATTAAAATTAAAACATTAAGACATATCATTAACTATAATTATTATACATAACATAACATAATATATAATAACATAATACATATAATAAGACTATATAGATTTTTATATCAAAACTCTAATAACACTAGGAATTAATATATTGTAAAGAGACATTAAAACATGAAATAACAATCATAAATATAAATAAAATTAGGCATTTGAATACTAAATTACCCCCCAAAAGGATGACTAAAACTAGTCATCAAATTCCCCCATGCTTAGACATTTGCTTGCCCTCAGCAAACAGAAATAAAACTAGGGAGGAGCAAAAAGAAAACAAAAGATATATATATTTTTAAGTTCCATAGTTAAGAAAAACAAAATATGAAAAATTAAACTATCATAATATTCATATTATCAACTAGTGGGGTGAGAAGTGCACAATAGAAAATTTGAAAATGGAACCCTAAAAAATCTCATTAAAACATAAGAAAAGTCTACTAATTTCTAAATCTTAAAACAAGACATCCAAAATAAATGAAAATAAGGAAAACAAAAGTAGAGGTTCTAAATAAACGGCGCATTAACAGACTACTCGGTTGCTAGATAAACATTAACTCTAAAACACTCCAAGATAACCTCCAAAGAAATCCATCAATGATGGTGGTCATAGGCTTGTACGTTCACACTTTCTCCACTACGCGAATTTACGTTCTAAGATCAATAGGACTTCTACTAGGCATTAAAACTTGGCTTAGGTAAATGATTAGGAAGTGGAATCAAAGATAAACATGAAGGTTTTAGGCACTAAACCAAGGTGAGCTCAAAAATAAACAAAGCATAAAAAATGAGAAATAACGAGTATGTCATTTCTCCAATATGAAACTACAAAACAAGGCCATGAAAATTTTTCTTTTATAAACTTGGCCAAACATAAACTTTTTGCATTCATTTTTTTTGATTTTATAAAGATATTTTTTTTCTTTCTCATTTTTTTTCTTTTGAATAGCATTTGATAAGAAAGCTCCAAAAATAAACTTGAGAATTTCTATTCATTTCAAAAATAATACCCTTCCATAAAAAATAATTTTTAAGCTCAAATTTATAGTGCAAAAATAGGAAAGATTTTTGGCTTTGGTGAATATAATGAAATGAAAGGTGGAGCTAAAACAAGGAAAAAAAAAGGAAAAGGCTCAAAATTGTTTTACAAGGGTTTTGTTTTGGTGGGCAAGAAAAGCTCAAACTATTCAAATGGTGGCCTAAATCATTTCTAAAGAACGTAAAAACGGCGCAAATGCTTCGAGAGTAGCTTGGTACAAGTTCTAGACACCAAGAAAGACTACCTCGCAAGTGAAAAAGAACTAATGATACCTAGCAACCATTCGTAAGCAACTAACCAAATAAAAAGACATAACTACACGTTGCTAGCTTATAACGTAAAAACCGGATGCTATATTTAAGAAAAAGAAACTAGTAGAACTAAATTATGCTAAAATGATAAGTTTAGAAAACATTTTCAAAGGAATCTATATAGAACTACAAAAACCGCACGGGCCTACACTTCACTAGAAGAAACATGAAAATAAAGATAGAAATAATTTTAGATTTTCTTTTTCAAATCGATTTAAGCACAATTTTTTTTTTTTTTATTCTTGTTTTTACTAATTTTTTTTGGGTTTTATATTTTATAATTTTTTTTTGGATTTTGATGACATAACATAAAATACTATACTAATATAAACATAATATTATATTTTTTTTTTTCTTTTGAAAGAAGAAAAACAGAAAGAAAAGACCAAAAGAAACTAGACCCCCCCCCCCCCCCCCATGCTTAAAATCTTCATTGCCCTCAATGAAGAAAACATAAAGAAAAAGAGAAGGGGACTGAGAAGAAGAGAAAAAGAAAAATGCAGGAAAAATAAATAAATAAGAACAGGACTTCCCCGGGTTCGTGAGATGAAGGCGGATGTCGCTCCCCCATGCTTGCTTTTTAGAGTACTTGATCGTCAGCAGGTATGACTTGATCCATCTGATATCAGCAGCGGCGGAGCGGCGACCACGATCATGGACTTGATTGGCCTCCGGTAGAAAGAGCAAAATAAAAGAAAAATAGATAGAGTCCATGGGCAGATGCCCGATAATTTTTTATTACAACAGTCCAAATAAAAGAGTTTCATAAAAAAATAGTAGTCCAAAAATAAAATGTCCATCAGAAAATAATAAACTAAGAATCAAAAAGAAGATTCTCCTTTGCAGGAGTCATAAAATCATTAGAGAAATAGAGTTTAAGTCTATGACCATTAACTTTAAAGTCCCCCTTATCGGGGTGTGAAAGTAGCACAGTGCCGTAAGGAAAAACATCCTTGACCGCGAACGGTCCGGACCATCTAGATTTAAGCTTTCTCCGGGAAGAGACGTAAACACGAATTAAAAAGAAGAACCTGATCGCCTGGTTTAAAAGTTTTAGGGTGGCGCAGGTTCTTATCGTGATACAATTTCGTGCGTTCTTTATAAATTTTATTATTTTCATATGCGTACGCTCGCCACTCGTCAAGCTCATTTAGTTGGTTTTTTTCTATGCTCGCCGACCGAGTGCGGATCGAAATTAAAAAACTTTAACGCCCAGTACGCACGGTGTTCTGCTTCTACCGGAAGATGACACGATTTTTCATAGACTAATCGGAAAGGAGTACAACCGATGGCGGTCTTGTACGCTGTCTGATAGGCTCACAGAGCATCGTCCAATTTTAAAGACCATCCTTACGAGAAGTAGAAACGTTTTTTTTCCAAAATTCGTTTAAGTTCGCGATTGACTACCTCGACCTGACCGTTAGTTTGGGGTGATAAGCAGTGGATAATTTATGCGTAACGCCATATTTGGCTAAAGCCTTAGTGAGTTGAGCGTTGCAAAAATGACTTCCCCTATCACTAACGATCGCTCGAGGAAAACCAAAGCGAGAAAAAATAATTTTTTTAGAAAATTGACAACAACGCGAGCATCATTATTTGGTAGAGCTTGGGCCTCTGCCCACCTAGAAACATAATCGACTGCGACTAGAATATATTTATTTCCTAAGCTGGAGGGAAATGGGCCGACAAAGTCTATGCCCCATAGATCAAAAACTTCGCATTCGAGAAAGTAGTTTTGTTCCATTTCATTTTTATTTGAGAGATTTCCAGTCCGCTGGCATCGATCGCACCCGCCCACAAAGATTTGTGCATCTTTAAATATGTCTGGCCAATAGAAGCCAGCACTAAGTACTTTGTGTGCGGTGCGGTTAGCTTGATAGTGCCCGCCAGTCGGACCTTCATGAACATGTTTTAAAATTTGGTGACCCTCTTCCCGCGAAACACATCTCCTTACCACCTGGTCCGCACAAATGCGAAATAGAAATGGGTCTTCCCAAAAATAATACTTCAACTCCGAAAAGAATTTCTTCTTTTGGTGAGTGGAGTATTCTTTTGGAAGGACCCGGGCCACAAGATAATTGGCCAGATCGTCAAACCAGGGGATAGGAGATGAAGAAATATTAAAAAGACGCTCATCCGGAAAAGAGTCATTAATAGAAGTTTCATTTAAAATATCTAGATTGGGATTTTCAAGACGAGAGAGATGATCAGCTGCTAAGTTTTCCGCTCCTTTCTTATCCCGAATCTCCAAGTCGAATTCTTGAAGTAAGAGGATCCAACGGATAAGACGCGGCTTGGCATCCGGTTTAGAAAGGAGGTACTTCAAAGCGGAATGATCCGTGAAAACAATAACCTTAGAAAGAGTAACATACGGTCGGAATTTATCAAAAGCAAAAATAACCGCTAAGAGCTCTTTCTCCGTCGTGGTGTAATTTTCTTGCGTAGAAGTGAGAGTTTTACTAGCGTAGAAAATCGGATGAAAGTTTTAGCGATTCGTTGACCTAAAACCGCACCTACTGCATGATTACTCGCATCACACATGATTTCGAAAGGTAAATCCCAAACTGGGGCGATCAAAATAGGAGCATTTATAAGTTTTGATTTAATTAATTCAAATGCCGCGAGACATGATTCATCAAAAACGAAAGGAGTGTCTTTTTCGAGAAGGTGGGTGAGAGGCTTAGTAATTTTTGAAAAGTCTTTAATGAATCGTCGATAAAAACCCGCATGCCCTAAAAAACTTCTAATCGCTTTAATATATTTGTAGGCGGCGGTAACTTTTCAATTACTTCAATTTTTGCCTTGTCCACTTCAATTCCCCTAGCGGAAATGTTGTGCCAAGGACTAAGCCTTCACGTACCATAAAGTGACACTTCTCCCAATTTAAAAACTAGATTCGTTTCTTCGCAGCGTTGTAAAACTTTTTCCAAATTTTCTAAACATAAATTAAAGGAGTCGCCAAAAACAGAAAAATCGTCCATAAATATTTCCATAATATTCTCTACGTATTTATCAAAAATAGCAAGCATACACCGCTGAAAGGTGGTGGGTGCGTTGCATAATCTGAAAGGCATTCTACGATAAGCAAAAGTTCCGAAGGGGCAAGTGAATGTCGTCTTCTCTTGGTCCTCGGGTGCGATAGGGATTTGAAAGTATCCCGAGAGACCGTCGAGGAAGCAATAAAAATTGTGCCCGGACAAACGTTCTAAAATTTGATCGATAAAGGGGAGGGGGAAGTGATCTTTTCGAGTGAGCATCGTTTAGTTTACGGTAATCGATGCACATCCTCCATCCCGTTATCGTCCTAGTTGGAATTAAGTCATTATTTTCGTTTGTCACTACCGTGATCCCACCCTTCTTAGGAACAACCTGGACTGGACTTACCCACTGACTATCGGAAATAGGATAAATTATCCATGCATCTAATAACTTAAGCACCTCTCCCTTCACAACCTCTTTCATATTTGGATTAAGACGACGTTGTGGTTGAACTACACCCTTAGGATTATTTTCAAAAAATATTTTTGTGTGTGCAGAAAGAGGGGCTTATGCCAGGAATATCACAAATTTGCCACGCTATAGCTCGGCGATGCTTTTGTAGTAGTTCGATCAATTGATCGTTTTCGGATTGGGAAAGAAAAGCCGAGATTATAACGGGCAATTTTGAATCTTTTGCAAGAAAGACATATTTGAGGTGGTCAGGCAGTGGTTTTAAATCAAGCTGGGGTGGTTCGTCATAAGAATTTTTAAATTGTTCTCTTTTTCAAAAACAAGATTTTCATACTTTTTACTACTACATACAAAATTATTTTCAAAATTTTCTTGAATCGACATCACCGAGTTGTCAAAATTATGTGAAGAAATTTCAGAAAATGAAGAGGAAAATTCATTGGAAGAAATGTTGGAAAGGGAAAGGGAAGAATCTTCATTTAAAACATCAATAAAGAAGCATGAGTCATCATTTTGTAAAGAATTTTTCATTGATTGATTAATAGAAATGTGACCTCATCATCTCCCACACGCAAAAACAACTTTTTGTTACTAACGTCTATAACAGCTCGAGAGGTGGCTAGAAATGGTCATCCAAGGATAAGAGGAACCTCGACGTCCTCTTCAATATCAAGAATGACAAAATCCACCGGGAGATGAATTTGTCGACCTTTACTAGCACGTCCTCAACGATACCTAGTGGATACTTGATAGACCTATCAGCTAATTGGATACTCATTCTTGTAGGGCTCAGAGTGTCCAATCCTAACTTCTTAAATAGTGAAAAAGGCATCAAGTTGATGCTCGCTCCTAGATCTATTAACGTGTGTTTAACAAATAAATCACCAAAGACGCAAGGAATGGAAAAACTACCCGGATCGTTTATCTTTTTAGGCATATTAGAATTTTTAATGACTGCCGAGCATTCTTCATTCAATGTTACATGTGATAAGTTCTCAATTTCGTCTTGTTCGTTAATAAGTCCTTAAGATATTTTGCGTACTTCGGCATTTGACTAATCGCTTCATGAAATGGCAAATTAATGTGAATTTGTTTGAACATTTCAAGAAAGCGTTGATACTGATCATCTAGTTTGTCTTTCCTAAGTCTAGCCGGATAAGGAGGTGGCGGAAATTCTTTTAGAACAATCGGAGCATCATTTTGAAAACCATTTTTTTCTTTTGCAGAATTAGAAATAATGAAAGCTATCCTTTTCTTTTTCAAAAATAGATTTTTCTTTTCAAGATCTATGTTATTATTCTCCTTTGGGATACAAACAGGAGGGACAATCACCCTTGGCTCTTCCCTTGTGGTGGGCTCGTTAACAACTTTACCGCTCCGAAGGGAAATCGCATTTGCGTGTTCCCTTGGGTTAGGCTCAGTGTTCGAGGGAAGAGTTCCAGGTGGTCTCTCGGAAAGGCCTTGGCGAGTTGGCCGACTTAATTTTCTAAGTTTTTCATTGATCATGTTAAATTTCTAATAGTGGCATCGTTCGAGCTTATATATTTAGCGAGGATCTCTTCCAAAGGGGAAGGTTTTTGAAAATTTTGTTGCGGTGGTGGTGGTGGTGTAAAATCGTGCGGTGGGCGTATGGCGTTAGCGTTATTACTCACGAGAAATTTGGATGGTTACGCCATCCGGGGTGATAAGAATTAGAAGAAGAAGAAAAACCAGGCGGAGAAGAAAAATTCGGAAAAGCAGAAAAATTGTTTGCAGAATTATTTTGAGCAGGCCTGGGTTTGTTCCCCAGATAATTCACCTGCTCGGCAGTAGCAACATTCGCAACATTCTTTTCATATACCTTAGCGGCGGAGGTAGCAGTCATCTCCGAAATCTTCTTGTTCAGCATTTCCACTTGTAGCGCCAGTGTTGCGAAACTGAAGATCCATCTAACTAGACTTCATAGTATAAATACCTGCATTTCAGTTTACTTGATGCTTAGCGAGTCCTAGACGAATTCCACTGATACTGCAGTGTAACGCCGTCATCGTCATGTCCTCGATAAGCTCAAGAGCGGCTTCCGGAGTTTTGCGGTCCAAGGACCAGCGGAAGCGGCATCTATCATTTGCTTAGTTTCTTGATTTAGCCCATTGTAAAATGTATGAACCTGTAACCATACAGGCAGAGCATGATGAGGGCATCTTCTCAAAAGTTCTTTGAACCTCTCCCAAGTGTCATAGAGGGTCTCAGAAGCAATTTGAGAATAGAAGTTATATCATTTCTTAGCTTAGCAGTTTTGGCGGGGGGGGGGGGGGGGGGGGAATAACGAGAGAGAAATTTTTCAGTTAAAATGTTCCAAGTAGTGATTGAGCCTCTTGGAAGAGAACTCAACCACTGTTTGACTTTAGTTCTTAAGGAGAAGGGGAAGAGTCTTAGCCTTATAGCATCGTCTGAGACACCATTTATTTTAAAGGTGTCACAGATTTCAAGAAAATTGGCAATATGCAAGTTCGGATCTTCATCTTGTAATCGTCCGTCGAACTGTACATATTGCTGCACCATTTGTATGATGCTAGGCTTAAGCTCGAAGTTATTGTTCGCAATTGCAGGTCGAACAATACTGTTCTTGTTTTCTCTCCTCCAAGTTGGGTCGAGCATAATCGGACATGGTCCTTTGCTGAGCCATTCCTGGGTTGGGATCTCCCATTTCAGAATTAAAATTACAATCACCGTCGGAATCCTCAACCGCTGTTTGAGAAGTGGAAGCCCCGAATCATAGTTGTCTCCGAAAGGAGCGTTCGATTTCTGGGTCCAAATCAACAAGTAGCGACGGATTCGAACGGGTCATGCACTAAAAAAAATGAAGGAGAAATGGAAATAAAACTTGAAGAAAGAAAGAAAAGAAAGGAATTTTTTTTTTTGATTTTTTTTCTTAGAAAAAAGATTTTTTTTGTTTCTTAGACGGCTTGGCTATCGAACTTCCCGAGGACTACCCGGTGAAGGGTTCGCCCGGTACTTGGTAAAATGGTGGCGCTTAAAGCCCCTTACCCTTTTCGAGAGATTTTAGGTGGGTAGAAATAAGGTGATGGGGTTGATTATAAATATTTTAATATATAAATTATATATTTTTTTTATTTTTGTAGAAGTAATAGCGCAAGCATTTTCAAAATATTGACGAAGAAAAGTCCCCGGCAACGGCGCCAAAAACTTGGTGGGCCAAAACCCGAACAGGCAAGCGTACCTGTCGAATCGTAGTACCAAGTCGTATTTAAACACGGGATGTCAATTACTTCTACTCACGCTCTAACTATTATCCTACCGGAAAACTAATGGATTTGAGAATTTTTTTAGAATAAAACAAAAGACAACTTGCGAGACGAAAAACTTATAATAAAAGCTAACATTCGATCAATGATTCACCATGAAATTAGATGAGAGAGATAAAAATAAAGATAGTTTTAATTTTGCAAATCATACTCGACCGTGACGGATCCGAAAATAAGACAAAATCTCGCTAGAGCATAGGTCTCCTACCTTATAGACTCTTCGATCGAAATCTCTTTACAAACCAAAGAAGCCTAAAGTTGCATTATCGAGATGATCCCACTATTGGATTCGACTACAATCCGGAGGATTTACGTCGTTCTATCTCTAGGATTGCGTTCAACTCCTTCCTTCTTTGAGTGATCTTTCAAATCATGAGTCTCTCGACTACTATGAAATGAGAACAAGGTCTACTACCGTATACCGGAAATACGGAGTCGACGCAAAATAAATCAAAGAAGGATCGAGCATGAAATAACAAAAATAAAACTAGAAAGAAAATAAAACTCTCATCTCACTTCATGGATCCTCACGATCGAATGCTATAGGAAATTAGCTACGCATGATTGAAAGGGAAGACAAAATAAAAGAAGAGAGGAACATTTTCATTATTATTACTAAAAAGAAACGTTCACAATGCTAAAACAAAATGATCTTAAACAAAGCTTTCAAACAACAATTGAAATTACAACTAAAAGGGAAACTAGAAATGAAATTACAGTGAAAAGAACTCTCTTGACTTGTACTCTCTTGCTCTCTTGCTCCAATCCAACCCTTTCAAAGCATGGGATATGGGTTCCTTTTATAGGAGTGGAGGGAAGCATCTAGAAGAAGGGGAGATCAAGGGTGTGGCCGGCATAGGGGAGGAATGTTCATGCATAGAATTAAATGAGGGGAGAGAGAGAATGGGAGGAGTGCATGCATGTATTTAATGACAAAATATGTAATGGGAAGGGGGAAGTGAATGGGAAATAAAGGGGAGGAGAGAGATGGTAGGGGGCCGGCCATGCAAGGGGAGGATGCATGCATTGCATTAAATGGAGGAGAGAGGGTGGCAAAATGCATGTATGACATTGAAAGGTGGCCGGCCATGCATGGATATATTCATGCATGGTAATTAATGAAAGAGGGGGCTGCTTTAATATGGAGAGGGCGGCCACAAACTTGGGGAGTGGGCTGGCAGCATGGGCTCGGGTAGAGGGAAAAGAAAGGCTTTGAAGTGGGCTGCTGCATGTGGTGTGCTCGGGTAGGATGTAGAGTGAGCTGCTCCTTGTTGAAAGCTCGGGCTACATGGGCTTTGAAGCTTGGGCATGAACCTACAAAAAAGAGACAATACAATCATGGATTAGTCTACATAAAATAACAAAGTTAAAACAAGATTGTAAAACACAATAATAATAAAAACATTACAACATTAAAATTAAAACATTAAGACATATCATTAACTATAATTATTATACATAACATAACATAATATATAATAACATAATACATATAATAAGACTATATAGATTTTTTATATCAAAACTCTAATAACACTAGGAATTAATATATTGTAAAGAGACATTAAAACATGAAATAACAATCATAAAATATAAATAAAATTATGCATTTTGAATACTAAATTACCCCAAAAAGGATGACTAAAACTAGTCATCATTTGTATATTCTTACTGATGTATTCTTTTCTTTTGAATGCCTCAGGCTCAGAGCAATAGTCGTTCGAGCAGCTAGGGTTGGTAGTTGCTGGTGTTTTATAGCTGTTGCAATTGTCTGTTTCTCACCGTTGTGATGTAGTTTCGTTGCTTTGTTTTTCTTTTAGTTCAGCCATACATGCCTTTTGGTGGGTTTGTGTCAGATTATTGACACCCACTCTAGATTTTGTAGAATGTTATGTTACTTGCTAGCTGTTAAGTCACTTTCTAGATAATTTATTGGTTTTACTTGCTCTCTGAGAAGGTTTATGTTAGGATTTCTTGTAGTTATTTTCAAGTTATAAAAAGTATAATTATGCTTATCTCTCACTCATGACATCCTTTTAACTCGAAATAACATTATATTTTAATGAACGTAAAAGATTTTTTTATACTTATACCAAATCTAGAAGTATGTGTATCATGAGTTGTCCTTCTGGATGTCTGTGCTCATGTAGGATAATAATTGAACTAAGTAAAATATTTTTCGCAGCGTGTGTATATATATACTGAGAATTCACTCAACCGAGGGATACGACCGTCAAAGCCTAACTAAAAATATGTTTTCTTCTTGATAAACTGAGAATTCTTTGAAAAGTGTTACGAGTAGGTTCTTGTCTGAGAATTTGTAGTTATCTACTGTACGGCGTGACATCACGACACGTGTTTTCTCTTACTCTGGTATAATGATTTATGTTGAAAAAATATGGGTTGTGACAGTTGGTATCAGAGGTGTAGTTTTAGTGATATTATTCCATTTCATACACAAACCGATGTATCGTCAGTACGTCTTAGTCAAAACATGAACACTACATTCACAAGCATGATAAGAAGTATACATGACATATTATGTAGTATGATATGTATAATATGTGTTTGTATATAGATCCTCATAGGAAGCAACATGTGACTGTTATGAAATATGCGATGCATAACAATCATCACATGAATGTCTATTAGATTTTAATATTTCGTTACATGCGATATTATGTCGTATGAGATATATAATATTTCATATGTACGCCGCTCATAACATGTATTAAGGTCTTTATTCGAATGCATAACACAACATGCATGGCATAACATAGTATTAGCACACATACCAAACTAAGATCTACATGATGATATACATACACACATGAATTTAAACTAAAAAGAATAAGAATTCATGCATTCATAGTTTATGCACATGAGTCAATAGGATGACGGTATACCATCCTAAGTTTAAGCATAACATTATTTATGAAAATCCCAGAGCAAGTAAGCAGCAAGATCAAGTGTCCATATATGTATGGTCTGAAATGAGTAGTTTTAGTGTTAAGCTAGGTTTTGATTAGTCGATCGTTGTATTATTAGGATGTCGTCGAAGCATGTTGCGATGAGGTCGACTCCCTAGTCTAAGGGCGAGTCGTCAGGTGCGCAAAGTGAAGCTGTGATGAAGGGCTGCGATAGAGCAATGAGGCTCTATCAATGCAGATGGTTGAGATGCAATCACAAATTCAGGCATTGTTGATTGTTGTTTCGGGACAGTAGGTTAGAGTACATGACCTTACTACCTATGATGGTAGAGTTGACTTTATGGCCTTGGATGACTGGATTATTGCTATCGAGGAGATGTTCTCATATTAGGAATTTCTGCAGACTAAAGAGTGATGGTCATCGCTTACCAGCTGATGGGCCTTGCAAAGAGCTGGTGGTTAAGAGATAAGAAGAACCTTACAGATGGATATTCGTGGGAATCATTCAAGGAGTTGCTGCTGAGGAAATTTCTGTCATTAGTAGACAAGACCCATTTGATGAACAACTTTCTGCGTCTGAAACAAAGACAACTCTCAGTCAGTGAGTACGAGATAGAGTTCAACAAGTTGAGCATGTTTACTCCGAATTTGGTAGCCTCTAAAGCGAGCAGAGTAAAGTGCTTTCTCGGTGGTCTTATGAGCGACATCCAGTAATTAGCTAGTGCGTATGGATCTGAGAATGTTGCTGAGGCAGTAAAAGCTGCTCTGAAAGTCGAAGCGATCGATAATGAAAAGAATCGAGGTTTGAAAATGAAAAAGGATAAGAGAAAGTCTGATGATGGTAAGAGCTCTTGGGATTCTTTCCCTGCTTCGAAGAAAGGAAGCAAGGAGGTGTGTAGTTTCTATGGCCGGCCAGGCCATCCATTTGAAAAGTGCTTCAAGAGATTGGGAGCTCAGAAGCAGCAACAAGTGCTTGCAATTCAGAGTGTACCTAAAGGAGATCTAGTCTATGCCTCGTGCAAGCAGAAGGGGCATGATGTTGCCCGTTGTTGGAGTAAGGAAAAGGTATGCTTCTAGTGTGAATAAAAGGGCATTTGAAGTCTAGATGCTCATGGTCTCAGCCCCCGTTGCAGCCTGTTCCACTTCAAGCCTTGTCGCCGTCGTAGATGGATAAAGGGAAGTGCAAGCTGAATGTGATGATTTTGGAGGAAGCTCATGCGTCCACCCAAGTGATCTCAGGTTAGATTCTAATCTAATTCATTAACTCGTAGCTATAGTTTCGATGTTGGTCGATTAGTTACATATGCGATTTTATAGGGAAGTTTAAGGTAAAGAATCGTTGGGCGTGCTTTTTGTTTGATTCTGGTGCTACCCACTTGTTCGTAGATAGGACTTTCGTAGAACGTCATCGTCTACCACTTGATCAAGTTAGCGATTTATTTCACGTTAATTTTCCCTCTGATGACTTGGTGGTGTTGGACCAGGGTATCCAGAGTTGTCTGATTCTTTTAGGCGATTTTCTAGCTTTTACTGATCTAAAGGTTCTAGACCTGGAGGACTTTGATGTGATTCTGGGCATGAACTGGTTGTCTAGATATGATGTGGTTATCCAATGTAAGGTTAAGCGTTTGGACTTCAAGATGGACAATAGCCACCCCAGGAGTGTGTATGGTCTTCCGCGCTAGGATTTTCCGATTATTGTTGTGATATGTGCTCAGAAGCTTTTAGATTCCGGTTGTTGTGCTTATTGGAATTCTATTTTGGGAGCCTTTGGTAGTCTGTTGCGTGTCAAGGTTATTCCTGTAGTGCAAAAGTTTCCTGATGTTTTCCCAGATAGTCTTCATGGTCTTCCTCTTGAGAGAGATGTGGAGTTTGTTATAGATTTGGAGCCGGGTACTCGCCCTATTGCTAAGACACTGTACCGTATGGCCCCGTGCGAGCTGGAAGAGTTGCGTACCCAGCTAGATGAGTTGTTGCAGTGTTGTTTAATTAGGCCAAGTTCTTCTCCTTGGGGTGCTCTCATCTTGTTTGTTAAGAAGAAGGATGGATTTATAAGGTTATGCATTGATTATAGGGAATTGAATAAGGTAACTATCAAGAACAGGTATCCCTTGCCACAGATAGATGATTTGTTAGATCAGTTACATGGTAGTACGGTGTTTTCAAAGATTGACCTTCGTTCGGGCTACCATCAGTTGAGAATCTGTGAGACGAATGTTCCATGGACTGCTTTCCGATCTCGGCATAGGTATTTTGAGTTCTTGATGATGTCCTTTGGATTGACTAATACATCATCTGCCTTCATGGACATGATGAACAAAGTATTTAAAGATTTCTTAGACCAATTTGTGGTTGTTTTTATTGACGATATTCTGGTATATTTTCTGAATGCTGAGGAGCATGCACAACAATTGCATTTAGTTCTGTCTGCTTTAAGAGAACTTAAGTTGTATGCCAAGTTGAGTAAGTGTGAGTTTTGGCTACCTCAGGTGTCCTTTTTGGGTCATGTTGTGAATAAAGATGGAATTTCCGTTGACCTAGAGAAGATAGCTGTCGTGATGGATTGGAAAATACCTACCACACCAAAATTGATAAGAAACTTCTTAGGCTTGGCAGAATATTATAGAAGGTTCGTAGAAGGATTCTCTATGTTGTCTGCGCCTTTGACTAAACTTACATAGAAGAACACAACTTTTGTGTGGAACGATACATGCGAAGAAGCCTTTTAGGAGTTGAAAAAGAGATTGTGCACTGCTCTAGTATTGTCTTTGCATGCCGAAGGAGTAGAGTGTGTTGTTTATGTAGATGTGTCGCACGTCAGGCTTGGATGTGTCGTAATGCAAGAGGGAAAAGTGATTGTGTATGGATCTAGGCAGTTGAAGGTTTACGAACAGAACTACCCTACTCACGATTTGGAGTTTGCGGCAGTGATCTATGCCTTGAAGTAGTGGAGACATTTGTTGTATGGCATGTTGTGCAAGATTTACACGAACCATAAGATCTTGAAGTATGACTTCACTCAGAAGGAGTTGAATTTTCGCCAACATAGATGGTCGGAGTATGTCGTGGATTATGATGTGTATATCTTATATCATCCGGTTAAGGCTAATGTGGTGGTCGATGCCTTGAGTAGGAAGACCGCGCAAATCTTTAACCTTTCTGTAGAATCTTTGGTGGAAGAGTTTTTGTTAATAAGCATCTATGTCGGAAGTAGCGACTCGCCAAGCTTCTTGAAAGTGGCAGAGCCTTCATGGATTACACTTATAAGGCTTCATCAGAAGGACGACCCGGATTTGCAGCATATTCGTAGTAGAACCGAAAACGGGGAATTACCGGACTTTTCAATTGATGATGCAGGTACTTTGAAGTACCACGATAGGTATTGTATTCCCGCTGTTGAGGATATTCGAGCAAAGTTGTGTAGTGAGGCTCATGGTTTTAGTGTTGCCTACCACCCTGGTTCTACAAACATGTATAGAAATTTGAAATAGATCGTTGGTTGTATGAGATGGAGAATGATATAGCCAAGTTTGTGTCTGATTTTTTTACTTGCAAGTGAGTTAAGGTAGATCATGGAAGGCCTGGTGGCAAGCTAACGCCTTTGGATATTCCAAGTTTGAAGTGAGAGAGTATTTTTATGGACTTTATTATTGCTTTATCGAGATCTCCCTGAGGACATGATTCTGTGTGGGTCATAGTTGATAGATTGACGAAGTGTGATCAATTCGTGTTATTCAAGATTGATTACTCCATGAAGAAGATAACGGAGTTATATTTGGAAGAGGTCATTAAATTGCACGGAGTACCTGTAAGTATAGTGTCAGATCGAGATTCCAGGTTTACATCTCGTTTTTGGAAAAGTTTGCAGGAAGGATTGGGTACTGACCTCAGATATTCAACTGCTTATCATCCGCAGACCAATGGTCAAACAGAGAGAGTTAATCAGATTTTGGAATATATGATAAGATTATGTAAAGACCCCCTTTTTTTTCTTTTTCGACACCGGGGGGTCTTAGGCCCAGAACCGCCGTTTTGCGGTGACTCCTTCACGCCCTGAAGGGTCATCACCACAAAGCGCCGATTCTGCCGGCCAATTCGATCACATAAAGTAGCATAATGAAGTAAAATGAAAACTATCTGTCCACAGAGAATCACATGACATATATAAATATAACTCCACGAAGGGAGTGTCCACAGTAGATAACATCAGAGTAGCAAAATACGGGCTTATGCCCGGTACAACATATCCTCGCTACAAAATCACTCATGCGGAAGCAAAAGCTGAAAAGCTACTCAAGGTCGAGACTCACAGTCCCGGCTGTATGAACTCCGGAGCTAGACTGCCCACCTCCAAGCGCACCGGTCTCTGGGGCTGCTCCTCCATGCTGGTCTCCACGATCCCCTAAATGATGCGGTTCGAAAACGTTAGTCTAAAAGACTAAGTCCTATCATCCCCGCCCCTTCCCCCACGGCTCCTAGGCACCGGGCGGAGAGGAAGAAAGGGGAGGACTTGAAGGTGGAGAATATCAAAAACAGATGACAGCGGTCCCAATTCTAGCAAGTTCTATAGCATATTAAGACAATAAAATGTAATGTGAAATGTAACCTTCGCTTATGTGAAAAACACATAAGCCAAGGGGTCTCTTGCAAGGCTCCCATCGTATAAAAAGTCCCATACCGATTTATACGCTGGGGTGTCGGTGGTCAAACAGCAGTAACTAAGTATATCAAATTAACCTTAATTTATAAACTTGCCCACACAAGCTTATAGACTAAGGGGTCGTTTTGCAGGTCCTAATGTATAAGCGTCCCATTCCACTTATACATTAGGTGTCAGGGGTTAAATGAATCGATTATGCTATGACATGCAAGTGGGTATGATGGACATGCAAGTGCAACGCACACACCCGACTCTGTGCACACAGACCTTTAGTTCCCCCTTTCTGGAGCCGTAACCTCCCAGGATACCTCCGTAGTGGCAGACGGAAGCGGTGGGTTGGGCCTCGCCCACCTCTAAACCAGTAAGGCACTACCGGTCAGACCTATCGTACGCCTCAACGCTTGGTGCACGAAGCGGACTCCTGCGTACTCTTGCCGGCTGGCGCACCGGACTTTTGTTGGCGAAGTGCTAACCACACTTGCCGAGTCAACGTATTGGCGTCGGTGCATCGACCCTCCAATACCGAAAACCCACCACCTTAATTTATTTTCCTTTTATGCACATGCAGATTTAGCGTAAACAAAACCCGAGCCGAAGCTCCCCGGACCAAGAGTCCGTCTTTTAACCATCCGAGCCGAAGCTCCCAGCTGACTTTTGGTGCTAACAGTGCCTGTGAAATGTGCAACCCTAATTACTAAGTTACTCTTTTCAGCTTGTTAAACAGTTTACGTTAACCCAGGACTGCCCCCGGTATTCCCTGTGAAGGGCTCTAAAGGGGCACTAGGAACTGTGTTGGGATTACGCCCAGCGTTCCCTTTCGCAAGGTACTTATTTTATTATTGGTTGATCCCCTTACCCATTGTTTTCTCATGTTTCGATACGCTAATCCTAGGGTGATTTGACTCCAACTCTTCTTGGGTAGGACGATCTTTCGTCGGGCCCGAACGCCTTTAAACCCTAGACAAATCCACACCCTACTCACTCATCTTGCAAAGATGCAGCCCTTTCCACTTGTCCTTACAGCAAACCATCAAGACCCATCATACGTGCCCTAATTCAATCCAAATGAAATCCTGCAGTTTTGCTATATGCAGACCACTTAAGCTACGTGACCCGTAAAAGGGGAAGTACATGAAATACTCATCCAGTACCATCATGATAATTATCAGAGGTCTATTATGATAAATATAGACTAAATTCAGAAAATCATATTTTCCCAATTAATCTACTATTTATTGAATTTTCCTCAAAAACTAGGCCATAGTCAATTTGAACATGAACCATAAGATTTTCTCAGGTAATGGCCTCCTAAAATTTGTATTCACTAAATAACAGAGAAATATCATTGGATGCTAAGTTTCATAATTTTCCAGATAATTCTTGACCTCTAAAGGATTTATTAAAATAATTCCAAAAATCAAAAATAATGAAGGAAGTGCCACATATATGTCTCCAATAATTATGTAAAAATTACTAGGGCTTCATAGGGAACTAAAAACATCATGATGAAGAAATTAGAATTTTTCAGACAATCTAAAAGTCATTATTAAATTTTCCAAGGTTCCATGGAATTAAATAATTAAAGAAGCAACAACTAAATAACATTCTTCAAAAATTCCATAAAATTTACAGAGATGGGTAACATGATTATAAAGCCCCTTGGCTAAGTTTTATCAAGTTTAAGCAAGTATAGTGCTCTGCAAAAACTCTTAAGTGGAAAATTATAAAATATAACTCTGTGAATAAAGTACCAAAATATTCATCCAAAATTTATTATAAAATTTCCAGAGACATGTATGCCCTAAGCAACTACCCATTCAAAATCTCAGCCCCTTTTCAGATAGTTTTGGTATTAGTTCTTATGGTTTCAAAGCTAGTGCCCTAAACTAGGGTTATGGATTTAAGGGGTCTTTAATCTTCCAAATGCCCTAAAATTTTAACCATAGGACCATAGTGACCCTATGGTCATCATTCCCAAGTTTCAAGCCATCCAAGGTATTTTGACCCCAATTTCTTCAAACCCTAGAAATTTACCCTAAAGGGCCTACCCTAACATTCTAGGGCTACCCTAGTCCAATCCACTCCAAACTCCATAAGTGAGTGTAAAAAGTCAAATTATACCTGTGGCCAAATTTCAGCCTCTGTTGAGGTGATTTGGTCACTCAAAACCAAAAGTGCAACTTTTGACCAAAATGCCCTTCATAGGGTAGGTGTGTTAAATAGGGTTGGGTCAAAACCTATTCAAAACTCATCACAATCTAAATGAAATTTTATACAGATACCTAATTTGAACCCAGGGACCACTCACCAAAATTTGGGAGGGTTTGGAGGTGTTTAGGGCACCTATTTAATTTATCTAATAATTATTAAATATTTACAAAACTATAGAAATATTTTCTCCAAAAATTCCCATTTTTGGACAAGCTATAGTTATTGCTAGGATAGACTCCCTGCCAAAATCTCAGGTCATTTGGACATGGATGAAGGGTGGGCATCCATTTGAATCTCAGGTTAGCCCTAGGTATAGGGCCCACCAAAATGGGTGCTGTGGTCTAACTACTTACCCAAATGGGTTGAAATCAATTTTAAATAATCTAGACTCGAAGGGCTACAACTTTTGTGACTGGCCATTTTTCCCAAACGGCCTCTAAATGTCTCGTTTAATGACATCAACATGTTCAAGTTAAAGGGATACAAATAACATATTATAAATATAAACATAATATTAAATAAGATGAGTACTGTTCATCTTCTCAATAACCCGAACCAGCAAACCTAAAAAAAGCATAAAACCTGTAGCTTTCTCCCGCCTATTACCGGCCACCCAGCCACTTCCCTGGCCAGCCACCACCCCCACAACCTCGTTGAGGTGAGGGCTACCGCCGGGCGGCGGCACGGCCGCCGGAGGGGCGGTTTCCGGCGAACCCGATAGGTAGAAAATCCATGGAAAAGGCTGAAATTTGCTCTCCCAATCGGGCTCAATTGAGCCCGATTTCTCTCCTAAACGATCTAAGGATCTAGCCCACGAAGAGAGGAGTAGAGGAGGACCTTATTTGTGTTCGATGACGGCGGCGGCGGTGGTCGGCCATGGCGTTTTTCCTCTCCGGCGAGCTTGCCCGAATCCTCGATCCTCCACCAAAACCTTTGATCCAATATGTTATTTTGACTGCCAAGGACGTTCTAGGTGATGGGAAGATCAGAAATTCAAATGGGGGGGCTGCATAGGGGGATTATATTTTTTCATGGGAGGGGAGGTGAAGGGTTGGTTGGCCATGGTGGTTGGGCTCCCCCCATTAGTGTTGGCTGGCTGGAATTGATAGCATTATCATCCCAAGAGGCAAGGGAGATGAATGGGGACAATGGAGAGATGAATGGAGTGGCCCATGGCCTCCCTCCATAACTCCTCTCTCTTTTTTCCTTTTTCTCTCTCCTCCATTAAGGAGAAAACTCTCATTTCTCTCTCCTAGTCACCCCTACGAAATTTAGGTGGCATCCCTCATAAATATCAGCCTCCTAAAGTTAATGGGCCACTCAAGTTGGGCTTAGCCCAAGTGGCTTGGGCTTGGTTAGGTCATTTAGGCTAGTTTGACCTATTTTAGGGTTGACTTGACTTTGGTCAATTTGACCATTTTGGTCGACCCCAATGGGTCCTTGGTGACCCATTGGCCTCCCTAAGGTCTATGTAGGGTTGGGTAGGGTGACTTGGCACCTTGGAGGTCATTGACCCTTGGTAAGGTCACTTTGACGGATTAGGAGCTCGAGTTGACTTGGGTCAACTTGGCCTCTAGGGCTGACCCCAATGTGTCCTTAGTGACCCATTGACCTCACTTTAGGGTTAGGAGGGCATAGGTGGGGTCCACTTGTCTAGGGGAAGGTCAATTGACCCTAAGTAGGCTAGTTTGACCCATTTAGGGTTAGAGTTGACTTTGGTCAACTGAGTCTCTTTCATTGACCCCAATGGGTCCTTATGACTCTAATGGGTCTCCCAAAATGTTTGGGAGTGTTGTGGTAGGGTCTTTGGGCCATGGTGAAGCCCCATGGTCATCCTAAACTATTGTTCAGAATTCTACTATTTGCAGACCATGGTGATCCTCACCTTGGCCTCCTATCTCTTGGCCCATTCTGGCTTCCTAGGGTTTTGTCATGACCTAGTCATGGCCAAAACCACTCTTAGGGGTCTAGTTGGAAATGGGATGTTACAAATCCCAATAAACAAAACAAAGATTTCGTCCTCGAAATCAAGGTTGAGCCTACGGGAATTTCTACCGAAGAAAAGAAACTTGTAACATCCCATCATGACGCCATGTTTGCTAAATTAGGTTTAAAGGGAAACTAAGTCTATGACCAATTCGCCTAATTGATGAAGCCAGATCCAATAAACAAAAGATTAGTCTCTACTCTTCCTAGAGCAGCCCTACTAGTTTAAAGCAGGAAATGAATTAACATCTTGAGGGGTTTGTGAGGTATATCTGACTGAACAGCTCTGGGTATCTTTGTTGCATCAGGTCCTTCGGTCCCAGGTATGCTCCTCCTGGCCGTGGTTCCTCCACAGGACTTTGACTAACGGAACCTTCTTGCGACGCAAGATCCGTACTCCTCGGTCGTCGATCTGAACCGGCTCCAAGCAAACTGACCAGTCTGAAGCTACCGACCCTTCAGTGGTCAAAATCTGCTGCTCCAGAGCCCTCCTCAGCGAAGAAATGTGGAAGACGTCGTGCAGAGCTGCCAGCTCTGGTGGCAACTCCAGCCTGTAGGCTAGGGCCTAATTCACTCCAGGATCCTGTAAGGGCCCATGTACCTCGGCTGAGCTTCTTCCTCCGACCACGCACCCGTGAAACTCCATGCATTGGCCGGATCTTCAAAAACACTCGGTCCCCCACCTGAAACTCCACCTGACGATGTCAGGCATCATAGTACTTTGCCTGTCTACTCTGCGCCTCTAGCATCATGTCACTGATCAGCCTCACCTGAGCCTCGGTGTCTTCAACAAAATCTGATCCCAACACCTTCGGATTCTCGTCCTGAATCGATGAAAGCAGAGTCCTACTCTCCTTCCGTACAAGGGTGGAGAGTTGTGTTGAAGGTCGACCGAGGGCCCAGATAAGCCTGGACTGATCTCTATCCTGGACGTACACTATCCATCTTGATTCAACACGATCATCTTGAGCACACCATGATAATGATCAACTACTCACAAAACTTATTAAACACCTACAGAAGTTTTTCTTCGGGTCAGGGTGACCATAGATATCTCGACCAGTCTATCGTTGATGTTCCATTTATAATTATGCCCGGAGTGCGGATGAGGAATCGTGTATATGAAAATCCCTAATTGTATCCTCGAACTTCCACTCTAGCCGGGCGGTGACTGTAATAGTTTCCCAAAAAGTTCTTGCACTTAACCTTCATCGAGCGACGGACTCACCGTGCATCACAAAATCCATGACGCCCTTCTTCACTCCAGGGAGATACACGTTCCGAGGTACACCAAACTTCGATGATTAATTTTTCTCGCTTATACGGGTAGACAACGACTCTATAAAATCCCCACTTCGCAATCAGATTCATGACGCAAACTTTTCTAGATGAGATCTAAGGAAACCCAAGTCAATAACTAATTTGCCCAATAAACAAAAGACACGCCCCCAATAAACAAAAGATAAGCCTCTACCTGCCTTCGGCTGAGTATCTTTGATATTACCATGTTATATCTGTCCTAGCTGGGTGCACATCCCTAGGGCATCAATCTTTGACTTGGGGTTCCAACCTGAATTTATTGATATACTCCATATTTTAAACCCTCTGAGTCATATTTACGACAACCTTATCGGGTCAAAATGTTCCCAATCCCAACTAGGTCCCTTCCGAACTTGAATTCCTATCCGACCTTCGGTGTTTTTCGTGATGGTGGTCTCCAGGTAATCTTGTTACTGGTATGAGGGTTGAGACTATGTGTCTTCTACCATTCTGCTAATGGATTATTGGTCTCAATTCTCCTTAAAGCAGTCCTTCCGGTTTGAGTAATCCTTGATAGGGACCGTAGGGCAACCTGAGTTTATGGCTTAGGTAGCCATTCTCGTGTTATACTCCTCATTTATTCTCTTTAGGTATCTCCTTAGCTTAACCAAGTTCATACCCAAAGTATATTTCAAACTATGGCATACTATAAGTTATCATGTTAGTCATGTCTCCTAGCGGGTTGAGTCTAAACTCATTGACTAAAGAATTATAAGATGAGATCTTCGCAGCCTAAAGTGCTCCCTGCTAGGGGCAGGTTTGCCGCAGGCTACAAAGAAGGATTCCAATTGTTAGATAGCGTACAAATGGAAAGAATGGACAAGATAAAGTGGACTTTTAAATGTGATTTCCTTATGGGCACACCACTGCTTCCGCTGCTTAGTTTGTCCCCAAACTAAACTCGTGCGGGGTGACCCAGGGTTGTGGACTGCTACTTTTCGATCGAGGTTCCGCTCTGATACCACTTGTAAGACCCCCTTTTTTTTCTTTTTCGACACCGGGGTCTTAGGCCCAGAACCGCCGTTTTGCGGTGACTCCTTCACGCCCTGAAGGGTCATCACCACAAAGCGCCGATTCTGCCGGCCAATTCGATCACATAAAAGTAGCATAATGAAGTAAAATGAAAACTATCTGTCCACAGAGAATCACATGACATATATAAATATAACTCCACGAAGGGAGTGTCCACAGTAGATAACATCAGAGTAGCAAAATACGGGCTTATGCCCGGTACAACATATCCTCGCTACAAAATCACTCATGCGGAAGCAAAAGCTGAAAAGCTACTCAAGGTCGAGACTCACAGTCCCGGCTGTATGAACTCCGGAGCTAGACTGCCCCACCTCCAAGCGCACCGGTCTCTGGGGCTGCTCCTCCATGCTGGTCTCCACGATCCCTAAATGATGCGGTTCGAAAACCGTTAGTCTAAAAGACTAAGTCCTATCATCCCCCGCCCCTTCCCCCACGGCTCCTAGGCACCGGGCGGAGAGGAAGAAAGGGAGGACTTGAAGGTGGAGAATATCAAAAACAGATGACAGCGGTCCCCAATTCTAGCAAGTTCTATAGCATATTAGACAATAAAATGTAAATGTGAAATGTAACCTTCGCTTATGTGAAAAACACATAAGCCAAGGGGTCTTTTGCAAGGCTCCATCGTATAAAAAGTCTCATACCGATTTATACGCTGGGGTGTCGGTGGTCAAACAGCAGTAACTAAGTATATCAAAATTAACCTTAATTTATAAACTTGCCCACACAAGCTTATAGACTAAGGGGTCGTTTTGCAGGTCCTAATGTATAAGCGTCCCATTCCACTTATACATCAGGTGTCAGGGGTTAAATGAATCGATTATGCTATGACATGCAAGTGGGTATGATGGACATGCAAGTGCAACGCACACACCGACTCTGTGCACACAGACCTTTAGTTCCCCTTTCTGGAGCCGTAACCTCCCAGGATACCTCCGTAGTGGCAGACGGAAGCGGTGGGTTGGGCCTCGCCCACCTCTAAACCAGTAAGGCACTACCGGTCAGACCTATCGTACGCCTCAACGCTTGGTGCACGAAGCGGACTCCTGCGTACTCTTGCGGCTGGCGCACCGGACTTTGTTGGCGAAGTGCTAACCACACTTGCCGAGTCAACGTATTGGCGTCGGTGCATCGACCCTCCAATACCGAAAACCCACCACCTTAATTTATTTTCCTTTATGCACATGCAGATTTAGCGTAAACAAAACCGAGCCGAAGCTCCCCGGACCAAGAGTCCGTCTTTTAACCATCGAGCCGAAGCTCCCAGCTGACTTTTGGTGCTAACAGTGCCTGTGAAATGTGCAACCCTAATTACTAAGTTACTCTTTTCAGCTTGTTAAACAGTTTACGTTAACCCAGGACTGCCCCCGGTATTCCCTGTGAAGGGCTCTCAAGGGCACTAGGAACTGTGTTGGGATTACGCCCAGCGTTCCCTTTCGCAAGGTACTTATTTTATTATTGGTTGATCCCCTTACCCATTGTTTTCTCATGTTTCGATACGCTAATCCTAGGGTGATTTGACTCCAACTCTTCTTGGGTAGGACGATCTTTCGTCGGGCCCGAACGCCTTTAAACCCTAGACAAATCCACACCCTACTCACTCATCTTGCAAAGATGCAGCCCTTTCCACTTGTCCTTACAGCAAACCATCAAGACCCATCATACGTGCCCTAATTCAATCCAAATGAAATCCTGCAGTTTTGCTATATGCAGACCACTTAAGCTACGTGACCCGTAAAAGGGGAAGTACATGAAATACTCATCCAGTACCATCATGATAATTATCAGAGGTCTATTATGATAAATATAGACTAAATTCAGAAAATCATATTTTTCCCAATTAATCTACTATTTATTGAATTTTCCTCAAAAACTAGGCCATAGTCAATTGAACATGAACCATAAGATTTTCTCAGGTAATGGCCTCCTAAAATTTGTATTCACTAAATAACAGAGAAATATCATTGGATGCTAATTTCATAATTTCCAGATAATTCTTGACCTCTAAAGGATTTATTAAAATAATTCCAAAATCAAAAATAATGAAGGAAGTGCCACATATATGTCTCCAATAATTATGTAAAAATTACTAGGGCTTCATAGGGAACTAAAAAACATCATGATGAAGAAATTAGAATTTTTCAGACAATCTAAAAGTCATTATTAAATTTCCAAGGTTCCATGGAATTAAATAATTAAAGAAGCAACAACTAAATAACATTCTTCAAAAAATTCCATAAAAATTTACAGAGATGGATAACATGATTATAAGCCCCTTGGCTAAGTTTTATCAAGTTAAGCAAGTATAGTGCTCTGCAAAAACTCTTAGTGGAAATTATAAAATATAACTCTGTGAATAAAGTACCAAAAATATTCATCCAAAATTTATTATAAAATTTCCAGAGACATGTATGCCCTAAGCAACTACCCATTCAAAATCTCAGCCCTTTTCAGATAGTTTTGGTATTAGTTCTTATGGTTTCAAAGCTAGTGCCCTAAACTAGGGTTATGGATTTAAGGGGTCTTTAATCTCCAAATGCCCTAAAATTTTAACCATAGGACCATAGTGACCCTATGGTCATCATTCCCAAGTTTCAAGCCCATCCAAGGTCTTTTGACCCCAATTTCTTCAAACCCTAGAAATTTACCCTAAAGGGCCTACCCTAA
Organism: Platanthera guangdongensis; assembly: GCA_039583875.1. Classification (NCBI taxonomy): domain Eukaryota; kingdom Viridiplantae; phylum Streptophyta; class Magnoliopsida; order Asparagales; family Orchidaceae; genus Platanthera; species Platanthera guangdongensis. Next base: position 140,843,299 of record CM077160.1, on the reverse strand, counting down.
CATTCTAGGGCTACCCTAGTCCAATCCACTCCAAACTCCATAAGTGAGTGTAAAAGTCAAATTATACCTGTGGCCAAAATTTCAGCCTCTGTGAGGTGATTTGGTCACTCAAAAACCAAAAGTGCAACTTTTGACCAAAATGCCCTTCATAGGGTATAAATAGGGTTGGGTCAAAACCTATTCAAAACTCATCCAATCTAAATGAAATTTTATACAGATACCTAATTTGAACCCAGGGACCACTCACCAAAATTTGGGAGGGTTTGGAGGTGTTTAGGGCACCTATTTATTTATCTAATAATTATTAAATATTTACAAAAACTATAGAAATATTTTCTCCAAAAATTCCCATTTTTGGACAAGCTATAGTTATTGCTAGGATAGACTCCCTGCCAAAATCTCAGGTCATTTGGACATGGGATGAAGGGTGGGCATCCATTTGAATCTCAGGTTAGCCCTAGGTATAGGGCCCACCAAAATGGGTGCTGTGGTCTAACTACTTACCCAAATGGTTGAAATCAATTTTAAAATAATCTAGACTCGAAGGGCTACAACTTTTGTGACTGGCCATTTTTCCCAAACGGCCTCTAAATGTCTCGTTTAATGACATCAACATGTTCAAGTTAAAGGGATACAAATAACAATATTATAAATATAAACATAATAATTAAATAAGATGAGTACTGTTCATCTTCTCAATACCCGAACCAGCAAACCTAAAAAAAAAAGCATAAAACCTGTAGCTTTCTCCCGCCTATTACCGGCCACCCAGCCACTTCCCTGGCCAGCCACCACCCCACAACCTCCGTTGAGGTGAGGGCTACCGCCGGGCGGCGCACGGCCGCCGGAGGGGCGGTTTCCGGCGAACCCGATAGGTAGAAAATCCATGGAAAAAGGCTGAAATTTGCTCTCCCAATCGGGCTCAATTGAGCCCGATTTCTCTCCTAAACGATCTAAGGATCTAGCCACGAAGAGAGGAGTAGAGGAGGACCTTATTTGTGGTTCGATGACGGCGGCGGCGGTGGTCGGCCATGGCGTTTTTCCTCTCCGGCGAGCTGCCCGAATCCTCGATCCTCCACCAAAACCTTTGATCCAATATGTTATTTTGACTGCCAAGGACGTTCTAAAGGTGATGGGAAGATCAGAAATTCAAAGGGGGGGCTGCATAGGGGGATTTATATTTTTTCATGGGAGGGGAGGTGAAGGGTTGGTTGGCCATGGTGGTTGGGCTCCCCCCATTAGTGTTGGCTGGCTGGAATTGATAGCATTATCATCCCAAGAGGCAAGGGAGATGAATGGGGACATGGAGAGATGAATGGAGTGGCCCATGGCCTCCCTCCATAACTCCTCTCTCTCTTTTCCTTTTTCTCTCTCCTCCATTAAGGAGAAAACTCTCATTTTCTCTCTCCTAGTCACCCCTACGAAATTTAGGTGGCATCCCTCATAAATATCAGCCTCCTAAAGTTAATGGGCCACTCAAGTTGGGCTTAGCCCAAGTGGCTTGGGCTTGGTTAGGTCATTTAGGCTAGTTTGACCTATTTAGGGTTGACTTGACTTTGGTCAATTTGACCATTTTGGTCGACCCCAATGGGTCCTTGGTGACCCATTGGCCTCCCCTAAGGTCTATGTAGGGTTGGGTAGGGTGACTTGGCACCTTGGAGGTCACTTGACCCCCTTGGTAAGGTCACTTTGACCGGATTAGGAGCTCGAGTTGACTTGGGTCAACTTGGCCTCTAGGGCTGACCCCAATGTGTCCTTAGTGACCCATTGACCTCACTTTAGGGTTAGGAGGGCATAGGTGGGGTCCACTTGTCTATGGGAAGGTCAATTGACCCTAAGTAGGCTAGTTTGACCCATTTAGGGTTAGAGTTGACTTTGGTCAACTGAGTCTCTTTCATTGACCCCAATGGGTCCTTATGACTCTAATGGGTCTCCCAAAATGTTTGGGAGTGTTGTGGTAGGGTCTTTGGGCCATGGTGAAGCCCCATGGTCATCCTAAAACTATTGTTCAGAATTCTACTATTTGCAGACCATGGTGATCCTCACCTTTGCCTCCTATCTCTTGGCCCATTTCTGGCTTCCTAGGGTTTTGTCATGACCTAGTCATGGCCAAAACCACTCTTAGGGGTCTAGTTGGAAATGGGATGTTACATTTTACATCTTGGATCACAGAGGACCATGAGACGAGCGGCTTAGATTAATGGAATTTGCCTATAATAATAATTATCAGAGAGAGTTGCAGATGACCCCATTTGAGGCTTTGTATGGGAAGCGTTGTCGAACCCCCTTATTTTGGGCTGAGGTCGAAGAAAGACCGTTGTTGGGTGCAAAAACTTTGAAGGAAATGAATACTTCTGTGACACATATTCGAGAGAAGCTTCATATAGCACAGGAGTACTGTTATGAGAAGAACGCTAATCGTCGAAGGATTGATTTGGAGTTCGCAGTTGGAGACATGGTTTTGCTTAAGGTATCTCCGATGTCAGACGTTAAGAGGTTTGGAAGGAACCACAAGTTGGATCTCAGGTATGTGGGACCTTTTCAGGTTATTGAACGCATCGGAGTGTCAACTTATAGGCTGGATTTGCCCACTAATTTTTCTGGTGTGCACGATATGTTTCATGTGAGCCAGTTGCAGAAATGTGTGCTCAGGGACCGACATATCCTTCACTCGGTGCCCCAGTTGCAGCATAATCTTTCTTATGTTGAAGTGCCTGTTCGTATCCTAGATTCTCCGGATCGGGTGTTGCGAAGGAAGACAATACTCATGGTCAATGCTCTTTTGCGAAACCAAGACGTCAAGAGTGCGACTTGCGAGTTGGAGTCAGCTATGAGAGAGGCTCATCCTCATCTGTTCCCCTAATTTCTTTGGTTAGTATTTCTATTTGATAACCTTTGGTTATTTTCTTACATAAATCGATTCGAGATTGTATCAAGTTTCGGGGCGAAACTTTCTTTTAGGGGGAGTGACTGTAACGTCCATGATTTTTCGATATTTATTTTAATTTATTTAGTGACGTAATAATGATGTTAGAGCATTACGTTGAAGCGTAGTTAACAGATGTCGTTGTTGGAGCGTGATTTTTGCTCATCGAAATCTGAGGTTTTGAATTGGTGGATTTTAATAGATTGATGTTGGTTGTAATTTCGAGGAATTTTAACACTAGTTTGGTTTGTCTAATTTTAATTTCGACTTTGCCATTGGTTTTGCGGCATTGGTATTTAGCCTTTGTGCGAATTTCGTGGAAATCTCAAGTGATTTGGGTCTTCTTGTTGTTTGAACGTTTAAGTTTATATATATATATATATATATATATATATATATATATATATATATATATAATATATATATATATATAAGCTGTACGTTTTAGCGAAACCCTATTCATTGTCTCTCCCGAGCTGTCGGACCGAATCACGGAAGAAAGATAGCGACGGACATCGCGAGGTCTTTGACCGTCGACTATAGGAGTTCCAGTGCTCGAAATCGTTGTCGGAGGGTAGATTCGGAAAACTCTCGCTGAGATCTACCCGTGCACGGTAAGTTTTCTAAGTTTCATGGATTTTTGGCGTTAGATTTTTTGACCTTGACCCTCGTTTGTCCCGAATTTTTAGGAATCGTTGCCTAGTTCTTGCGACCGATCCTTGGAGCGGAGCGCTCGTGATGCCGTTTTTCTGAAGATTTGAGGCAAGTGGTGATTTCGTTCCCCTTGCTAAGTCTCTTGTTCGTATTTTCTTTCTTTCCTCTTAATTTTTCCTCCTTAGAATGTAGGGGTAGTGTAGAGTTCGACCAAAATTGATTCACTGGGTAGCGTAGGATTTTTGGCCAAGGAATGTTCGTCAAATATGTAGGAGAAAGCCTGAGATAAATTCGTCGAGTATCTCAATTTACTGAGCCTGACTACGATTCGTCGAGTATTTATGAGAAGTTAAGTCTTTTTCGTCGAGAGTGTCGAGCGATTTGCCCTTGGCGTCGAGTGCGTCGAGTATTTATGAGAAGCTAAGTCTTTTTCGTCAAGTAATAACTTTAGCGTTGAGTGCGTCGAGTGATTTGCCTTTGGCGTCGAGTATTTATGAGAAACTAAGTCTTTTTCATCGAGTAATACCTTTGGCGTCGAGTGATTTGCCTTTGGCATCGAGAGCATCGAGTGATTAGCCTTTGGCGTCGAGAGCGTCGAGTGATTAGCCTTTGGCGTCGAGTGCGTCGAGTATTTATGAGAAGCTATGCCTTTTTCATCGCGTAATGCCTTTGGCGTCTAGTGCATTGAGTGTAGCTGTTTTGGCGTCGAGTACGTTGAGTGTATCTGTCTTGGCGTCGAGTGCGTTGAGTGCATCTGTCTTGGCGTCGAGTGCGTTGAATGTATCTGTCTTGGCATCGAGTGCTTTGAGTGAAATTGCCTTTGGCGTCGAGTGCGTTGAGTGAACTCAGCTAGGCGTTGAAGGAACTCATCTAGACATTGAGTAAAATCTTTTTCGCCGAGTTTCGCTTTGAGGTAAGGGAGATTCATTGAATATTATCGACGAATTACTCGTGGACTTAGAGGATTATGTGCTGATTCGTTGACTATCAAAGTAAGGGCAAGCCTATTCGTCGGGCATACTCGACAAATGGATGTGGACTTAGGATTTTTCTCGCCGAATGAAGTCAATTCATCGAGTATTGATGTTAGGGTAATTTTTTTCGGGATTTTCCTTCCTCTTTGTCGTTGAGGAATCTTGAGGGTAGACTTGGGTTTATTGGTGTTCTGGATGTATGGTTGTGCCTTGGTTAGCAGTGGATAAAGGACCACCAACTTGATGTCGGTTCATGAATCATTACGCATGGTTGTTGGTGATTTTTATTTTGGACTGTTGGGTTGTGTTGAACAATGTGACCACCATCACAGTGCCTTTTTGAGATGTTTGGACCGTTGGGTTGTCTTGGACAATGCGGCCACCACCCCAGTGTCTTTCTTGAAATGTTTGGTCTGATGGTTCGTGTTGGATAATGTGTCACAGACTCAGTACCGTTTTTGCCAAGTGTTAATGATTCACGTGTTTAGAGTTGTTCAGTCTCTTTCTTCTTATTACACAGACATATGTTATTATATATGCTTACACTTGCAAATCTTATCGAAGCATGAGTTCATTTCGCACTGGTGCAAATTCTCATACTTATACTTTTTGAGAACTCTTCATTACTTATTATATTATGCCTTATTTGTTGTGATTGGACATCTATTCTTATATTTGGGTTGATAACCCTGATTGGATAACTATTCTTATATTTGGGTTGGTAACCCTCTGTTTTTCTTTTAATTATTACTATTAATGATCTTTGATCATCACTTGTATATTCTTGCTGAGATATTCTTTTCTTTTGAATGTCTCAGGCTCAGAGCAGTAGCCATTCAAACAGCTAGGATTGGTTGTTGCTGGTGTTCTACAGCTGTTGCAGTTGTCTGTTCCTCACCGTTGTGAGGTAGTTTGTTTTTTTTTTTGTTTTTCTTTTAGTTCAGACATACATGCCTTTTGGTGGGATCGTTTCAGGTTGTTGACATCCACTGAATATTTTGTAAAATGTTATGTTACTTGCTAGCTGCTAAGTCACTTTCTAGATGATTTGTTGGTTTTACTTGCTCTCTAGGAAGATTTTATGTTAGGATTGCATGTAGTTATTTTCAAGTTATAAAAGTATAATTATACTTATCTCATACTCATGACATCCTTTTAACTCAAAATAACACTATATTTTAATGAACATAAAAACTCTTTTCATACTTATATCAAATTTAGAAGTATGTGTATCATGAGTTGTCCTTCTAGATATCTCTGCTCATGTAGGATAAAAATTGAACGAAGTAAAGTATTTTTCGCAGCGTATATAATATATATATATATATATATATATATATATATATATATATATATATATATATATATATATATATATATATATATATATATATATATATATATATATATATATATATATATTCATGTACTAGTTGATCCACTGAGTCGAGGATACGACCGTCAAAGCCTAACTAAAATATATTTTCTTTTTGATAAACTCGAGAATTCTTTGAAAAGTGTTAGGAGTAGGTTCTTGTTTGAGCTTCTGTAGTTATCCACTACACGACGTGAAATTATGACACGTGTTTTCTCGTACTCTGATATAATGATTTATGTAGAGAAATACGGGTTGTGACATCACCGACCCCCACAACGAGGGCAAGGCCGCCCAGATCAGGCGGCCCTCTGGTCTCTCGACCTGGGGACCTCCTTTTCGCCTAGGGCGGGAGGCAACGATGCCCCATCTCTGGAGCCCCCATGGGGGCGTGACCGCTCAAAATGGACGGCCCCTTGTTCGCCCAGTTTTGGCGACCTCCTAGCCTTGTCGCCCAAGTCGGGCGACCTTTTGGCCGCCCGACCTTGGCGGGGCCGCTTTGCCCCGGCCCCGCCGGACCACCCTCCCCTCACGGAATGGGTAGTTAGTTTTCCCGTTGGGCTCAAACCGTCTAAGGGCAATGTCGTCATTTTCATAAAATTAGTGATTTGCGTGCCCCGTTTCAGACATTCCTATTTGTACGTCCCGTAGTTACCAGAGAAAAATTACCGGGTCGCCCCAGGCCTCCTTTTATTTGGATCTTCATCTTCCGCTCCCGGATTTTCTCATACGTACTTCTCCCTCTACTTCTCCGGGTGCACTCCTGTGCACGCTACATCCTTGCGCGCGCCGCTGCTTTGCACGCCTCCTCCTCCTTGTGTGCTCTTGAACACGCCTTCTCCTTGCGCGCCCCCGCACCCGTCGCACCAAGCGCGCCTTTGTGAGCTCCGCTCTCAAGACCATTCCAAGCACGTCACCGTGCGCTTAGCAACAACCACTCCGCTCACTCAATATCAAGCATTCCAGCCACCAACAAGACCAGCACTCCAGACCCCATGCACGCAATAGGAGACATGTCACATAAACTATAGTGTGCGGGACGTATCGCACAAGTTTCCAAGCAGCAGTCGAAGCCTTTGGGACACTCAAAGTTCAACACTCCCCACCGAAGCAATCGAATAACTTGGCTCCGTGAGGAGTGGCATGTCACTCTCCGAGCATTTCTTTCTCCCTCCTTTTTGCAAGATGTAATGAGGAACGACATGTCACGCTCGATTCTCTTAAAAGTCATGTACAACATAACCAACAAGTGGTGAAGGTTTGGTCGGCACAGTTTCAGACACGTAATTTTTTATCCTATTCATGTGTTTTTAAGTTAGAAATCCCTCCATCAGCTTTCTTTTTCCGAGACAATTTGCACACTCGACCACTATTCGGGCTAAGGCCGTTCAGCTAATTCTATCTACGTAAAACCTCATGCAGACCAATACAATAAAATTACTATTTTATCATTATTCTCATACGCAATAGAAGACAATATAAAAGGGGCGCTGATATTTGCAGGCCCATAATCGATATTTGCAGCCTTGGATATTTGCAACCCCCAAATCGATATTTGCAGGCCCAATGGATATTTGCAGCCCTTTTTTAAAAAAAAATTTTAAAATTGATTTTATTTAACTTTTTCCTCCTACCAATTATTAATATGAAATAAAGCAAAAAATATAATTATATCATTGAAACAAAATCTAAATTTTATCTTCAAACAATTTTTTGAAAATTAAAAATGACATTTCGAATTGTTTTCAATTCACATTGAAAATCTGAATGGTTTTAGTGATACTAGATTGATAAATAATACTTTTGCCCCCTGCAAGGCCACAAACTATTTTGAGTTCTCTCTCTCATGCTTGATGTCATCAGTTGAAAATCATCCATCTATATTATATGATACATCGGCATATTATTTATATATTGACATAATTTTTAGTTTATATGCAAAAATATAATTGAAAAAGGAATAAAAATGATATGATTTAACCAATTTTAATACATATAGGAGTGAAATATTAATTTATTTTATATTTATGTTACTATGTATATGTATATAATATATTTTAATAACAAAACAGAAAAGCCAATTGGCTTGGTGGTTCAACACTATTGCAGCTTTCTAGATGGCAGGGGTTCGAAATCTCACACCCTCAACATTTGGATATTAAATTATTCTCTTTGGCCCGCCCGATTTAGTAAACCCGAGCCGGTTCCCGGCTCACCGGACGCCCACCCGATTTCTGGTTCTTGGGCGGTCATTTGTTCAACCGGGTCACTAGCCTTGACCGGACCGGGCGGTGGTCCGACCAGCGGCCCGACCGGTTGGACCGGTCCGAGCTTTGCAGAGGAGAAATCATAAGATGGGGCTGCAATTAGGATCTTTTATTTATGTTATAAATTAGATGAATTTTTAAAAAAAATGGGCCTGCAAATATCCTTTTTTAGGCCTGCAAATATCAGCGCTCTATAAAAGTGACTAATTTAACCATTGTCCCCCTATCATAAACTCTAAATTAAAAAAAAATAAAAGAATACAAATTATTACCATTTCCTGGGCCCTCTGATTCAACCCAGGCGGGCTCACGCTCAACAGTTTGTCTTTCTCACAAGCTTACAGGCTAATAATGGAAGGGCGAGCTAAACGCCACAAGCAACAGATGTGCGATGCTTTTGCTTGAATACAAAAATATGTACACCTGTCACTTTCTCCATGCGTGCGATTATGATACGCGTTTGGGTCTCAACGCGATCACATCTGCAAACATTTTTGGCACGTGATTGCTCACCCAACTCTGATTTGCATTGTGAATTATTTATGTGATTTTGCTATTAGCAGCCCATAGTTAGATATAAATTTTGCATTGTTAGATCAAATTGTTATTGGCAAAAAATGATATAAATTGAAATGTTTTTTTAAAACAAGGGCGTAATACTTTATTTTTGGCTATCTGACTCAAAATTTGAGTTTTTTTAAATCTTTAGAATTTCTATTAGTAAGCACTCTACAAAAAGTATTCTTTTCTCGTACTTGACCCTCTCGTGTTTTTGCCTCCCCTACAAACCGTGATTCCGCTGACGACCCATCCTCCTCTCTTTTCCGTCCAGCCTGAAGGGCTCCAAATCTGGCAAGTGCACCTCCTCCATTTTCCGAGCGGCGTTCTTTATCTCGGCGTGTTCTCCTCATTATCTGGCGGCTGTCTTTTCCACATCCGGAGATCTCTCTTCCTTTTGACGGCAGAGTGTAGTGAGTGCTCCTCTATTCCGCAATTTTCAAGCGTTCATTTCTCCTCCAGAGGGTGGTGCTAATAACCAAAATTGCGGTGCTGACACCAAATCTTTCTATGATTCCACACGAGAACAGACACCAAGCTCTTCTGCATCTCCTAGTAGGAGCGAACTCGATGGTCCTTCCGCAACACCAAAACAAGGGGCAAATTGTCCCTCCACGACACATCCAAGAATTTGCCACCAAGGATAACTCCCCACAGCAACCACTCGAACTAACGCACAATGTCATACTCGCGTGCTCATACAGGGGGGAACACGAAAAGTAACACACTTCCACACCAACACTACAAAGCACCACGAGCAAAGAGTAGTTCGCCCAATAAGGAATCACGACCCCATGACGAAAAGGTCAAAATAAATTTTTTTCATATTCGTTACTTCTTAGATCATGACCCATAGAAATTTGGAGACATTTGAAGGGTTCCCCTAAGTTTTCTAAGTCAATTTGAAAAGATTTCAATTAAGGACACGGAGGCGAGCAAACTCGACCTGATGAGCCTCGCTCGCCCTAGCGGCCTAAGAAACATCCCGTACGGGGAGCGAAGCCAGTGCGATTGTGCACCGCGAGCAACGAGCACGCGCCCGAGTGAGTGTGCGCACCACAGCGCGGGCAATGGGCTCATGTGCATGCAGCTAGCGTGCGCCCGACCGAGCAGCCTGCACGTGCGAGCACGCACTGCCTGGGCGCGTGCACAAACGTGCGCTGCTGGCATGTGCATAGGCGCGTGCAGCCAGCGCGCGCGGCGGCTGCCTCTGCCGCCAGTCGCCTTCACCACCAGTCGCCTCCACCGTCTTAACCCGTCGTCGTCGGGCACATTGCTCGTGCTACTGAATCACCACGGGGGGCACATCCGTCATTTAATGAAAATTGATGATACAGGTGACCGAAACGAAGCGACGTCATCGCCAACTCAGGATCCAGCCCGGTGCAATTACCAACGCATCTCTCCAGAAAAATATCAAAAGACTCACAAGCTTTCATTTGAAGACAAACAACTACAGAGTCTATAGAGAGCTCTGAGATTTTCTGGCGAGAACGTGAGTCTCAGATCGTTTCTCTGCTTGGACCTCGCTCTGCTCCCTCTCTAGCGTGCACAATGTCCGACGCTCACTTGGACGATTTTGTGAGCACGAGAGAAGACACTGGAGAGCGCTTCACTGAACGCTCACGTGAAGACACTCCAATGCTTCGAGTACTTAATATTTTTCTTCACGAGGACACACTCATCCAACTTCACGGACACACATCAAGCTCAAGGGACTTGGTTTATTTTCGCTCATCTTGTATTCAAGCTTGTAACGGAGAGGTGTCCCGTCACCCTACAGGAGACACCAAGTACTTGTAATCAAAGCTAAATAGTGGAATTTGGCCCGGCACAAATCCGGTCACGTTGTTTTTCACCCTTTCCGAATTTTCCATGATAAAAGCCTCTTGTCATTGCTGATGTATTTTCATTGACTATTTACGTGTTCAATGCAACACTCAAACTCCGAGCTAAAGCTATCAAATTTTTCAAACAGGAAAAAAATTGGGTGACCACAATATATATCAAGCCCCACTCTGTTCCAATAAAATATGTTTTTTTCCTTTCTTCTTTAACAAGTAAAAGGTTTGAGTGAAGTAAATGAGATTCAACCAGCCCCACTTATGAAGAAGCTTACTTTCTTACTCACAATCATGTAATGATAATTAGTTAGCAATTATGAACGCCCTAGCTATTATTATACTTAGAGCTGTCACTTAAAACCGAAAACCGTAAACCGAACCAGAATCGAACTGGAACCGCAAAGAACCGGACTGAACCGTTTGCAAATTATTCGGGTTCTGGTTTGAATTTGGAACCGTGAACAACTTTGGTTGGGTGTGGTCTTACATTTTATTATCCGGACCGGAACCGGAACCGGAACCGCAACATACAAGTCTCAAGCGGTTTCAAGATTTTGGACCCGATCCGAACCGGATCGAAGTAGAACCGAACCGCAACCCGTTTATTATTATTAATTTTATTATAATATTGTTATAATTTTATAATCTATCTATAATATTTTTGTTAGAAAAATTAAGGTGCGTCGCTACGCAATTGTATTATCAAAAATTTAGGATAATTACAAAATGTTGAATGTAGTGATGACGGATGAAATATCGTCTATTTAAAATCTAATAATCTTCATTGGAGTAATATGTAAGATTAACTTTTCTAATTAGTCAATTTATTTAAGAACACACAAATGAAATGGAGCTCGAAAAACGGAAACTGAAGTGCCGAAAATTTATACTGTCGTTTGTTCTGAGCTCATGCTCCGTGATAGCGGATGTTCGCAACAGTTGACATGTATTTTCTTTATGAACTCTGCGGCGCTAGCATATCCCGTTAGCATACAAAATTATATGTGTTTAGATTACTACAACAAGAGATAATTAGTATAATGTATGCATATAAAATAATCTCTCCACCCGAGTCAGTAATTTATGAATATGCTAATTAAACTCTTGATCAACATTAATAGTGTCAATTTAATGAATGATAGTATTCAAAGCTTGCACACCCTTAGGAATCTATTACCAAAACTAAATAACAGTGAACATAATGTCTGGAATATCGGATTATTGTGATCTGTAGTTTTCTGCTATTATGTATGTATATCCATATCAATTCAAAGCCTGGATTTTGGTCAAAACTGAAGACCTGTATAGGTATAGGTGTGCATACCTTTTCAGGGTCAAAAACCTCCAATGAAAAGACGACATATACTAGCCCACCGATCGTGGAAGAGATCGTCGAACAGTGTGCAACTTAATTATTTCTATTTTGAAGGCGTTTTGAGTTTTTTGCAGACCGCTTTTATTTCATTCTGTCAATTTAATTTTAGTTGGAACCGATTGGAACCGGACCGAACTGCATAGAAACAAAGAAACCGTAGCATAGACCGAACCGTTAGTGACCGGTTGGTTTTGGTTCTCGTTAAACCGGAACCGGAACGTTGACGCGACGGTTCCAAAAACTATGATGGAACCGGAACCAGAACCGGAACCGGTCAAACCATATACGGTTTTGGTTCTAACTTGAAGAACCGTTACCTTAGCGGTTCGGTTCATGGTTTTAGTAGAACTGGAACCGAATCGGAACCGTGACAGCTCTAATTATACTATAATATTTATACAAAAATGCCAATCTTGTGAAGATTAATTCTAGGTATGCTTCGTGCCACCTGTAGAGGACCTGCTTACTGGACCTATTTGTGTACGTTGAACAATTTATATACATTTATCAGCTTGCTTTACCATATAAATACTTAAAATTTATAAACATCAATATTGTTAACAAATAAGAGGAGTAAGGGATGAGAACCTTCTAAAAAAAACTTCTAAGCTTGACTTTAAGGCGTTCAAAGATCATCCAATTTCATTGCCACTTTAATTTGAATTCACCACTTTAGGCTCTCTTTGACATTCTGGCGGGGCGCCGTTCCGGCGGGGAACGAGCCGGAGGGAAGGTGTTTCGGCGATGTTTGCGACCTCCCTCTGAGAACGGCCAGCGTGAAAGGGTGCGAGCCCGGCATTTTGCTGTTGGTGGTAGGAGCACCCAGGGGCGGATTTAGAGGGGGCCCGAGGGACACTGACATCCCATTATTTTTAAAAATGATTAGTGTATTTGGATTCCTCTCGTCGAAGCAATGAATTTTGACTACTTATACGTCAAAAACGGTGGCCAGATGAGTGAGAAACAACTCTGATAAGATGAAAACGTTCAAAATTTTTTTTGAAAAAAGTTGATAATTGGTCCCTGATGTTAAAATTTTTTAAAACCCAACGACGCATTTAAAAAATATTTTGTGCACCCCCGCGGACCGGATTCTCAAACAAAATCTTAATTTGAATTCAATCATTTAAATTTCTATTATTATTAAGGAAAAAGACTCATCCCCCGCTATATTACCTCTTTGTTAATTTCCCACATAGGTCTTGGGTCATGCTTCAAATAATATATCACTCTTACGACCACAACGAAGCCCGTGCACTCCGCGCATACACACTGGAAACATTCTGAATGACCAGAACTTATTCGCAACCAAAAGCAGTCGGGCATGACCATAACACCTTGCAAGATTGCTGGTGTGTGTGTCAATACTAAGAAGTGCAGCGAATTTTAAAATATTTGTCCAAGTCTTCAAAATTAAGGTCCGGTTCATGCGGTCGTAACCATTTGACGGGTAAAAATAATTTCCCCAAACAGATCCTAAGACTCTGTTTTGTGGGACTTATTTTCACCGGTCAGGCGGTTACGACCGCATGAAGGGGACCTTAACCGCCTGATCGTGAAAATAAGTCCCTCAAACGAAGCCTAAGACTTTTACATGCAATGAAATGACAAGTTTGCAGCGGGTCTTTGCATTTTGTATGAGCAACATGCTACTATATCCTCAAAATAGAACTCAGGGATGAACAATCTTCAAAATGGTGCCGGCAGTTAGTCAATAATGCGGATAGTCAAAAATACAGTGTGAATATCAGAGTCCTTCTATTTATCATCTCCAGATTATCCTCTCAGCGTGATATTTGAAACGCCTCTAATCATTTGTGTCTTGTGTCTCTTTACAAAAAAAAATAGCTCAATTTTATATGCAAATCAGTTTTGACTATGTACAAACTGTTCTTTCAAACAAATTGTCAGAACTGCTAGGTGCAGACCAGCCCTTTACGGGTTCACAAGTATTTATGGTTTTTAGTTTGTTTTGCACTTGACTTGATTTGCACATAGCCGAACTTGATTTGTACATAACAACACCCAAAAAATAAGGTGATTGTTATCCACATTACAGTTTTGACTATCCGTAATTTTTTGATATCCGCAAAACAGTTTTGTTAAAATTATATCTGCAAATTAAATTTTTTTGATATCCGTAAATTGATAAACTCTGAATCTTTTCTTTCACCAGACTTTCACAACAACTTTATCCAATAAAAAAAAATACGATCATTGGATACAACATTCTTATCCATACAAACATTTGTAACATATGTTGTACTAGTTAAGGTAAACGTCGTCATAAAAATATCATTTATCAGCCTGAAATAATCTATTTCTACAAAGAGCCAGGCCTTTAGAACTTATTCAGGATTGCGACCACAACTGTTCAAATCTCTAGTAGCGAAGGCGGCGACGATGACGGCGATGACGGCGATGACGGCGACGATGATGGCGATGACGGCGACAATGACGACGGCGATGACGGCGATGGCTGCGGAGATGACGGTGATGGAGGCAGTTGCCGCGGTGATGACGACAACGATGACGGCGATGACGGCAACGATGACGGCGGTGATGACGGCGATGGCGGCGGTGATGCCGGCGATGGCGGCGATGACGACGATGGAGGCGGTGATGTCGATGATGGCGACGATGACTGCGGTGATAACGGTGATGACAGCGGTTGTCGCGGCGGTTACAACTCCGATGGTTAAGGTATTAGTGAAGGCTCTTTGGATAACCATAACTCATGCATGAGGTGTCTCCTAAGAGGGACCTCATCAAATATAACTCTCATTTGATCATTTGATTTCAGGAAAAATTGAACATGCCTCTCAAAATGATGTAAGATAAGGTGAGAAAAAAATAGTGCGGATAGCCAAAACTGATTTGCGATATTTAACTTTTGAGAGAGAAAAAAGACATAAAATAGAATGCGGATAACCAAAACTGCTTTGCGGATAACACTCACCAAAAAATAATTATGACAAAAGAATTTTGGAGACTAAAGTGCATCAAATCGGACGGACGCGAGGCGCTGCACTTTACGGTGCAGTGCGATCCAATGGATGGGAGTGTGCTGAGATGCGTGTACATCTCAGCGCACATATCTCAAAACATGCACACATATCTCAAAGCGTGCACGCATCTCCGCGTGAGCTGAGATGCACTCGCAGCCGTCGAATCACGTGCACAGCACGGTTGTTGAAACCGGAATCCGGTCTCCTGTGGAGTTCGACCCTTGGGGAAGGGATGACCGCGCACCTACTACCCTCAAGCAAACGATTTAGGCACAAGACTAGGAACACAAGGGACAGACCCAAGGTCTCATCGTGGAGGACCCGCCGCATACCCGGAAGACTAACTAACTCTTTCCCTCCCAAGCCAAGGGCTGAGCTAAGGCACCTTCGGAGGGCTCTCTTGGCCGACCGGAACATCCAAATGCGGCTTCTTGGAGAAAGGTTGACGGTAGGGAAAGCTTAAGCAAGCTTGTAGCGAAGATTATAAAACAGGGGAAGAGGTCGGATGTGTCTTCTTCGACGGCAGCGGATGTTAATGACGCTCGGGAACTTCATTGCCGGAGAGGGGGAGTAGTCGGAGAGGCACTTCTCTGTCGAGAGAGGTGCAGAGAGGGTAGACAGATGGTTGAGGGAAGAAGGATCGGGTTGGGTTTTAGATGGTTGAGGGAAGAAGGATGACACAGTTTTTTTTAAACCCCTTCCAAGCTTTCTCCTCTAATGTGATTGAAATACAACCTACACAAATCATTCTAAAACTTGAAGTCCAATGCAGTGGTGGAAAAATAGCATTTAAAACCTCTTCCAAGCGCTCGCACTCTAATGTGATTGAAATACAACCTAGACAAATCAACAGTTTTTTTTAAAAACCTCTTCCAACGCGGTTATGAAATTTTATCTTCTTGATATAAATGATTCAAAGTAATGTTCTCTATCAAGGGCCTATGATGATGATGTTGAAGTGTTGCGTATAGGAAAGGACAACGTCACCGCCCCCAAACAATGTCGCCTCTCCTTCACAATGTCGCCGTCCCCGACCATTGTTGCAACCCATGACAAATGTCGCACTCACGACCAGTATCGCCATCCACGATACATGTTGCCGCCCACGACTCATGTTGTTGCCATGCGGGCGAAGCCCGCTTGGTGCGGGCGAAGCCCGCAGCGACGCATCGAGAACGGGCGGAGCCCGTTTGAAGATGCTAGTATATATATATATATATATATATATATATATATATATATATATATATTACTATTCTAAAAAGATATATGTTGGTCTGTCAATAGCGTGAGTTCGAAAATATGAGGAAAATAGGTGGCCAGCCTTTAGAACTTATTCAGGATTGCGACCACAACTGTTCAAATCTCTAGTAGCGAAGGCGGCGACGATGACGGCGATGACGGCGACGATGATGGCGATGACGGCGACAATGACGACGGCGATGACGGCGATGGCTGCGGAGATGACGGTGATGGAGGCAGTTGCCGCGGTGATGACGACAACGATGACGGCGATGACGGCGGTGATGACGGCGATGACGGCGGTGATGACGGCGATGGCGGCGGTGATGCCGGCGATGGCAGCGACGACGACGATGGAGGCGGTGATGTCGGTGATGGCGACGATGACTGCGGTGATAACGGTGATGACAGCAGTTGTCGCAGCGGTTACAACTCCGATGGTTAAGGTATTAGTGAAGGCTCTTTGGATAACCATAACTCATGCATGAGGTGCTCCTAAGAGGGACCTCATCAAATATAACTCTCATTTGATCATTTGATTTCAGGAAAAATTGAACATGCCTCTCAAAAATGATGTAAGATAAGGTGAGAAAAAAATAGTGCGGATAGCCAAAACTGATTTGCGATTATTTAACTTTTGAGAGAGAAAAAAGACATAAAATAGAATGCGGATAACCAAAACTGCTTTGCGGATAACACTCACCAAAAAATAATTATGGCAAAAGAATTTTGGAGACTAAAGTGCATCAAATCGGACGGACGCGAGGCGCTGCACTTTACGGTGCAGTGCGATCCAATGGATGGGAGTGTGCTGAGATGCGTGTACATCTCAGCGCACATATCTCAAAACATGCACACATATCTCAAAGCGTGCACGCATCTCCGCGTGAGCTGAGATGCACTCGCAGCCGTCGAATCACGTGCACAACACGGTTGTTGAAACCGGAATCCGGGCTCCTGTGGAGTTCGACCCTTGGGGAAGGGGTGACCGCGCACCTACTACCCTCAAGCAAAAGATCTAGGCACAAGACTAGGAACACAAGGGACAGACCCAAGGTCTCAGCGTGGAGGACCCGCCGCATACCCGGAAGACTAACTAACTCTTTCCCTCCCAAGCCAAGGGCTAAGCTAAGGCACCTTCGGAGGGCTCTCTTGGCCGACCGGAACATCCAAATGCGGCTTCTTGGAGAAAGGTTGACGGTAGGGAAAGCTTAAGCAAGCTTGTAGCGAAGATTATAAAACAGGGGAAGAGGTCGGATGTGTCTTCTTCGACGGCAGCGGATGTTAATGACGCTCGGGAACTTCATTGCTGGAGAGGGGGAGTAGTCGGAGAGGCACTTCTCTGTCGAGAGAGGTGCAGAGAGGGTAGACAGATGGTTGAGGGAAGAAGGATCGGGTTGGGTTTTAGATTTAAGTTATCACCGAAGTCATCAGTTCGAGGGAGGAGTGCAGCCGGTGGATGGCAGTTGAAGACCTGTTGAGGAGACATGGGAGGAGAATGGTCGGCGCTTCTTTCGGCGCGCGAAAGGATAAGTTGGACAGAGAGAGGTTTTATATAATAATAAATCCGGCGAAAGGAGTTTTGTGGAAAAGACATGTCAAAAGTTATTATAATATTGTATTTATTGCCATAGCGCAGGCCATCAATTGTCAGCAAAATATATCTTTTATATAATATTGAATTTATTGCTGTAAGATTGTGTCACGGGCCATCAATTCTGCACCCGAAGTTGTGTTTTCTAAAGAGAAAGTTAGGAGGCTTTATATAATAATAAAGATATTTTTGTCCATTCAATCAGACGGTGGGATGAAGCTGGAGCGTTTTCATCAAATGGTGGAGATCAAAAGTTCCGTGTGACTTGAAATATGTATATCGCTTTATATAATAAAGATATATATATTAATAGGTGATATCTCAAATGCGGGCATCCTAAAATGCGGGCGTACGGGCAAGCCGTTTTGGTGGTCAAGATGGTCTTAAATCGAAAAGTGATTAACATAAAAGTTGTAGATCTCGGCGAGACGAACAACATTCATGTTGATCACTTTTTGATTTGGAGGCGTCTTGAACCTCGACTTGGGCCCCGAAATCTGGGTCGGCGGACGCTTTACTGTAGCAGTTCCGCCGCCCCAGATTTCGGGGCCCAAATCGAGATCCAAGACGGTTCCAAATCAAAAGGTGATCAACATGAAAGTTGTTCGTCTCGTCGAGATCTACAACTTTCATGTTGATCACTTTTTGATTTGAAGCCTCCTTGATCAACATTAAAGTTGTTTGTCTCGGCGAGAGTGCTACAGTGGCGATCTCGTCGCCCCATATTATCTTGTTGTTTTGTCTGAATTAAATGTAGTTTTGTATGAATTTGCCATGTCAAAAATTTTACATTATCTTGTTGTTTCATTTAAAAAAAATATTGTGCCCCCCCCATTGCAAAATTCCTGGATCCGCCACTGCTAACAGAGCTGAACCGAGGGTAAATGAAGAAGCAGTAGTGAGCGGCAAACCACCAGATGCGAAGAATGAGGTGGTTGCAGTGAGCGGCAAACCAGGAAAATACTTGGAGAGACGGCGAGATTGATCGGGACTTGCGAACGATGTGGCGGGATGGATCCTCACGGCGACGAGATCGATCGACACTTGCAAACCACCAGATGTGGCGGGATGGATCCTCACGGTGACGGGTGAGACGGCGGAAGTGCAAAGCAAAAAAAGCATTGATTCTTTTCCTCCTCCAACACAACGAACTGGAGCTCCAACCCTAGCTTTCATCCCGCTCCTTTTTTATGGTTGAATGGAAACCATGGCTATTCGAACAGTAGGTGGAAAAACAAACAAAAAAAATGCGGGTTGTGTTTTGCAAAATGCGTGGACCAAAAAAGCCGAACCAAATGAGGTCTCAATGTAGCATACATGGATAATTTCTAAGGTGCATCTATTACACGCGCCCGAGTGCTGCTCGAATGGTTAATGCTAGAGTTGTGAAAAAAGACTCGGGATCGAAGAGCAGACAAAAATCTAAACCGAAACCAATCGATTTGGGTCGGTTCAGAGAGTTCGATGTTCGGATATGATTCTAAAAAAATTCAAGAATCAAACTTTTAGGTCAAGTCTCAATTCTTGGAGTCCAGTGCCCCGAGAAGCATCCTGAGAAACAAATGTTATAATGTAAAAAATGAATGAATAAATAATAATAGTTTTAAATTTTTAGCCATTGATGGGGCTCCCTTAAAATTTCTAAGTCTAATGAGCATGACTCAAACCAAAGAAGGCATGGGCTTCACCCGACCAATTATGTGCATCGAAGCCGCAAGCCCCAAAACCTCAAGGAAGAAGCACAACTCACGCACATGCAAGACGGGGTTGCGCACGTGCCCCCCGTCATGCACCCCAAGGAAAATGGGTTGTTTAATCACATGATTTTTTTTCGCTTTTAATATAGCAAGTATATAGGTATTCAAACTTTATTCAATAATATATGAGAGTTGTTAAAAGCACCGCAGTTTCGGCTAGATGCATCGCACTTTTTCCAAATTTTTCGCGCCTTTTATAAATACGCCTTGCACATGCATTTTTAGGAAAAATGTTCAACACGAAAGTTGTAGATCTTGAACACTTTTCCTAAAAATGCATGTACAATGCGTACTTTGAAAATACGTTCAGATTTCGCGTCTTTCTAAAAACACGCGTTGTACATGCATTTTTAGGAAAAGTGACGAGATCTACAACTTTCGTGTTGAACACTTTTTCTAAAAAAACATACACACATATTTCCAAAAAACATGAAAAATTAGGAGAAAATGCAGTGCACCTAGCCAAAACTGGGATGTCTCGAGAAGATAACAGGTATTTAAAGAGTTCGGGTTACAGAGGTTTAGAATTTGACTGGAATTGAACCCCGTGGGCCGTGGGGCGTTATCTGTTTAGGATTTGGGTGGGCGAAGCCGTCCGGCGGGGTGTGAGACGAAGGGACGGCGGTGGGTCGCGAGCGAGCAGCTGTAAGCTGTTCAGGCACGGTGGTTGCTGGCGCCGGACGAAGCGCGATCGCCGGAGGGAGCCGCCGCAGATGCAGGAAACTGAAATCACAGTTTTGCTGCGGGTTTGCGCGTGACCTGGCGGCAGCGGCTGGGCTGCGATATCAGATAAGGTAACCATGATCTCAGGCACTAGCTAATGACGGGGAAGGTTCTTATGAGCAGCGGATTGGGCTTTTTTGCAAAGTGCACCCTCGAAATATTGGCTTTTGGCAAAATGCACCCCCAAAGTTTGAAATTGGCAAAATGCACCCAAAATAATTTTTTTGGCAAAGTGCACCCTCAATAGGCAAAAAATAAAATGGCCAAAATGTGCACACTAGGGTGCACATTGCCAAAAAAATCATTATGCGGGGTGCATTTTGTCAATTTTAAACTTTCAAGATGTATTTTGTCAAAAATCTATATTTCGGGGGTGCACTTTACCAAAAAGCTAGCGGATTGTGATTTTCTGGACTTGCATTTTAAAATAATAATTAGGCTGCAGTTGGAAGTGACAATTTTTTACTGGCAAAACACTTTCTCTTCATCTGCCTAAAAACCCCACTTTCAATTGACACCAACCTTAGGTGCTAAATTTGAGTGCTGAAGCCTTCTTCCAGACGCTGCAACCCATTTGGGAGCCGTGCCGACATGCATCCATGGTCAGTCTGAGAACAAATTTCACTAGGCTGCGGCCGTACACCCCAATCCCTCTCCCAAGGGGACCCAAACCGCTCCTTAATGGATTCATGGTCGGTCCGTAAGAGACTGGAGCTCAATACCCAGACCTCCTAGATAAGTTAGGCTCTCCCAAACACTTATCACCTAACTGGTCGATCCCCTTGGTGGGAGAGGGGTTGGGGTGTACGGGCCGTGGCCCAGTACGATCTGTTCTTGGACCGACCATGGATCCATAGCGGAACGGCTAGGTGCTCATAGGATGGCATCAAAAAAGTGCAGCGACATGTATGATTGTAGTGGTATTTTGAGAGTTGCCTAAACTTCATATTTTGTTCTGGGGATTATGACCTCAAACACCTTACCACATGTATGATTGCAGTGGCATTTTGATCCAAAATGTTGTTTTGAGAAAAGAAGTGTTTGCAATTATATTTAAAGCTACCCAAATGTTACCTGCATTTTCTCCATTGTATTCACAACCACCACCAATCTCCCAAACAGAGTCATAGTTTAGTCCCACATTAGATAGGTTAAATGTATAATGTTGTATGAATATTATGTGATTGACCCTTAGTCATAGGCCAAAAACACTCACATAACAATGGAGTTTTTTTCCCCATTGTCTGTGGGGTTTATTCTGGTGATTGTTATTTAGATATCAATGTTATATATTAAAATATATTTGTTCATTTTAGTGTTATTACACTCGCCATAATGATCACAATATAATTGTTCTTAAGATGTCATAAGTATAATGTCGGGCAATTCTAGCTACATCTAAATCTAGTTAAAATAGGGCATATCAGAAGTCAGAACTAGGCATCAAAGAGGCTCTTCTTTAAGAAATCCTTATAATGCGGTAAAACACTTCTTTACCAAGTGCACCAAAATGAATCACAAGGTAAATCCACAATCTATTAGGGAGTCTGGGCCTAAGGGAAATCACAGTTGGGTTTGATACATTAGTGGCAAACCAACTTTCAAACAAAAAAGCAAGCCTTGGAGAGTCGGTCAGTTCTATTTTCCACTATTCCTATGTCAGCATATTTTTCATCTTTCAATGTGTGACTAAAAATAGTGCCATCCTGTAGTTTTTAGGCTCCGTTTGTTTGAGTGTTTTTTTCTCCATTGCGTTTTTCAAAAAATGTAAATGGAATGACCTTATTTGGAACCACAAATCCCCAAAAATGTCATACCTGATTACAACAGTATGGAGGGTGCTCCTTTAAAAACACTGTTTTATCTTTATTTCCAACAGCTCCATCTCCAACCTCAACCATCCACCCAAGCAGACCTTTAGTCGGTACAACAAGACCTAGAAAAGTTCTCATTTTCATGAACAAGTTCACTACTTAACAGTATTGGCATGGAACACATTGCAGATCTCCAAAGAAATTTATTATAAACAGTGGAATCTTTAGACAAGTATTGATTGTATATAGCAACTTTGTGCAGATATATATGAACATGGCTAATTTGAAAAATAAAAGAACATTACATCTTCCATTGTCCAACAAGATGCCAACATAACACAGTCGTTGGCAAAATCTTGAACAAGATTGCTGCACATCGCAACACTTTATTGAACCATAAAGTGATTTTGGTTTCCACAATTCCACTGTTCTTGTTGTAATAGAAGTTGGAGTAGAAAATATAGAGATTTCATGATTGGTCAAATTGACAGTCAAACCTCCTTCTGCAACAAAAGCGGCTCCTGGTTAGGGATAAATTCATCACCAGTTCTCTGTCTCCATTGCCTTTGAACAAAACCTCTTGTTCTTTGAGGTGATTGGTCTCCTAACCTGGAATTGGTACCTGGCATTTCTTGTAGGCATGCTCTTACAGCATCATGAACACTCACAAAATACCATCTCTTGCCTATTAACTCTATCAGTCCAGCCCTTGAGAGTGTTTGAAGTACTTTACGAGTTGGGTTGGAAATAGCTATCTGAAAATTATAAATTTCATTAGACACACATGCGCGCGCGCGCGCACACACACACATATAGGGTTATTTACCGTTTACCGGAACCTCCCCTCGAAGTTTGCAAAATTACAGGTTGCACCCCTCTAATTTTTGAAATTACAAAACCACCCCTCAATGTTTTCATTTCATAACATCTATGCACAAAAGTACCTCCTTGGAGTAATTCTTGGGGGGGGGGGGGGGGTCTTTTTGTGCATGGATGTTATGAAATGCAAACATTGAAGGGGGTAACTGTCATTTCAAAAGTTAGAGGGGTGCAAGTTGTAATTACAACTTGCAGTAAGATCCTTGAAAGGAGGGTCCCTGTAAATAACACTATATATTTATATCACGAAATGAAGCAACTTCTCAGTAAGGTCATTGAAAGGATGATAAAACCCCTCCACTCAACTTAAGAAACTAACTTCCTCATTAATAACCATACATATTTCCCAGAATTAGTTTGATAAGATTTTAAAGGCAGCCCTTGTAGATTCATGAGGTGGCTCACACCATCATCCAAATATTGCTGTTTGTTCTCTTTTTCAAAGTGTATTACTTTGATAT
Source organism: Platanthera guangdongensis (assembly GCA_039583875.1). Classification (NCBI taxonomy): domain Eukaryota; kingdom Viridiplantae; phylum Streptophyta; class Magnoliopsida; order Asparagales; family Orchidaceae; genus Platanthera; species Platanthera guangdongensis. Next base: position 140,819,848 of record CM077160.1, on the reverse strand, counting down.
CATATGTAACCCCTTGAACTATCATCCATTGTGATATTGTTTGTTTGGGCCAATCAGACTTCAGTACCTCACTATTTTCCCTTTGAGTAGTTCTTGTTGATTTTTTGTGAAGTGAGAAGGGCGATTTTTGGTTGGTCGAAATCACCGTTTGGTATTCTAGGCAGATCTGCTGTGTAATCTGGTGTTTGGTGTTCTGTGTTTGTCCTCTATAAATAGGGTGATTCTCTTCTTTGTATAGAGAGAAAAAAGGGGTAAGGTGTGTTTCTGTTAAGATTCTGCGGTCTGGTGTTTTGTTGCCGCCAACTAGTTGCGGACTGCAAGGAGGTTGGGAGGACTGGTATAGTAGTCGCCGAGTTTGAGCGGACTGATCTAGTAGTCATGCAATTTGGGGGGTGGTGGAGACCAGCCTCAATCAAGTCGACGAAAAATGCCCGACGTCACATCCGATGGGACTTCTGCTGTCTCTAAATTATCGCATTTCGCGATTTATTTTACTTTGTGTTTTATTTTATTGTAAATTATATTTGTACGCGCATGCGAGCGTAGTCATGTTTGGGAGTTTATGTTGCACTCCAAATAGAGCATATATATATATATGTGTGTGTAATTATATAAACATATATATATATATATATAATTACATATATAATTCATGTATATATATACTCATTTTTAAGCTTAGGTTAAAGAACAACCAACCCAAGTCATTTCTTCCCAGCCGGTCCAAGGAGAAGCCGGCACAGTTGTCTCCCTCCTTCCCCTATCCAGAAGAACTGCATGACGCTAAAATGGCGGAAGCTCCTGCGCGGTTTATGCCCTCGATTTTTCCACGATCGGCTTCCTCCCGCATTTCTCTGACTTCGGCGCAGCTCCAGGAGAAACTCCCGCACGATGTTGCAGTTCCCGCAACTCTCCACTTCCACGATCCTGCTCCTGCCATAGCCGCAACTTTAGGGTTTGTTTATTTAGTTTTGTTACAGTTTTTTTTGTAACCCTATAAGAGGGACTCCCGATTTCTATAATAGGGGTGATTGATGTTGAATGAAAAATATTGTGTGCTTGCCGGATTGTTACCTCCAATGGAGTTGTTGCGTGCTCCTGTTAGAAATTAGGCGCGATTAAAGCTCTGTGTGAGCGTTGTAGGTGTTTGACGTGAGGTTAATGTTGAATTTGGTGAAAAAAATATGAAGAAGTGTTTGTGAAATTTTGATTCCGCGAGAATCTTGTAGTTGTTAGATGGAGTGAATGTTTGATTCCCTGTTTGTAGAATTGCAGGCGATCTGCCTTTTGAATTCCGGTTTAGGAGTTAGATGATGATGAATAGTGAGATTCATCTTAGTTCCAGTTAGGTGTTAGGTGTGGCTGATGAATTTTGAGTGTTGCCTTGTGTATTGCGAGTCCTGTTAACAAGGTTTGAAACCTCCAGTTAGGTGTTTGATTTAGGCGTGATTAGGTTATGAGAGATTGCTGTGAGTTTAAACTCCATGAACAGTAACATCTGTTGGAGAATACGTGGAGCCACCTTGTGAGGGTGAGTGAATCGTAGTTTGTGTGTTAGAAATTTCGTGGAGCCACACTTGAGTGTGAGAGCGAGTGAATTTTATGTTTGTTAGGTTTGTGGTTTTCTTACATTGTTGAGTGATTCCGCGGAACCACCTTGTGTGAGAGAGTGACTTTATTCCTTGGTGCCCGTGTGCGATAGCGGCTGACCTCGGAGCGGAGATCGAAGGTAACGAGGAGTTCCTCGCGAGATCGTCATCGACTTCGAATACGGAAGACGTCTCTTCCGTGTGTAATTGTTTCTATCTTTTCCTTTGTGTGCGCCTCTATATTTTCTCGTATGATAATAGACTCATTGCTGGGTTTTCGCCCGAGTTTTGTCAGCGAACGCTACGTCGAAAACTCCAACGGAAACGTATTTGGAGTTCATGATTTCCGTTTTGCTACGACACGGGGAACAGAACGAAAGTTGCAAACTTCCTTCCCCAAATTTGATTTTGAACCATTTTTCAAGTAATTAACTTTTTGAACTGAAAATAATAATTTTGTGTTTTTTCAAATCTAAGTTGCGTAACTTCTTGAGTAATGCAAAGCCAGCTATAATTTTTTTTTTGAAAAAATTCATTAAGCATCGCATGCATTTAGGGTTTTCTAGAAAAAGCCGACAGACGCGTAAACCCTACGCGTCGTCCTGCATCAGGAGGTCACTGCAGTTTGGATCCTGATTGGTGTAGAGGTCGCGGTCGGTTTGTGTTTGACCACTGTCAAGTTGTAGCTTACTTGTTTTTATAACTATCTTCGTGTTCCTTGTCTTCTGTTAATGTCCAATACCTCGCAAGTTTATGTTACGTTGGTAGTTCCATGTAGTTTATATTTGGTGTAATTGCAGTTTGATATTTGTGGATTGGTGTTGCTTGGAATTATCTTTCAATGAAATTTCTAACATGGTATCAGAGACAGGTTCGTGCTAGCTACGCTTTGTGTTTCGTTGTTAGATCTTTCTTTTCCATGAAATGGACAGTGGTCTTGGAATGGAGTTGCTTACCCAAGTCAACTATAAGAAATGAAGGTCATGTATGAAGAGCTATCTGCTGGGGGAAGACTTGTGGAAGTTGTTGGAGGTGAAGAGCAGGAGCAAATTATCGCAGCGGGTGACAATGCTCAGCTTCTCAGAGCTTGGAGAAAAACCAATGTCAAGGCGGAGTTCACGCTTAAGCGGGTCATTTCCTCAGAATTGTTTGATCACATTATTGGATGCAAATCTGCATCAGAGATCTGGAGAGCCCTAGATGGGCTGTTTAATAAGAAGAACGTAACACTGTTGCAGTTCCTGGAGAATGAGTTGACAAAGGCCACTCAAGGAGAGCTGACTATCTCGACGTTCTTTCTGAAGGTGAAAAACCTATGCGCTGAGATCTCTGCTCTAGATCCTGATGAGCCGATCTCCGAGGCCAAGTTAAAAAGACACATTATTCGTGGGCTCCGGTAGGAATATGTGGCCTTCATCACATCTGTTCAAGGGTGGGCTGTCCAACCATCCCTGTTGGAATTGGAGAATTTGTTGTCTTCCCAAAAAAAGTCTGGCAAAACAGATGGCAGGAGTTACCATCATGGAAGGAGAAAGTGAGGCTCTGTTTTCTGGGAGGAAGAAGTCCTAAGAAAGGCAGAAGAAGAATGCAGGAGATGGACCGTTGTCATCATCTCAGGGAGATAAGAAGAACTTTCTCCCTCAGTTTGACGAACAGAACAACCGTTGTGCTTTGCCTGTCGCAAGTACGGACACAGCAAAATTCTACCGGTCAAATTTTAAAGCCGGACATGTTGCTGAGAAGGAGGAGTATCCAAGGCATGAAGAACATGGAGACAGAGGATCGCAAGGAGGTCAACAGTGGGGGAACTGCTTCCTCGCATAGATGACAGCAACGTTCGTTGATGCCCTTGCTTCAATCAACTTTCAAGATGATAGGATTTTTGACTCTGGTTGTGGTCATCATCTTACTGGCGACGTGACAAAGTTCGCAGCCCTCAAAGTGTATGAAGGAAACAATGTTATCATCACGGCTGATGATACAGTTCATCCTGTAGAAAAAGAAGGGGTAGTACCGCTGGTTAGCGATGAGAGACCTCTGACCTTGAAGAGTGTATATCACGTACCTGGAATGAGGAATAAATTATTTTCGGTAACAAACGCGGTGGATGCCGGATACCACGTCGTGTTCGGACCGAAGGAGGTGAAGTTCGTGAAGAACTTGTCCGAAATCAATGGAGATGTAACTCACATAGGAAGGCGGATGAAGGACTTGTTTGTCTTGTTTGCAAATGCTTGCGTTGATAAACTGAAGGGAAATGACGGCGCGGTGATCAGGCATGAGAGGCTAGGTCATATGGGAATGGACAAGTTGAAGACCATAACAACAAAGAATTTAGTAAATGGCTTGCCGAGTCTATCTTTTTGTGGCAACGAACACGTCTGTGAAGGGTGTCAATATGGAAAATCGCACCGACTTCCATTTGACAGTTCAAAATCAAGGAACAGAGCTTCGCTGGAGTGCTTTCATGCAGATGTTATGGGGTCTTGCAAAACCTCATCCTACGAAGGAAATAGATACATGTTGGTGATAGTAGATGACTATACTAGGCACACCTTGGTGTATTTTATGAGAGAGAAGTCAGAGGCTTTTGAGATATTCCAAGATTTGAAGGAGCTCGTTGAGGGGAAGATAGAGCGGCGAGTGAAGAAGCTGAGAACTGACAATGACGGAGAGTTTACCTCTGACGCTTTTGTGTTATTTTGCAGGAAATCTGGCATTTGGAAAGAGCTCACATGTGTCTACACTCCTCGGCAAAATGGTGTTGCCGAGAGAAAATTTTGTCATATGTCAGAGACGTGCAACAACTGGATGTACGCGAAAGGAATTTCTAAAGCCTTATGGGCAGAAGGAATGACTTGCGCTGCATATGTGATCGACAGACTTCCTTTAAGTCCAAATCGAATGGTGTATCCACATGAGCTAATGTTCCGAGAAAAACCAAGCGTGACCCACTTAAAGGTTTTTGGTGCAACTTGTTTTGTTCACATTTCAGACTAGCTGCGAACCAAGCTAGAGCCAAAAGCACACAAGTGCGTGTTTGTTGGGTATGACGAACGGAAGGAGTGGAAGTGTATGGATTTGCACATTCACAAGATTGGCATCTCTCGAGATGTGGTGTTTGACGAACTGAATTCTTATCAGGGAGTCTGTTCTATGATTTTACAAGATGGACGAAGAAGTGACGAAGGGAGAGTCGTTGAGGACCCTGAGGTGGAACTCGTGATGTCTTCAAGTGCTCCATCTCTTTATCTTTCTGATTCAGATATATCTTCGGGCTCTAGAAGGGGGGGGGGGCATTTTCTCAAGCAGTGTTATAGATATCGGCCGACATGTCCGATATGTCGGCCGATATAAAGGTTTAGGGGGCAAACCGCAACGAAATCGATTTATTTGAGCCAGATAACGTTTTGTAAAATATCGGCGTTATCTCGGCGATATAACGATATATCTCGTGTCGTTATAACGCCGTTTTTTATTTATATTAAAAAAAAATCGGCTCTTATATTTGATTTCACGGGTCGACACTTGACAGCTGCCCTAATTTCTCTCTAGCGACGGGAGACTTCTCTGCGGAATCGGCGACGAAACGACGACGAATCCTCTTCTCCGACGATGAATCGGGGACGCCACCGGGCTTTCTCGCTCCACTGTAAGCCTCCTTCTATTTTCTTCTTCTTCTTTCTTCACGGGCTCTATACTTCACTTTACTACTTCACGGGACATCTTTTTCACTCTACTACTACTTTTGCTTCTTCTTTCTACTACTTCACGGGCTTTAGGGTTTATATACTTCACGGACTTTAGAGTTTCTTCTTCTTTTTCTTTCTTCACGGTCATATGGGTCTAGAATGTTGGATCACTATCTCTGTAGGTATACAAAATTTAATTGCTTGCAGATAGTTTGTATGCCCGAGTACAGAAACTTTATATGTCATTTTATATTTGTGGGTATATATCCTTTATTTTTTTTCTTCATCATCTTTCTAAATGCAGTTTAACTTGCAAGAAATTTTATATGTCATTTTATATTTGTGGACTTCTTCCTTTCTCACAGCTGTTATAATCCTTTGAGATATATGCATCACCCTGCACTTGGAGATATATTGCTTGGAGATATATTGCATCACCCTGCATATATATGCATCAGGTTGTTGATAGTTTGTTATATGCATCACCCTGCATATATATGCATATATATGCTTTACTCAAACCCGGGAGATATTATTACATGTTTAATGTAAAGTTTATAAACATATATTGTTTGTACATTTTTATTTATTTGTAAAAAATGTGTTTATAAACATTGTTATCTTTATTTAAATATTAAAATCCGATATTGTAAAATATCCCCGATATATCTCCCGCAATCCGACATACGACATTTCAAACCCAAAGCGACATGAACCCGACATCCGATATCTACAACCTTGGTCTCAAGACATGATGAGTAAGGGACTGAAGTTGAGGAGCTTGCAGACATGGCCAAAAGTAGATAAGGATTAAGAAGATCAAAGCGAACTATTATCCCACCCGCTCGGTACAAGAAAGGGAACTTTGTGAGTCTTGTCTCCTGTTTTTTTGCAGGACCTCTCGACGAAAAGGAACCTGCTCGGTTTGAGGACGCAGTAGAGGTAAAAGAGTGGGATGAAGCCATGAGAGAAGAGATGATAGCACTAGAGAAGAATGAGACTTGGGACCTGGTTCCCTTGACTGAAAGAATGAAGTCTGTCACCTGCAAATGGGTGTGCAAGGTCAAGAGGAAGGCTGATGGAGGAGTGGAGCGATACAAGGCGAGGCTTGTCGCTCAAGGTTTCTCATAGAAGTACATCGAAGATTATGAAGAGACCTTCAGCCCTCTGGCAAAAATGACATCAGTAAGGACGGTCATTGCCTTGCAGCATGTCAGAATTGGAAGTTGTGGCAGCTTGATGTGAAGAACGCCTTCCTGTATGGAGAGATCGACAAGGACATATTCATGGAGGAGCCATCGGGATATGTGTCTAAGTCTCTACCACAATATGTGTGCAAACTAAAGAAGGCTCAGTACTGGCTAAAGTAGGCACCAAGAGCCTGGTATGGGAAGATTGCTGAGTACCTTCAGTTCTACGGGTACAACCCATCTGACTCTGACTCCAGCATGTTCTTGAAGAAGAAGGATAGTCTACATGTGTTGGTTCTCTTGTATGTCGACAACATGATCATAACCGGGAACAATGACGGGGAGGTGACAATGCTTAAAGCGGAGCTATCAATCCGCTTCAAGATGAAAGATTTAGGTGAGCTACACCACTTCCTTGGATTGGAGGTTGAGAAGAGGGAGAGAGGTATGCTTGTATCTTAGAGAGCTTATGCTGAGAGGATCGTAGAGCGCTTCGGCATGAAGGAAGGGAAGAATGCCTCTGTGTCGCTTGAAGTCGGGCTAAAACTTCGGAAGGATGAGGGGAGGACTCTTCCTGACCCGAAGATTTTTCGAGCTTTGATGGGGAGTTTGATTCATTTGACTATCACTCGGCCAGACATTGCTTATGTTGTTAGTCGAGTTAGTCGATATATGCAGGAGCCACGAATGCCTCATCTCGAGGCGGCCAAAGGAATTTTGAAGTATGTGAGACTACCCTGGACATGGGGCTACTATATGGGAGAGAGTCAAGCTTCACTCTGCATGGGTATACGGATGCGGATTATGCTGGAGATACTGATGATCGAAAGTCGACATCTGGGTATGTGTGCATGTGCGAAGATGTCGCTATCTCTTGGTGCAGTAAGAAACAAGACTCGATCTCTTTGTCTACCACAGAGGCATAGTACAAGGCGTCTGCCCTTGCCGCTCAGGAGTGCATCTGGCTACGGAGGCTGGCGAAGGATGTTGATGAGAAGGTGAAGGGACCATCCTTGATTCGCGGTGATAACGAGAGTGCCCTGAAACCTGTCACCAACCCTGTCTGTCACACGCGAGCAAAACATATTGAGATTGAACACCACTTTATTCGGGAGAAAGTGCTAGGTGTGATCTCTTGTTGTGGAGCATGTGCGAAGTCAAGACAATATTGCAGATATCCTTACAAAGGCTCCGTACAAAGGGCCATTTAAGCGACTTCGATCTCTTCTTGGTGTTGTCTCTGGGGCTCACTTCATGGGGGAGTGTTGATTTTTTGTGAAGTGAGAAGAGCGATTTTTGGTTGGTCGAAATCGCCGTTTGGTGTTCTAAGCGAATCTGCTGCGTAATCTGGTGTTTGGTGTTCTGTGTCTGTCCTCTATAAATAGAGTGATTCTCTTCTTCTTTGTATAGAGAGAAAAAGGGGGTAAGGTGTGTTTCTATTAGGATTTCGTGGCCTGGTGTTTTGTAGCCGCCAGCTAGTTGCGGACTGCAAGGAGGTTGGGAGGACTGGTATAGTCGTCGCCGAGTTTGAGCGGACTGATCTAGTAGTCGTGTTGTTCGGGCGGTCTGTTTCAGTGGTCGCTGGTGAGCTGTAGGAGATTTCTGTGCGGCGGCTTGGTGGTCAGTTCAGCCGGACTGTTTCAGTGGTCGCTGGCGAGATGTAGGAAATTTCTGTGTGGAGGCTTGGTGGTACTGACCTAGTGGTCGCGGGTTTCGGTCGGACTGTTCTTGTGGTCGCTGACGAGCTGGAGGATTTTTGTGGCTTAGATTGTGGCGGTCTGGTGCTGTTAGCCGTCGGCAACCTGAGCAGTGGAGCAGTCGGTGGTGTGGTTTGAGGTCGCCGGTCTGGTTGCTAAGATCGTTGTCGGACTGGTCCTTAGTCGCCAACGAGATCACCGTCGAGACCGCTGACGAGCTGATTGATCGTTGTGGAGGTCGCTGCAGTTTGGATCCTGATTGGTGTAGAGGTCGCTGTCGGTTTGTGCTTGGCCGCTGCCGAGCTGTAGCTTACTTGTTTTTAGAACTATCCTCCTTTCCTTGCTTTCTGTTAATGTCTAATACCTCGCAAGTTTGTGTTGCGTTGGTAGTTCCCTGTAGTTGATATTTGGTGTAATTGCAGTTGTTTGATGTTTGTGGATTGGTGTTGCTTGGAATTATCTTTCAACGAAATTTCTAACAGTTTTTCAGTGGCTACTCATCCTATTGTTTGTTTGGACCAATTTTAATCTTGGACATGACTCATGATTATGCTCTGCATGTAACATTTGGATCTTCTTAGGTGCAATGCTTTGTGTGCTTTAAAACTCTCTAAGACATTGTGGCATTTTGATGTAATGTTGGTGTTCTGTCAAAAACTTCAAAGGGAAACATTCTAATGTCGGAGTGTTCCTATATAGATCACCTGGGAAGTTGCATGAGTGCATAATACCATGAGGCATGTCAGGATAATGTGGACAATAACTCAATAGACTATAGTTCAAGTTATTCCGTAAACTCCAACACAAGATGAATGATTGAGATCTTCAAACCTGTATTTCACGACATTTATATTCTTGATGCAACTCCTTAAGAGCTTGAACTGCACTCGAGTCTATGTATGGTACAGCTGCATTTGATACACAATTGTTTTCTTAGAAAGAATCATCAATTCTAGCAAAAGGGCATCTTCAATTTTGTATATTTTCCCTATAATTTCATTTTGGCAAGTTTCTTTAAGAAAAACTCATGAAAAAGTATACAACACACTAGCATTAATTTGAGTACTCCAATTTGCATTTAAATCGCATTTGTAGATCTAAAAAAAACTAACAAAATGCTAAGATTGTTTGAAAATGGTCCAAGAGACTTACGTGCCATCTCAATGATTACAAAATAAATTCTTTCATCTGATGATCCTTTCCAAGTGGATTCTAAGAGAATCGGTTCATATCGCCGCAGTCTGTAAAAAATGATGAATGTGAAGAAAGTAATTTCAAAAATAGGTTCCACATTACATAAACATAGGGTCGAAGCCTTCACCTATCTTTGATGTAACTTATATTTGCAAAATACAAGGGTGCATCAATTCGAACGACAACGATTCCGACGTATATATATGCTTCTGGATATTGTTCAATATTTCTATAAACTGTTGTCCCCGGTAGTCGTCCCAATACAGCTGCACCAAACACATTCTTAACCATGAAAAGGAATTGACACTTAGGAGTTGTTTGGTTGAGCAAAGTGTAATGTAATGTAATTTTATTTGGAAAGATTATTCTGTTTGCTATTATTTTTAGATACTACATTCTTAAATGAAATTTTAAGTCTTGAAATAGTGCCATCTAGATGCGAACCAGATTGGATGACATTTAGATTTCAGCCAAATTGGATGACATTTAGAGATCTGACTCACATTATATAATCTGAACTTAGTTGTTTAAATATTATAGGAAGATGTTGAAGCAACCAATGTGATCTAACCAATTTCTGAATCACCATTCTACAGAATACACGGTAGGATGCACCTTGAAGATGATATGGAATCTTCATCGACTTTTCCTTCCCCGCCGAAATGAATGAACACAATGAATAGTTAATGTTATTCGAAGAGTTTCTAAAGAATTTAGTGAGCGCATGTGCAAAATTGAAATTGTGCTTTCTAGTAACAATGTTGCTGGCTGTTATTTTTTATTTTGCAGCTTTCATTGTTGCTGAAAATATAGTAAAACTAAGCCAAGCACAACATAGTTGATTATCTTAATAACATCATTGACATCCAAATAACACTGAACCAGCTTGCCATTTAATTTGAATCACGGATGAAATAGCTGCTCATTGTCACGAAAATCTATGTTTTGAGAAATAGAATTGGTAGTTAAGAATCTTAAGGTCGAGCATCAACAAAATAGATAAAACACAAAGAATGATACTGATATGGCCCTTATCGTGTGACCTCGTGACCGGAGGAGGAGCTATGATCGGAGAAGGGGCGGCGGCTTGCGGCGGCGATCGGGGAAGAGAGGAGCGCGGGCTTTGCGGCTAGGGTTGTTCACGGCTTTTCCGTGAGGGGGTAGAGAGAGAGAGAGGAAAAGGGAAAATAAGAGAAAGAGAGAAAATCTGTTCTAATTTCTTGCTTGCTTCAAATGTCTAACCACACCCATATAAAAAGGTTCAAAACATGCCCCCCAGTTGGGCTTACGACAATGGGTAAAAACGATAAAAATAAGACATAATTTGAAGATAACCGGCGTCGTAACGCCACATAACATCGCCACCCCCGTCCGAAGATAGCTTGTCCTCAAGCTGGATCGAAGGGTATTGCAGTGGCTTCACCTCCCGTCACGTCCTCATCGGGAGGGTCGTCTACTTCCAGCCAGAATAGGCGTTGGCATCGATGTCCTGGTGTGAAGCGGTCGTCACAATTGTAGCACAAGCCTTTCTCGCGACGCTCGGCCATCTCGGTGTGGGACAAACGGCGGCGAACAGTAGGCCGCGGGGTGTCGTCCCGAAATGATGCCCTGTCCGGCAAGCTGGGTAGGGGGTAAGTGCTCTGAGGGTTCCGACGTCCCAAAGGCGGACGATCAAGTAGCAGTCGACGTTCACAAGCTCTAGTGAGGCTCATGGCTGTGTTGAGGTCGCGTGGTAGAAGGAACTCCACATCCCAACGTAAGCGCTCGTGGAGGCCGGCAGTGAAGAGGGGAACCTGTTGCTCCGGTAAGACGGACGCCGCCCGAGATAGAAGAATCTGGAATTGCTCAAGATAGGTGTCGATGGAGCCTTCCTGTTTGAGGTTCACAAGATCGCCTAGTGGGTTCCCCTGTAGAGCAGGGCCAAACCTCAGAGTGCAGGCCGTACTGAAATCTGACCATGAAATGTTCGGGTGTTCCCGCAGAAGTTGGGTGAACCATAATTGTGCTGGGCCGAGTAAGTGGAAGGAGGCTATGCCGACGCGTTCTTCATCTGGAGTGTGCTGGTTGGTGAAGAAAATATCGCAACGCGTAAGCCACGAAAGAGGATCGTCACGGCCCTCGTAGAGGGGAAAATCTATCTGGATAGTCCGTGTGTAGGCGGGGTAGTCCACGTCTGGAGGAGCGGCGGAGTCCACTCGGCTTGTGGAAGGGCGATCGCCTGTGTTCAAGGGAGGGGAAGGGGGCATCTGCTGTAGGGCATCTAAGCGGGCATTTAGGACGTCCATTTTGACGTTTTGAGTCGCGAACATGGTTTGGAAGAGTGTCATGAGGTCGGCGAGAGAGGGAGGAGCATCCGCCATTTGAGATAAGGTCGGAGAGACGGTTGGTGGTGGAGGGAGAAGGCCGGCGAAGGTGTTGGACCTCGGAGGTGATGCGGCGCTGCTGAACAGCCTGGTGGAGGCACTGAAGGGGCTGGAGAAATGCTGATGGGGGTGCGGTGTCGCAGAGCTGGCGCAGGGGGGCAAAGGGCCGCGATCGGCAGCCGGCTGGAGGTGGTGGCAGGCTGGACGCGGTCGGCAGAGATGGACGAAGCTCCCGCGGGTTGAGGAAGAGCTTTCGGCGCGTTGGAAGGAGCAGTTGTCGTGCGGGGCTGCCGGTGTGCGACTGGGCGAGCGGAGGACGTGCCGGAAAGCGACGGCCCGACAGAACCCTCTGATACCAAGTTGATATGGCCCTTATCCTGTGACCTCGTGACCGGAGGAGGAGCTATGGTCGAAGAAGGGGCGGCGGCTTGCGGCGGCGTCGATCGGGGAAGAGAGGAGCGCGGGTTTTGCGGCTAGGGTTGTTCACGGCTTTTCCGTGAGGGGCAGAGAGAGAGAGAGAGAGAGAGAGAGAGAGAGAGAGAGAAAAGGGAAAATAAGAGAGAGAGAAACTCTGTTCTAATTTCTTGCTTGCTTCAAATGTCTAACCACACCCATATAAAAAGATTCAAAACATGCCTTTCATTTGGGCTTACAACAATGGGTAAAAACAATAAAAATAAGACATATAATTCGAAGATAACCGGCGTCGTAACGCCACATAACAGATACATTGGTATTGAACAAAATATTTAATGATATGTCAACATGAATGTGAAAGGCCTGAGGTGAAACTTCTTGCATGTGATTGAGAAAAAAAATCTCAATTTGAGGGATCCAAGTAAACAAGTGTTCTTACCTATGTGTGGATTAGCCGACTCATGAATAACAAACGCAAGGGAAGAACCAACCTGCAATGTAGACTTCAAATTTTGAAGGCACCATATTTGCTAGAACATATGTAAACCTGGAATAATTTTAGGAGAAATTTGGCGATTTATAAACAACTTTACAAGAAAATTAACCTTCCTTGCTATCTTACCCCAACAAGAACCCCAATTTCTATCCCAAGAAACAAAGTCATAACACATGTTATAGTCCACAGAAGGAAATCTTTCTTTTCTACGCGCCACAAGAACAAAGCTTCCTCATAATCCACCTGTACATTTTTAAATGAAGGGATTTGCTTTTAATTTGATGTGAAGGGTTTCATGGGTAGATGAAAACCTGTTATTTGTCCTTCCAATATGAAACCACAAAAATAATTAAGCTCAAAACAAACAAACAAACAAATAAATTTGCATGCATTGAAAATAAAGTTAGAGCAAAGATAATGATATAATTAAATGAAGTATTCAAATCAAACATTTTAAGAGAAATATAGTTTTAGGAGACAAATCGCATGCAAATTTAAAATTGCTTATTCATGCATGCATGTGCAACGTGTAGACAAATTATGACAAGTATCAACACTACTAAATGACTTTCCAAAAAAATAAGAAATCAGAAATGAGCTACACTAGTGTAAGAAGTCTCATCCAATTGCTCTCACAATATTTCTTCTAATGTGGAAAATGTTTATCTGCTTTTGTGTTCTTACCAGGCTGATTCCAACAGAGATTACTATAGCGGCCAGCGCACACTGAAACATATAAACACAGAATATCGGTAAGTATTGCTATTATACAAGTATGTTATTATCAGGTCATCAACACTAGCCTGATTCCCACTATTTAAGGTCGGGAAAATGATGCATATGTTAATGTGCTGACTGAAAATCAAGTGTAGTCATAACAGGCTTAAGCCTTTCACTTTGTTCTAAGTAAAGCTACTGAAAATAAGATGGGGTTTATAGGAAGAATAGATAAGTAGATTCAAAGTTTACATTCTTGTGTACTGACTAGGTGACGCAGGACGAATCTATAGGTGGCGGATGTAACCTTGCCCTAACCCTACATGCAATACAAAGTCTGACAGATAATTCAAATTAAGCATTAAATAATTTAATCACACGCGCATGATTATGACAAAAGCAAAATAATTTGTTATAGCAAGCAGGTTAGGTTTTCCTCCGCCCGGAGGGCCAAAGAAAAGGGCGTGACGAATCGGTCCTTCCTGCAGTTAGGGCTGCTGTAAATAAACGAATTTGAATGTTGTGGGACTCAATGAGGGATTCCAGTGGTGGGTGGACAAGATCGGGTAAGGGGAAGTTTGGATCTGAGCTGGAATGCCAGATCTTGACAAATTTGGTGATGATCGGGTGTTGGGAGGTGGATCCACGGGATGGAGTGGTCGGTGACTGCAAACGGGAAGTGAGGAGTAGATCGGGGTTGGAATTCCTGAACTTGGGGAATTCTGGGTGGGGGTTAGATGGGGGAAATGGCCGGAGGGTCCTGTGGTGGGTTGCGACAGCTGGACAGGAACCGGAAAGGGGTTCCTGTAGGGAGGCGGCTGCTGGTCCTGAGCCGGAAAGGCTAGGGGGCGGTGGCTGGGCAAGACAGGGAGGGGATGTTGAGGGAGGGCGGTGGCTGGGCAGAGTAGAGAGGGGCTGCTTGAGGGAGGGCGGTTGCTGGGCAAAGCAGGGAGGGGCTGCTTGAGGGAGGGCGGTGGCTGGATTTGGGAGCAGAGGGTGGTCGGCTGAGTCTGGACATAAAAGTGCAACTGACGGTGGCTGGACAGAAGGGGAAAACGGGTAAGATGAGGGAAAATAAAAAGGATAAAAGCTTACCTAAGGAGTCGTCACCAAAGGGGCTCCACGGAGTCGGCACCGCGGAGGGGATCATGGGAATGAAGGAAGAAGACTCTCCACACATTCAACAATAATAAAAAAACTGCAGCCCTAAACATCATATTTATAATAATCTGAAATTAAGGCCCCGGGAATCAACGGCTATGATTGGTCGTTGGTTTCGGGGCCAAAACTACATGAAATAACCGAAAAATACAAAGTTATATATGAAATTGATTCGCAACGCGAATCCAGACGCATTCGCGGAGTCAGAAAATCTATCCGGGGACACCATATATGATAAGTCGCCACACCGCATTGGTGCAAAAAAAAAAGGCTCGGGCCAAATTTGGGCCCTACGCTTGCTTTTTTAACCGGATTCGGCTTAAACTTGAGCCCGGTCCACCTAGTCCCAACGGTAACTAGTCCTACTTTCATTGCTAGCTTGTGCTGGCAACTTGTGCTCTCAAGGGTAACTCGGCCCAACTTGGGCCTGGTCCAGTCTTTGTCCTAGGCCCAAGGTGGGCTCTAGGCCGGCCCGGGAGTTAATTGGGCAAAACTGGGCTAACCCAGGCCGAGCTTTTGGGCTCGGTCTACTTTTGCAGGTGCCTACTACTAACTTAAAACAAATAAGCTTTGACTAGTTTTTCTGTAGTAAAAATGGATAAGTAATCTTTAACAAAAAGAAAAAGAGAGAAAAAGTAGAGCTTCAACTAGGAAGCAACTTTTTGTCCCAAGGAAAAATATTAAGTATGCTCGACAGATGTCTGTATTCATCAAGGTAAATCCACGTGCGACATGTTGGATTTTGTGCCCACACGGACGTGCGTAAATGTAAACATTAAAACTTTAGTTTACTTTTGCATGAGGGCCCACTACAAGGGAAATTTTTTGTGTGTTACTCTTACTTATGATCACAATGCGTTATGCGTTATCAGACCGTCGGTTCCTGCAAAAAATCATGTTTGTTCGAAATACAATCGTATACCAATAAACATGATCATATTTCAGTACGGCCATATTTTCGTCAAAAAATTCTCCGTCATAGGATCACAGATCGGACGACTATACGAGTAACGCATGTAGAGAAAGGTTCGAGTAACACACCAAAATATTTCTCAGGAGGAATATTTCCATCAACCGAGCTTACCTCATAATTTCTTTTGTCCTTGTAGCATCCTTGAGACAAAAAATCCAGGAGTAATAGTTTGTTAAAATATACCTGAGGAATATCCTGAAACATTGGCGTCATGAAGTAAAGAGCGCATCCCATTGTTATTCCTGTTACAATTCCGGAGAGTCCAGTTTTTGCTCCACTCTCATGGTTTACAGCCGACCTGGAGAAAGAACCTATACGCGACTGTTATTCTGTCTGATTTTTGTTTTTTTGATGTATGAGTAACAATGTCAAGAACCAGTGAAGCTAAAAACATAAACAAATTAGTATGTTACCTCCCGAACCCTCAACCATAGTGTTTCTCCGTTTTGCTCTAAATAGGTCTCGCGGGTATGTCACATTGGTGCAACTTCAAAGGAGCTCACCCACCAGCTTGGACACACTTAGTGTTACGGACGTGCACCTCGACGAGACGTTGTGATGGGTCTACATGAGGAGGAAGACAATGTGGGGTCCGTCTGGAGGAAGAGAGATCGAAGACGAGCCCACGTCATGATTATCTTATTTGTATTATGTCACGTTGTACGCTTTATTTTGGCACCGTCCTTTCATTTTCCACACCCCACACCTATAAGAGATTGTGTTGTACTTTTTTTTCATTATCTTTCGATGTATGTGTTTTAGGTTTGCTCTCTAGAGTTCTCCTCTCAATCTCTTCCCCTCTCTTTCCTTGCCTTTGCCGACCCTTTCCCACGCAGGATTCCTCTCCGAGAACGTATCACTTTTCTTTTCGAGTTCCTTATGAACTCCAAACGTTACACTCTAAAGCCCCTCGATGTTAAGAAGTTCCACTTCCCATTTGTCACCTGCTAGTTTTGTTCAAATTTATTTTGCACACCCCATGCCGCCCAATCTCATGCCAAGAGCACCCACCAAAACCAACTTAATAGATACACACTCAAACACCCTGGCTACACCCACCTCATATCCACATATAAACAGCACATCCACCATATGTCATTCAAATCCAGACCCAAAATATATTACCTTACTTCATACCAACACCCTCATCTGCCTACATCTTTCTCCCACAGTCTGCAAATTGATCAGGCCAACCTCTGATTTTTGGATGGAGACTCTATTCTTACCACTAGGCGACACCCAAAACATTATGCCGATCAGCAGTTTTGGCTGCACCGCAGAAATCGAGCAGATTCAGCAGTGCTTCACCTTGCAATAACCGTTCACCACTAAGGCTCTGTTTGGGGGGGTTTATTTTCACCGGTCAAGCGGTTACGACCGCATGAACCGGACCTTAATTAAGGTCCGGTTCATGCGGTCGTAACCGCTTGACCGGACCTTAATTAAGGTCCGGTTCATGCGGTCGTAACCGCTTGACCGGTGAAAATAAGTCCCCCAAACGGAGCCTAAAGCTTTCAAAGATCCATACAAATTAAGTCAACTCGCTGTTTCAATTTTGACAACTCTAGACTGCCTGATTCTGCTTTTCCATCATACCGTGTCTTGAGGACAAGACATGTTTTCCGGCGGTAGGGGGATGACAATCGTTGACCCCACAATCCTACTCAACGAATGATAGACCTCGCACGTAGATGCACTCATTAGCAATCAATGAGGAATGCAAGGGGATCATTTTGGGAGTTCTACTTAGCAGGGATCTTACAAAAACTCACAGGATAGTCCCTCCTCTTAGAATTAGTTCAACATTCCTAGTAGAATTTCATTAATTGCACCAAAATGCTCCTTGATGTTTAAGAGTTCTACTTTAACAGGGATCTTACAAAAACTCCCATAATTCATCAGCCTACATAAGGAGAACGACGACGACCCTTTCGTCTATATTGAATAACTACTAAGTAACGAAGTTATTGGCATATACCTGTGGAAGGATATGCAGAGAAGAATGAGCCACATATATTTGCCATTCCAAGACCAAATAGCTGTAGAAAGTAATATAAATCTCTAATCAAATTACATCAAAAATTTTTAGGTTGCATATAATTTCACCAAAGACTAACTACATCAATGTTCGTTCAGCTTTGAAGTTATTGCAATTCTGACCTCTTGATTTGAGTCCAACTCGTATCCATTCTTTGCAGCCAATGCTTTAGCAATACCCACAGATTCCTGAAGTTATGAAATAATAAAGGATCTGACAAACTAACAAGCATGGATGAGAATGAGTGCGCCCATAACCAGTTTACCAAAATGGCCACACCAGTAATTAGAACTGCAGTTGATATAAGAGACTCTGCATACTCAAATTCCTTAGGGATGTGGAATTTTGGAAGACCTTGTGGTATTTCACCTACCTGAAGGCACAAATAGATGATTCACGTTATTACACTAATAATATACAACGGGAAACCCATAAATTAACTTTATTCATCCCCAAAACAAGCTCAGTCTACTAGATTTGTTAAGCGATTGTTTGATAATAGCAAATGTTAGATATTTGATTCAGTAATATCCTTAAATAACAACTTTCAGATTCATAATTTAATCCTATTTTGATGTGTGGTAAAATCTGCAATCATTTACTTGTTTAATCTACATTTCCAACATTGCATTGCTATAAGATTCTTTTGAATTGGATCATATTTGCATTGATTGTTTCTATAAGAATCTTACTAGGAAGGAAATCATTTGAAGAATAGTTCAACCATTGATTATTGGATCAAACAAAACTTTACCACTGCAATTGAAGGTGGATGATACATTTTAACAAAAACTGTGCCCAGAATGACTGCTGTGAGCGGCCCCGATGCTCTCAGAAATCTCAGGTTCTTCTTTGTTCTTCCCTGTGTCATTTAGACAATAAGATGAGTGGGATCTTCATCTCTATCAAACATTGATTGAACTTGCATTAACAGGCTCCTACCAGGTGTTTCATTAGAAGAATGATTACAAGAATGGTAGATCCCATCAGAAAAGGGGGCCATGAGAACTACACAAATACTATCACATATCATTAGTAAACAAAGATGTCTTATTATGTTAATGCAGCTATTCATAGAGCGAGCATATGAATATTCGATGCTCAAGAATGTAAGGCTCCGTTTGGCGCGGCGTTTTTGCTCCGGTGAGTCTGGACAAAACACCACCATTATGGAATGTATGTTTGACATGACAACGGTTACAACCACCACCAAGAAAAGAAAACTAGTTTTGAACATAAAAGTGGATGAAGTTCCTTAGGTGAGGTTGGACGTTCACAAATGATATAATACCCGTGTTCGTGATCTCCACCGCATTGCCAAACGAAGCATAAGGGTCCGTTTGGCACTGCGGTGGCGGCCGTGAACTACGTCGTTATGAATCACAGTTCATAAACGCCCGACCTCACATAAGAAACTTCATCCATTTTTATGCTCAAAACTAGTTTTTTCTTCTTCTTAGAGGCGGTCATAACTGTGTCTTGCCAAACATATACTCTATGGCAGTGTCGTTTTTGTCCAAATTCACCGGAGTAAGAATGTCGCGCCGAACACAGCCCAAGACTAGCTAGGTTGAGAGATCTGAAAGTAAAATGTTTTGTGAATCATTCATGGATGGTTAAAATGGAAATTAGAACAAAAATTTATGATGGATATGCCTAAACCAGGAAGGATGGGAATCATGTAGGGCTATTGAGAGGCAATGTCGTCAAAAATTGACTTGAATGATTTGAGTATGTACAAAATAATAGTAAACAATGTACAAAGGAAAATAGAGTATCAATGTTCGTAGAAGTGTGAATCAAACTTAGGATTTGTTTGGCACGGCGTTTCTGCTTCAGTGAGTTTGTACAAAAATGCTACTTCATAAAATATGTTGACATGACGATGGTTATGACTACCACCCCAAAAAAAATCTAATTTTGAACATAAAAATGAATGAAGTTCCTTAGGTGAGGTCGACGTTCACAATTGGCTGTTCATAACTGCCGCATTTACGACGGCCACCACTGTGTCAATCAGATCCTGAATTGACTTGGATTCATCTTTGATAATGTACATAAAGAGTGGCAAAAGAAGAAAAATCTGTTATCATTTTACAATTGGATTGAATGGAGTTCCTTAGGGATGCACTCACATTAAGACGTGCAGTACATGTAATATATACATATGAGTACTCAAAATGACTGTAAAAAATATAAATCATTATTACAATTTTTATTTTATAAAAAAAATTACGTTTTATCGTAAAAACATTAATTTCACGCAATCTCTCACCCTCTTCTTTCTCTCACTTTTCCATCTCTATCCCTTTCTCTCTCCCTCTCTCCTCTCCCTTTCTCCTCTCCCTTCGGCCATCTCTCTCCCTCTCTCTCTCCCTCTCTCTCTTTCTCTCTCTCCCAAGTCTCTCCCCCCATTTCATGCTCTCTCATGATCCAATGGCTCTTGTTTGATCTATATAATAAGATATATATATATATATCTTTCACTATTATAAGGGAAAAGTTGTCTTTGGTGAAACATTCAAAAATATTAATTATGCCCTCATTTTTATATTTTAATGACTTGACATATATTATAATATATTTCAAAAAATTAAAATACAATGTTCATTCAAGTAATTACACTATCAAAAATTAGAAGTAATGATGAAAATCCATTTAAATTCAAAAGATCTTTTAGTAGAGCTCCTACACGTACTATTCAAGGATAGGTTGTCATTAGACATATCAGTGGTATTTTCGAGATGATGACATCAAATCAATCAACTTTATTAAAGTCAAAATTAATATTTTTAGATCAAAACATATATTGTTTTACAAAATAAAAATTGTAATATTTATGTATATTTTTTAACGGTCATTTTGAGTACTCATATGTATATGTTGCGGGCGAAACCGACTTAATGAGGTCGGCGAAATCCGTTGTCGCCGGTCGGATTTCGCCCTCATCCATTTCCTGGATGCGGCCGAAGGCCTCCCGAGAGTATCGAGCCGGGATAGGCGAAGCCCGCCGTCGCCGGCCGGATACTGTCGCGCCTGGCCGTAGGGGCGGAGCCCCGTATCGGGCACTCGTATATATATATATATATATATATAACTTGGGAGCATTTTTGCGGTCTTTCAAAGAACTTCTCTCTCAAATGAGAGTCACAATAATCTCCAAGCAGGCAAACGCCTTCTCGTACACTTGACGCCTCCTTATAAACTATAAAGTATGAAGGCCCTCTATAAAACAAGGCTACAAATAATATAGTTAATAATCTATTAACTAAATTACTAATTAACACCAAATTAATAAATTTATAAATGACTAATTATGTGAGCATTCACGGCGAAAATCATGACAAGGAAACATTTTCATAAATAAAAAACTATGTTTTAAAGCTGGCTAGGATGTGAAATGCTTACATTACCCACACCAGCAATGATGCTTTTAGCAAGCGGTACTATTTTGCTGCTCCTTTCTATGTTATACCCCAAGAAGTACTTTGCTTGAGATAATGCAATAATTATAGCTGAAGAAGTTATGAAACCGGAAATCACAGAATGGCTGATAAATCTTAGCAGCCAGCCGAGCCTGAGAAACAAAATAACCACACATCATAAATTCAATTCTTTTAAAGAAATTTACCGGTAAAATTTAGACGGTCGGGATTACTCGATACCTCAACAAGCCCATTGTACACTCCAAAGCACCCACCATAAACGCCAACAGTATTGCGAGTTCTGTATAGAGTTCATCTTTAGGAGAAACGATGCCGCTCAGAACATTGGAAACCAGTAGAGATACCAATGTCACGGGGCCAATGGCGAGCTGACGAGACGAGCCAAATACACCGTATACGAATATGGGAATGAAGCCGGAGTCTGCATTTCGAAGAAAACGATTTCTTTGGAGGATGAAGAAACAAGAAAACCATGTATTCAGCAAGAGTCTTGGACATGAAAATACTCACAAAGACCATAAATTGGGTGAAGCCCCGCCAGTTTTGCATATGACATCGCCTGGCCATTCATGTATAATATGTAGTTTAACAGAAGAAAATTTGCAATCATAAACATAAGAAAGTCAATGCTCTGGATGCTGAATGAAGGAAGCATGGTTATGTGCATATAAATCAAAATGGATTCTTGGGTCTGCCCTCACTGATGTCTTTGGCTTTGATTTGAGGGCATGATTCCGCAGCAAACGTGACGGTATAGGGGACTACTATTTCAGTGGTATCTGTGAGCAGCCACTTTGTGCATTTATTGTTAAAGGTTATGTTTTTCTCCTCTGAGAGAAGCCACTCTGTGCATAGTGTCAAAGGTTAGGTCTGTTTTCAATCTTCCCCTTTCATTACATTGGTTTGCATTATTGCATGAATCTAAGTAATATTCTGAATCTATTACTTTTTTTATTTAGGGTTAATTATCGCGACCTCCCCTAGGAGTTTGCATAATTACAGATTGCACCCCTCTATCTTTCAAAATTACATTTACCTCCCCTCTACATTCTCCAATTTACAAAAATGTCCCTTCGGTTAGAAATATGGATGAAAAATGATATAATTAGCCAAATAATTTTATGATATTTTAATTTTATCTTTTGTAATAACTCTATATTGAAAGAACTGACATTTTCCTTTAGAAATATAGATGGAAAGTGAAAATATATCAAATTATTTGTAATATTCTAATTTTAACCTTTGTAATAACTAAACATTGCATGATGTGCATTGCATTTTATCTTTTGTAATGAATATAGAATCATTATAAAAAATGATTTTATCATTTTCCATTCGTATTTTCAATAAAAGTGTCATTTTTGTAAACCGGGTATACTTAGAGCAGCTCCAACCGGCCTGCATTTCTCCAGAAATGCAGGCCGGAGCTCTCCAATGCTTCGGCATTGGAGACTCT
Organism: Platanthera guangdongensis; assembly: GCA_039583875.1. NCBI lineage: Eukaryota > Viridiplantae > Streptophyta > Magnoliopsida > Asparagales > Orchidaceae > Platanthera > Platanthera guangdongensis. The sequence continues at coordinate 140,797,419 of CM077160.1, read as the reverse complement.
ATTTTTAGAGGAGGCGGCATTTCCTCTCTCTTCTCCTCTAAATTTAGAGGAGGGGGAGAGGAAATGCCGGCTCCTCCATTTTTTTTTAATTATTTTTTGTATTTTTTTTATTTTAATTATTTATTTATTATATTTAAGAAAAAATTGTATTACACAATAACTTGTGTAGCTGCTAAAATATTTTTTCAATCTTGACATATAATATACCAATAAATTTGTTTTTTCGGGACCTACAAAACGAGACTAATATTGCATACTTCCTAATTATTATTGATCATACAAATAGGAAGAGAACATGATTTACTAAATAAAATTGCACATAAATCAAAATACATATTATACTTTATATAAACTTAAAATATATTTTATATAAATCTAAAATACATATATACATATTATAAAAACCTAAAATATATTTTATATAAACCTAAAATACCTAAAATAAACAAAAATACATCATGTTCTCTAAATATAGAGAACATGGTTGGAGTTGCTCTAACCATGTTCTCTATATTTAGAGAACATGGTACAATGGGGATCTCTAAATATAGAAATCCCCATTGAAGATGCTCTTACTGGGGAGGTAACCCTTTTATTTATGAAGTAGTTTCAGTTGTAGGAACCAACTTCCATCAACTTTTTTTATGAAACAAACACCATAATCGAGTTCCAAAACTCAATTCCAATAATTTGAAAAAACAGTGAACTGAAAATGAGCATCTTCTTACTTGTGGAACCAGCATGACTCCCACAGTGATGCCAGCCATGATATCCACCTGAAGGTACTCGCTCCACTGATACGTCCGAATCCAACGAGCGCACGGCAGCAGCATCTCCATCCAATCCATAGCCGACATTTCCAGAAGCTTCGCCCGCCACTGAGCCACCAGTGACGCAGGCGGCAATCCCGGCGAAGACGGGGTCGGGTGCTCGACGGATGTTACCTTCACCTGCCTCGCCACCCCATTAACAACATCCCCCTCGGTAATGTCGAGATTGCTCGAAGTTGCATATGAAATCTCCATTTCCTCCAAAAACCCAAGAGAGAAGATGGTTGTAAGGGTAGAATATAAGTATTGATGGGAGACTGGTACTGATGAATAATGGAGCATGTGAAAGATGTGGAATGGGTAAAGAGGAATTTCACTTGCAGATTATTGTACGTGGCAGGTGCATGTTGTGTGGATTGCAGCTCGAATTGTCGTGAGGAATTCAGCAGATTTTTACAAAACACCCTTTGGATGCTTCTTCTCTTCTCACTGTTGAACTTTGCTTATTTTGTATGGAAATAAATGAAATTGTTATGTTATAAATAGGGCATATGCCCTTTGCACCCCGGAAATATGGGTTATTGGCAGTTTACATCCCGAATATTTAAAATTGACATTTTGCATCCTAGACTGAAATTTAAAGGGTGTTTAGGTCCAGGGAGCACAAAAAATAGTCATTTTGGTGCTTTGCACCCCCGATTATCGGAGTTGCCCGGACCTAAGCATTTTTTGGTGCTGCCCGGACCTAAATACTTCTAAAATTTCGGTTTTGAATGCAAAGTGTCAAAAACCCTTATTTTAGGGGTGCAACGTACCACACTAATTGCATTAAAGCTCCGTTTGGGGGGGGGGGGGGGGGGGTATTTTCAATTAAGGTCCGGTTCATGTCATCGTAACCGCTTGACTGGTGAAAATAAGTCCCCCCAAACGAAGCCTAAATCACTGGAAAAAAAACTCATTAACATGGAATTCAAACCCACTTGAGAAAGAATAAATGGTTTTGTCCCAGCAAAATTCTGCCTTTCACAGGATTGGAATCATCTATGGAGACCAAGTGTTTTAAAGGGGATTATTATGGCATTATTAACTTCATAGTACTTGAACATGAAGCTTCCTGGAACCTGCAGAGAAGTCTCCATTAGCGAGAAAACCGCTACCTGCTTGATTAAAATGGATCAACTGTATCTATCTTAGATATTTTGGTGCGTTACTGGTATAGTGCGGGTGAAATTCCGACCATACATAAGTCGGGTATTACCTAATTTGGTGTTTTGTGCAACTTGTATGGTTCTAAATCAATATTGATGGCATCAAATCATTATTCCCCTTTGTAGTTAGTTGAAGGTGGTTGTGTCCAAAGCTTCCTTCGCGCTTCTCTATTTTCCCACTATTTTGGTTGTGCCAATTTGTTGGGAGTTTCGATCGCGGAAGCGCAATCTAAATGCACAGTGAAAGACATGATCACAAGATAAGACGTACTTTGCACGATTTCATTAGCACGGTAAAATTAATCAATCAAAATTAAAAAAATGTAAGTTTGGAAAATACACTGTAGAATAATTTGGACTACAAAAAATCCGTAAGAGTAACATGAATTTGACTATAATCGCAAATGAAAGCAGAAGATCCGTACCAGAACGAACATATCTCGTCAGACGATCAACCACCATCACCACTAGAGAAATCGACGCCAACTTTCGCGTTCAAAGCTTGAACATCACCTCCAAGTTCACGTTATCTTGCACTTGCCGATTAAACCGCCGCCGACTCCCTCACTCCCCCGACCTAGTGCACTCCCTAAGCCTTCTCCCTTCTTAATAACGGGCTTCCTTTTGGTGGTGTGTTTGTTTCATGTAATGTGATAGGTGGCTTGGAGGATTTCATACATAGTATGTGTTAATCATATGAGCAACAAAACATGCCACTAAGTCTTCAAAGAAGACTTTAATTACACTGGCAATTAGGTGGGTGTCATTAATGCTTGGTTAGGTGAAGTTTGGAAAGAAAAACCCCAAAATAACATTCATCACATTGGTTTTGATTTTGATTATCACCACCACCTGCACGAAGTATTATTTGCACAAAAGCATTGTCTGCATGATGCAATGCATGCATGAAGTATCAAGTATCAACTGCAATGTGCACCACCTCAAGCACGAGGCATCAACCAACTTGTTCCAAGGCGACTTCATATTTGCTTTGGTTCACCTAGGTATCAATGCGCCTGGATCACAAAAGCTGACTTACCAAATTTGAGTCACAGAGGGGCAATCTACTAACCCGCGTCGACCATCCTTCATACCACCCGAGAAATCATGGGTGTATTGCCTCGCAAGTATCTATTCTTTCACCTACGGGATGTCAATGCACCCGGATCACAAAATTCTACTCACCGAACTTGAGTCACAAAGACAATCCACTGAACCACCTCGATCATCTGACATACCAACCAAGAAATCATGGGAGTACCACCTCGTATCGTGGTCCCCATTAGTTGATATAGGCCACCGAATTGCACAGTCTTCATGAACATAACACACTCTCGTGTCATTGTTAGAACTCCTCTCACCGTAAAACTATAGCCATTCGAGTCCAGTCTGTCCCACGATATCAGATTCTAACACAGCTTAGACACCAGATGTAGCATCTTAAGCTTGTGCACCTCCCAATCATACGCATGTATGTCTATCGTCCTTGTACCCGTGAACTCATAACCTGAGTCATCACCCAAATAAATTAATCTATCGTACATCGATCGTCACTTTCAGAGAATTGAACATTGGCGCATCTAAGCATACATGTTGCGATTCACCAGAATCCAAAATTCATCTGTTGGCAGTCATCGTGACTCCTAGTGATAGAGCATTACTTTCCACTCCCAGATTTAGTGTGACCACACCTACATCATGGACATCTCCAGAATTCTATGCATGATACATGCAGTTCCTACTGATGTGACGGTTATGCTTACAGTGTTAACAAAACAAGTCCCTTCTTCGGCGACGACCGAGCTTTGCACCCCTCGATCTCCTATCGAATGCTCTCCCCCGTACATATACCACCAAAATATAATCAGGCCCAGCACACGGTTCTTCAACATTTGACTAGATAGTAACGCTGATGTGACTGCCTCTAGCCCCATCATATTCTACCCATCTAGGAGCGTACTCGCTATGTGTTTAAAGGATGGAGGGAGCGAGGTAAGTAGGAGGGTCTTGTCTTATTTCTTTACCTTGGCACCAACCGTATGCAATTGGTTTAGAAGGTCATTTAACACATTAAAAAGCTACTGCAGGTTGCCACCCTCCTGCATCTTCAGCTCATACAGTCGTTTCAATAACAAATTTGTGGTTAACGTCTTGACTATATATAATTTCTCAAGCTTCTCCCAAAAACTTGATTGCAGGCTCATCGAAAATTAACGAATGTCTTGTTGTCAATGCACATCTTGATGACATTAGTCGCATGCTCATCCAACTTAATCTGCTCCTCTCCTTCACTTCAACGATCAATTTATCTCATCCCTGCAAAATCCGTGGTAGCCCCTGCTCAAGTATCGTATCTTTGATGCAAATCTGCCACAGACTAAAATTTCCACTGTCTTTGAACTTCTCCGCCAAACATGAGGCCAAAGTCACATTTTTCCCAATTATAGTGTCCTCCGCCACGACTAAGAGATTTGATTAATTAAGGTTTGATTTGACATGATGAGAAGTGGGCCTAGTCATTCATCACCACAATCAAATCTTTTCTCAAATGTCCAATCAGTTACCTACATACCTAGCTCCGATAACACTTGTTCAGGTTTTTGGTAGTGAAAGCATTGTTGAACCCGGAAACCACGAAGCTATAGCTTGCCTTTACTTCTCCCAAATAAGCACACTGAGCTGAGGATTTAGAGTTTGGAGACCTTCTCACCAAAATCTCAAACAGACGTCTGAGCCGCAGCGAGGAGGTTCCACCACACACCCGTAAGATCTTAGGTCACTTCCTCTCCCAATCCCATGTTGGACCAAGCACCTTCGGAGGGCTTGGAGAGCTCCTGACTACCCACTCGGAAATCACGGTGAATAGTGAGTTGAAGCTTTTGCCTTCTAAAGCTAACCAAAGGAGAGAGAAGTTTGGAAAAGTTCTCTCCAAAGGTGTCATTGGGGCCTATTTATAGTTTTTTGGGAGACTTTTTTGGGAGTGGTCTGCGGATAGCAAGATCTCGCATTTTGGTTTTACTAAACGCAACCCAAATTGATTTGCCAATAGCAAAACTCCATTGTTTGGAATGGCTAATGACAGACTGAAACTGTGATGTCACGGGAATAGAGAATACTTCTTTTGGCGGGCGGGCAGCTGCGAGATCTCGCCCGGGTGGCGAGTGTCTAGAGAAGCCGGCACTCGCTGCCCGCTTTCTAACCAAGGGGCGAGTGCGAGCTTGTCAGCTACACTCGCCCCTTACTTGCCTTCCTGGGTAGCAGTCAATGCCGAGGGAGATCGCATTTGTCGGTTGTGTCTGCTTTAGGTATCTGGTTTTAGCAGCCTCCTAGTTATCTTGAACGATCTCTATTCCTCTGGCAGTCGGGAACTTTATTGTTAGGTGTGGGATGGATAAGACTGCTCCTAAGATGGATTAGAGAGGTCTCCTGAAAATGACGTTATCGGCTAAGCTGTAATTTATGACTATAAACTGAACGTTTTGAGTTGCCTGACTTGGAAAGTCGCCCAACGTGATCAGGAGGGAGATCGTTACCTTGATTAGGATGGGGCGGATATCAAAGCCGTAGATCGGCTCTGCCGCGGAATTGAGATTTTCTCTAGTGTGTTTCATGCTCTATAGATTGAAAAGGAATAAAACAACAACAGAGCTCTCGGTGTTGACCAGAATCCTTTTTTGTGTTGTAGTAGGGGATCACAAAAAGGAGTTGATGCGGTACCCAAATTCCTTCGAGATCCTCCTCTCCACTGGTAATGGTAATGTCTAACTTGAGTCCTTTGTCGCCATGACCTCTTTAAGCTCTCTCGATTGAGAGCATTTGCGCGACAAGAATGATGGGTTCGATGATGGTCCCAACATTCTCGACCATTGGTCTCCTTATTTCTATAGATGAGTATCGCTATGAGGTGGATATTGTCTTCTGAGTCTTTGAAAAGTTGTTGGGAACACCTTCCAGCAGACGACAACAAACTGTTGCAGGCCACTCGACGATCTTGTTGTCCGGTCAAATTGAACCATCTCAGCTCGAGAGCGAGCTGAGTGTGCAGACAGATAAAGTAAAGTTAGACGACCAACAAGAAAGTTTTAGTATGAAAAAATCCCGAAAAGGAGAAAAATACGTGGCTGGAACGATGTCATCCAAATTCCATTATATCTTGGTGTTTTATAAGTAAAGGTAGAGAACTCGGGGGCGGCAGATCGCTTTTCATTACAGTAATAGAAGAAGAGTCTTTCAGGGTGACAGGTCACCGCTTGAAAAGCTAAGTATTTGCTGGAGGAAGAAACGAGACGCTTAAATCGATTTTTGAGTAAGTGAGATCTTCAAGCTGTCTCTGAAGGAGATCTTTGAAGGCAAAGAAGATCTTTAAGTCTTGAAAGAAATTTTTGAGTATCAAAGGAGATATTCAAGTATAGGAGAACTCTGAAGGATTTCTTCACATCTTGGAAAAGATCTTCAAGCATCGAAGATGAACTATGAAAGATTTCTTCGAAGGAGCTCTCTCGAGCTGTGAAGGAAAGGTGTCTTCAAATGGGGAAGAATTTTAGATACGTGTTACGTACCTAAAGGTCCCGGACCTACACTATAGAACGTTACACGTACCTAAATGTATCTCCTTCAAAAGAGGGTTCTAGTCTCCTTATATAGCTTTGGTCATGGAAGCTTGGTAACTTCGCCGTTGTAACCACCCTAAATCACTTGATGAATGAATCACGTTCGCCGATTTGGAGCGCACATATCGTTATTTTTTTGATATGACCAGTTTGGCCCCCGGGTAGTTTGGGTAGCTTTGGGCATGTCGTTGACATCAATGAACGCTACCTGCAATCTGAGTGGTTAAGAAGGTTAACTGCCACGTGCGTAGTGAGCACAGAAGCATTCTGAGCGTGTAGTGAACGCAGGGGAATTTTGAGCGCGGCGTGAGCGCGGAGGCATTGTGAGCGCGCCGCGACAGTAGAGGCATCATGAGCGTGTCGTGAGGACGGAGTTGTTCTGAGTGCGTCGTGAGTGCAGAGGTGTTTTGAGCATGGAGGCGTTGTGAGTGCGTCGTGAGCGCAAATGCATTGTGAGCGCACTGTGAGCGCAGAGGCATTGTGAGCATGTCATGAGCACGAAGACATTGTGAGCTTGACGGCATTTTGAGAGCATTGTGATCCCGAATGTGTTCTGAGCGCGCCTAGTGCGGAGGTGTTCTGAGCGCGAAAACATTCGGTGTGTGTCGTGAATGCAGAGGTGCTTGACATGTGATGCGAGCATGGACTTAAGGGGTGTGGACTTAGCCTTGCTAGGAGGAGGTGAAATCCTTACCGTCTCAAGGAGGTGCAGCACCAGGGGGGCGCCTTTGGCTGCACCCCAAGTGGGGTATACCGCTGAACGTCCCCTAGGGTTAGGGTTCGGGTGCGGCCTTGGCCACACCCCATGAGGGGTGCGACTTTAGTCGCACCCCATGGGAGGTGCGGTCATGGCTACACCTCATAAGGCGTGCGCCTGTGGCCGCACCTCATGAGGGGTATGCCCTTGGTCGTACCCTAGGAGGTGCGACCCTGGCCACACCCCTTGGGTGGGTGGGGGCGGGGGTGCGAACCTGTCCTTGCCCCATAAAGAGGAGGGGGCGTGGGTGCGGACCTGGCCGCACACTAGGGGTGCGACCCTGGCTTCACCTTAGGGTGGTGCTACTTAAGTTGGTCGCACCCTAGCGGGATGAGGTATTGGCCTCACCCACGCGGGATGCGGCAACCACATCCCGATAGGGGGTACCGTAGTGATGCGGCCCGGTTGGCGTAGCGGTCACCTTACGGTGGTAGTCGCACGACGATTTCGCTATTGTTTTTGCACGACGATTTCTTCACTCCCTCCACGATAGAGGTTGACTTTCTCTCCTCTTAATGGGATCCTTTGCTAAACACACCCCTGAACATCTACAATTTGATTAGTGCATAATAATAATAATATATAATAGTACTACTAATAATATATAGGATTCCACCTAAAGGTTACCGAGTCAATCCAAAAACTCTCGATCAAAGCACTAAAGCTAGCCGGCCCGACCAATTAAACCGCGCTTGCTCGAAGGGTCCAGACTTACTTTAAAGGGGGAAGGAAAAAAAACAAGTGCGCAAAGGCATTGCACAACACCTGCATCGACGAATTAGCACACAGAAGCACAACACGCGTGCGCGCGCCGCCGTTGGTCGTCGCCGCCGGGCAACTTGCTTGGGCCTCCCGAATCGTCGGGGGTGCACGTTCGTCATTTCTTGAAAATTGGTGATTCAGGTGATCGGAACAGAGCGACGTCATTTGCCAACATAAGATTCAGCCCGGCGCAATTACCAGCATGTCCCTCCAAAAAACAAAAAAAAAGTCTTTTATGCCTTCATTTGAAGAAAAACAACTATAGAGATAATGAGAGCTTTGAGGTTTTCCGGCGTGAACGCGAAACTTAGATCGTTTCTCCGCTTATAATTTATTTTGCTTCCTCTCTAGCTTGTGCAATCACCGGCGCTCACATGGACGCTTCTGTGAGCTCGGGAAAAGGCACCGGAGAACGCTCCCGTAGAGAAATGCTCGCGTGGACGCTCTCATCCAAGCTTCGTGAATGCTCTCATCCAAACATTGTCGACACTCTCATCCAAGCTCACGAATTTAGTTTATTTTCCAATTTTACTGTACTAAGAGCTTTTAACGGAGCGGAGGTCTGTCACGCTCAGAAGAAACTCTTAATATTTGTAAACTCAATGCTAAATAATGTATTTTGGGTCGACATCGATTCGGTCACATGATTTTTCGCCTTTTTTCGGGATTTTCACTGTAAAAAAACCTCTCATCATTGCTACTGAATTTTCATTAAATGTTTGCGTGCCCAATCCGAATCCTAGCTAAAATGATCTGATTCTCGGAAAAAAATCAGGTGAGCCGCAACCATAATAATATTATATAGCATGCAATATATGATAATAATAACACTTTTCGGCTCTATTTGTTTGGGCGTTTCGCATCTTCGTTTTGGGCAAACGCCGCCGGAAGGAGGGTAAACAAATGAACCTCCGGCGGCGTTTGCTCCGTTTCCACCCGCCCGCCCGCCTTGAGAAACGCCCCAAAAAGCTTCGTTTAGTGCAGCCACCTCCCCCTCCGGTTCGAACTCTCCGTTTCCACCCGCCGGATCGACCCGCCACCGCCGAACCAAATGGAGCCTTCATCTTCCATCCCATCGAGAAACCGCCATAGCTCTGCCATCCCTAGCCGGAGCAGGGCTCCGCCATCCCTCGCCGGAGCACGGCTCCGCTGTCTCTCGCTAAACTACGCCAGAAAGGCCCTGCCAGAAATGGATTATGACTTACGACAACATGCGATGGGAACGCCCGCATTGAAATGGAGCTCGGAGCTCCCAAGTGAAAGCGCCCATGGCAAGGAAGATGGAATTATTTTACCGTAACAAAAATAAATCCTCCATTGACGATGGAATTATTTTACCGAACAAAAATAAATGACGCCCTTTGCACTCCAAGAGTCCAAGGGCATGGAAAAAAACGGCGAAATAAACGGCTACCTTTTAGCGAGCACAGCGGTTTTGGTGAGAAATCATCGGCATCTCTTTAGTCCCACATTGGGAAACGGGAATTAGTGGCCGAGGTGATTGGGTATATAATTAACCTGACCTCTTGTCATAAAAACTGCCTTAAACTAATGAGTAAGGAAAACAAAGCGGGTGGCGGGAGCTGCCCGCCGCGCAAAACCAAAAATTGTGCGCAGGAATTTATGGAGGGGTAATAGGCTGGCCGAGTGTTGACGCTGCTTACTTTGCAGAACTCTCTCGAGCGGGCCTCCCACCCACTAACTCCAATTTAAATATATATATATATAATTTTTGGATAATATTCAATAACATCAAAAAAAAATTACAAAAATATGGGCTTTGATTTTGTAAAAGGTCTGCTGTTTTTGTGGTGTGTGGGTTTTATTTTGGGTGTTTATATTGACAATTTTTATATGGCTATTGGTAGTTTAAAGATAATATTAGATAAAAAAAAAAATTTAGCAGTTTGATGATAGTGCCAGCTAAAAAAATGAGTATTAAAAAAAGATGTTTTTAGGAAAAATGTTCAATATGAAATTTATAGATTTTGACAAGATTTATAATTTTTATGTTAAACACAGTTTTCTAAAAATGTCATTTATTAGGTTTATTTTAAAAAGGTGCGGAATAATATTTAATATAAAAGTTATAGATATTGTCAACAATGTATTTTCAAAAGGTGCGGAATAATATTTAATATAAAAGTTGTAGATGAATAATAATACTATCTTTTAATTATCTAACAAATATATTACTACAAATTAAATTAGTATTAAACATAGAGAATTGTATTTAAGTTATACATGTGGATTTTATTTTCTAATATCTCAAGGATCCTCCATTGCGCAATGATGGAGGATGTGTTTTGCCTCCTAGTGCTGCGTTAGCTTAGAGCGCTTGAATACATGATGGCCATGGTGGAGGATAACCGAGCTTCCATGGAGGTTATGGCTCCAATTGGCACAGTGGTGACGGTCATAAACATGGGGTTACATTGCCATTGTTAACGCTAACCTATGGAAGAATTTCATGTTGAGGTATATTGATATTAGTGTTTAATGAGCTACTTAACGGGTTGGTTAGTATCTGATAGGAATCCAAACCCGTAGTCGGGGATTTAGGGTTTCGCCTATAAATACCCCGCTGGGGGCAACGGGTAGGCCATTCCAAACTAGATGGTCACGCGGATGCTTCGAGCACTCTAACATTCTCGAAGTTTGCCCTAGCCCCGCTCCGCTCCCGTGACCGATCCCGCTGCTCCTCCCGTTCGCGATTTTTGCGGTCTCGCCGTAGTTGATCACGAAGGAGCCACCGCTCTCTCCCACTGCTCCAGTCGATCGAGTGCGCCGCCTCCATTGTTGAAGAAGATCGGGTTGGGAACGGAAATCTTCGCCCTTTGTCGCGAGTTTCCTGTCGCTCTCAACCGCAACGGCCGCTCCCGATTGAAGAAGATCGGAAATCTCTTCGTCGCCGCTCGTGATTTCCAGGACGCCGTTGCTTGCCATCGCCGCTCCTTCCCGTGCGGTTTTCTCTCCCCGTTCGCGATTCTCCTGGATCGCCATCGCCGGTAGCCGATCGCGAAGGAGGGCACGTCGATCGAGTGTGCCGCTCTTGCTTTTCTGCATCGCCGCAGCCGCTAGGTATCTTCTCGCGTTTTCCTGCTCTGTTTTGGAGAAGAACACAGGAAGAGATCGATCTCTGCGCTGCCCACGTTCTCTTGGTCGGCAGCGAGCAAGAAAACTGGTGCTGCAGCCTTCATCTGCCGGTAGCCTTCTTCTCGCGTTTTCCGTCTCAGATAAACTTCACCGGATCTGCAGTTCTCCTGCAGTTCTTCTGCCGTCTGTCTGCAGATTGTTGGATCTCCTTCATCTGAAGAAACTGGTGCTGCAGCCTTCATCTGTAGGTCAAGGCTTTGGATCAGTTCCAGTTGTTGGTGTTTGGCTTCACACCTCACCGTCAGATCTGGGATATTTGAGTGCAGTCATCTTCAGATCTAGAGTTTCTTGGTGTGTGGTTCTTCAACACTTGATCTCTTCGTACCTGATTGCTGGCTATAATTGATCTAGAGGATCACTCAACTTGAAAACGGAGCAATTTTCCTTTTCTCTGGATTGGATCCGAAGCTTTATCGTCTCCGCGGCTCAGGTGATCTCTTTCTAGTATTTTCTGCTTGTAATTTATATTTCTAGTAGAATACTATCGTAGTGGAAAGAAACACAAAAAAAATGTCAAAGGCGATCAATCACTCCTCTCCCGTGCCGATGATCAAGCTGGAGAAATTCTCCAACGCCGAGTTCAGTGCCTGGAAGCGCAACACACAGTTCTGCATGAAGTACCTGAACATCTTCTACACAGTGCAGACTGTCTTTGAAGATTTCAAAGGAAGCGAAGATGAAGATCAATGGGTCAACGACGAGGATTTCTGTAGAGACTACATCCTGAATTGCCTCTCCAATAGGCTTGCAGAGACGTACAGCAAGATGCAAAGGGCTAAGGAGATCTGGGAAGCCTTAGAGGAGCAGTTCAAGGAGGAGGAGAATATGTCCAAGACGCACCTGGTGGACAAGTTCATGGCATTCACCTTCACTGAGGAAAGGGAAATCCTGCCACAGGTTGCTGAGTTTGAAAATCTGGTGGACAAGCTCAACAGTGAAAATATCCCTCTGCCAGATGGATTTGTTGCAGGGGCGATCATTTTCAAATTGCCCTCGGCCTGGTATTCCTTCAAGACTGAGATATACCAGAAGAAGACGCAGGTGAGTCTTAAAGACCTCAAGCGCTTCATCTGCATTGATGATGAGAACCGGACTAGGCACGCTATAGAGACGATCAGCAAGCAGTCTTCCACTGCTAACATGATCACGCACCCTAAGCGGAAGCCTAAGCCTGGCAAGACTCGCCCACCGACCAGTGCACCCGCAGTTGCTGCCACCAGCAAACAAATTAAGAAGAAATTCAAAGGCAAGTGCTACAACTGCAATAAGTGGGGTCACTGCGCTTCCGAGTGCCGTCAGCCCAAACGGGGCGAATCCAGCACACCCAGAACTAAAAATCAAGCCAACATGGTTCATCAGACTGCGCCTGCCTACTTTGTTGCCATGGTCGGTAACGGGACGGCCAGTTCAGAGTGGTGGCTCGATTCAGGCGCTACCTGTCACGTCTGCCACAATCCAAAGCTTCTGGAGGATGCACAAGAGGTGCAAGAGACTGTCACTGTTGCAAATGGAGCTGTAGCTGATGTGCTGAAGGTCGGCAATGCTACCTTGACTCTCTCCTCAGGTAAAACTCTTACTTTGAAAAATGTTAAATTTATACCGACATTAGCTGCTAATTTAATTTCAATTAGTCTGTTGTGCGATGCGGGTATGTCTTTTAACATTAGTGGTGGTCGGGTAACCCTTATGGTTCACTCACATTACTTTGGTTGCGCATATGTCGTTAACGGGATGTATAGGCTGAGTCTAGCACACGAGGTAGTTAATCAGGTTAATTCTAATCTGATAGATCATAAGACTTTACATGCAAGACTAGGACACGTCAATTATAGAAAACTTCTCCTGCTAGCTAGAACTCACAACATACCCCTCGACACAAAAACCAAATTTGAAAAATGTGAAATTTGTGCTCAAACTAAGATAACTAGAACACCTTTTAGTCAGGTTCCTAGGAGCACACAATTGCTAGAGTTAATACATTCTGATATTTGTGACTACAAAAGTTTTGTCACTCGAGGCGGTCGGAAGTATCTGATAACTTTTATCGACGACTACTCTAGATTCAGTCACATTTATCTCCTTAAAACCAAAGATGAAGCTTTTGAAAAATTCCGTATTTTCAAAAATAGGGTTGAAAATCAACTTGACATGAAAATAAAAAGGCTAAGAAGTGATAGAGGAGGAGAATACGTCTCGGGGGAGTTCAGAGATTTCCTTGCCAGCAATGGCATAATCCCTGAAACCACCGCTCCATATTCCCCACAATCCAACGGCATCGCTGAAAGGAAAAACAGGACTTTAACAGAAATGTTGAATTCTATGTTGTTGACTGCTGGCATGCCTGCGGCCTATTGGGGTGAAGCCGTCCTCACGTTAAATCATATTCTTAATAAAGTTCCCTCATGCAAAGTTGACTAAGACACCCTACGAGCTTTGGTTTAAGAGGTCTCCTAGATTTGACAATCTTAAGACCTTGGGCTGTATCGCTTATGTTAGGATACCAGACTCTAGAAGAGCTAAGATTGGACCCAGGACTAATACATGCGTCTACCTAGGATGTGCAGATGATAGTGCTGCAGACAGGTTTCTGGATCTCTCCACTAATACTGTAATAGAATCAAGAGACGCTGTCTTCTTTGAGGATAAGTTCCTTAAGGACAAGAACCTGACACTGCCAGGTCTGCCAGCCACTAGTACTGAGCCTTTAGTTGAGCCAGGACAACGTAACTCTGACAATGAGCCTGTAGACACGACTGGTTTAGATACCAAAAGGTATCTAGTAGAGAGAAAATGCCTAAAAGCTTTGGTACAGACTTCGTGACTTACCACGCTGAAGCTGATCCATCCACTTATAAGGAAGCGATGCGATCTAGAGACTCTCTATTATGGAAAGAAGCCATAGACGAAGAGATGAACTCTCTCATGCAGAACAACACATGGACTTTGGTTGATTTGCCCAAAGGAGCTAAAACCATTGGCAATAAGTGGGTTCTGAGGAAGAAGCTAAATCCTGATGGGAGTATCGCAAAATACACAGCACGTCTAGTTGCCAAAGGCTTCACTCAAGTGAGTGGTGTGGACTACTTTGATATATACTCACATGTATGTCACTATGCGACTATTAGGATTCTTCTCGCACTAGCATCTATTGAACATTTCACTGTTCATCAGATGGATGTCAAGACTGCATTTCTGAATGGAGATCTGACTGAGGAGATCTACATGCACCAGCCTGAAGGGTTCGTCATAGAAGGTCTAGAAAATAAGGTCTGTAAGTTGATTAAGTCACTATACGGATTGAAACAAGCACCCAAAATGTGGCATGAAAAATTTGACACCTGTGTAAAAGGCTTGGGTTTCAAATCCAGTCTATCAGATAAATGTCTGTACGTTAGAACAAGTGCAAATAAAGTAGCCATCATATGCTTGTACGTTGATGACATGCTAATTCTGGGCACTGATCAGTCTGAGGTGAAAGACGTGAAAGTTGCCTTGACGGCACAATTTAGCATGAAAGACCTAGGTGAGGTGAAAACCATCCTAGGAATGGAAGTGAACTTCACAAAAAAAGGGTATTACCCTGAGTCAGAGTCACTACATTAGAAATCTACTGGAAAAGTGGGGTTATGATAAGAGCAAAAAGGCTGAGACTCCATACGATTATAACAGTAGACTGAAACCGAATGAAGGTTCAGCTATCAGACAGTTGGATTATTCCAAACTCATAGGAAGTCTCATGTACGCTACTACCTGCACTAGACCTGACATAGCCTTTACGGTCGGCATGTTGAGTAGATTCACCAATAACCCTAGAAAGGACCACTGGGACGCCTTAGACAGGCTAATGAGATACTTAAAGTATACTGAGAAGTACGCTTTATGTTACAGTGGGCATCCTCCAGTGCTTGAAGGGTACTCCGACGCATCTTGGTGCTCGGAAATAACTGATTGTCGATCCACTAGTGGCTTTGTGTTTACACTAGGAGGAGCTGCAGTAGCTTGGAAGTCTAAGAGGCAAACGTGCATTGCACTATCATCTATGGAATCGGAACTCTATGCTCTCGCTTCAGCTGGAGAAGAAGCAGAGTGGATAAGAGATCTGATATTGGACATTCCAATGACGAGTCTGAAAATGCACTCTATTTCGATTTATTGTGACAATCAGGCCACAAAGACCATTGCTACAAATACGTTGTTCAATGGCAAGCGAAGGCAACTTAGGATGAAACAGGTCTGGTTGACCTATCTCACCAGTCAGGGGATAATCTCCCTATTGGACGTGAGATCAAAAGATAATGTAGCAGATGTCCTTACTAAGGGCTTATGTAAGGTTCTCACATCTAAAATATCGGGGGAGATGGGATTAACGTCCATTTAGGATGACTTAATACCTAGCTTATATTTTAAATTTAAGAACCGTTGTCTGCTTACATTCAAGCATCTACGTTGAGCACACTAAAGTATTTCAGATGCTATCTGATGAAAGCTAGAGGTGAGATAGTTGCCAGTCATTCCAAACTTGATGACTTACGTAACTATTCTTTGACAAAGGCTGAATTGGGTATCATTCCAAAAAGGAGTACTGAGGTTGCTGATATGTGTCCTGATATTATGATTATTAGTTATATCATTCCAAACTTGATGATATAATAGTCACAGCTTGTTGTATCATTCCAAACTTGATGATATAGCACAATTGTGGAACGTTAAAAATAATTTTAATAATCGAAGGAACATGGTTTGATTCTATGAAATCAATTATTCTAATTTTGTGTAAATTAGATAGAGATGCTGCTTTGGGATTCTTTCCTCCCAGTTAGAGTATTAAGTTCACCCGCTGTTAGAACTAATCACTTTATTTCTGCAAATGTTTGAATTCATAGAGATTTGTCTCATGACATTCTTGTTGTAATTGTTTGCAGGAAAAGTGGAGATTGGAGGAGAGACAGTTGATTTTGACCCAGATGATGATGATCTGCTTTTCGCTTAGATCAATTATCGGTTTGAGATTTCCAGTTTATTGTTTTTTTCATGTTTGGAACATTTGGTTTGAGTTTAGTATTTTGTCATCTAAAACTCATATTTATATTTCTGGAAAAACTCTTGTTTGTTTGGTCATTATTAACTTTTGGATAAGTAGCACCTTTCTTATGCTAACACTTATATACAATATAGGAGGAGATTGTTGAGGTATATTGATATTAGTGTTTAATGGGCTACTTAACGGGTTGGTTAGGATCCGATAGGAATCCAAACCCGTAGTCGAGGATTTAGGGTTTCGCCTATAAATACCCCGCTGGGGGCAACGGGTAGGCCATTCCAAACTAGATGGTCACGCGGATGCTTCGAGCACTCTAACATTTCATTCACTTTTATGTTCAAATGAATGATGTTTGTTAGATGATCCTTAACGAATAACAATTTAACTCATGCATTTGCGACCGCCGCCACCATGCCAAACAGAGCCTACATCTTCGAACTATTCCGACGATGATACAGTGCTCAATTTCAGCTTTACCTGAATTCATGGAGGGGGAGGCGTCGCCAGAAGCTGTGGAGATTTCGTCATCACCAGTGTTAAGTAGGCCCAATTCGGTGCCCTCAGCTCAAATCAACCATCGACGTTGGCGCCAATTTTTCGAAGCCGATAACTGGCTGGCGTGGGAGGAACCGCCGGCAAGAACTAATCGGTGCAGAAGATAATCCTCATCATGCATACTATCGAGACAATGAGCCCAACAACCTCATG
The DNA here is from genome assembly GCA_039583875.1 of Platanthera guangdongensis. Classification (NCBI taxonomy): domain Eukaryota; kingdom Viridiplantae; phylum Streptophyta; class Magnoliopsida; order Asparagales; family Orchidaceae; genus Platanthera; species Platanthera guangdongensis. Next base: position 140,780,407 of record CM077160.1, on the reverse strand, counting down.
CTCGCACAAGTGCATCTCCCGCTTGAGCATGTTGAGAATGATGTAGAGTTTGATGTCGCGGCTCGCCAACTTGGAGTAAGTTCTGGCAATCAACCATGGGGACAATGCCAAGCCACTCTTCTGTAAGTCCATTTTAGGCGTCAGTCATGAGCAAGAGTCAAATAGACGACCCAATTGCCATACTGCACTCTGTACATCCCGACATTCTCTCGTCCCAAATATCGAGAGGTAGGTTGTTGAGGCTAAGGCTTGAACCACCGACCTACTTTATAAGGGATGACTTATTCCACATTTACACCCAAATTGGAGGGATTTGACTTTCACGAGACCTTCCCTCCTGTTGCCAAATTTGTACGAGTCTATGTCTTCATATTTGTTGTTGTTGGCAATGGATGGGAGTTGCACCAAATGGATGTCAACAACGCATTTATCCATGGAGATTTAGACGAGAAAGTTTGCATGCGCATCCGTCGGGTTTCCACTCAAGCAGATAACAAATGTTCTGCCATTTACGCAAGTCTCTCTATGGATTGCGTCAAGCCTCCTGCAATTGGTTCATAAAGTTGAGCATTGCACTTCAGCAGTACAATTTTACTCAATCCCGTGCACTTCAACATTCTTCCCTGATGTATTGCGTGAAATTTGATAAATCAACCACTCCACTTGCTTTTTATCATTAAAAAACGTACTATACAAAAAGGATGAATAAAGTATGACTAAGAATCCGTTTGGCACGGTGGTGGCGTTCGTAAAACCATGAGATAAAACGTCATTCGTTAAGGAACAGCTAATAAACTGTCGGGTGTGGCCCGCCATCCAGGTGTTGGATGGGGTGCCTCCCGGGAGCACCCGGGTTGGCTCCTGGCATGGGTGCAGAGAAACTCCATGATACGGTTCAATGCAAGGGAGTCGGGTTGGCTTCGGACATGAGTACATAGGAGTTCCGGACATGATTTAAGTGTGAGGTAGTCATGTGAACAGTTTGACTGTTTATGCTAAAATATTATAAAGGAGTTGGTAGCACCTTTCCTAACACTCTGGGGTTTTGAGAGAGTTGGTAGTCGTCATTCCTAACAGTGGTATCATAGGGAGGTTGGAGGTCATGGGTTCGATCCCCCTGGATGGCGTTCCAGGGGGAGTTTGTTGGGTGTGTCCCGCCATCCAGGTGTTGGATGGGGTGCCTCCCGGGCGCACCCAGGTTGGCTCCTGGCATGGGTGCAGAGATACTTCATGGTACGGTTCAGTGCAAGAGAGTCGGATTGGCTCCGGGCATGGTTTAAGTGTGAGGGAGTCATGCAAATAGTTTGACCGACCCTGTTAAAATAATATAAAGAAATTAGTAGCGCACTTCCTAACACTCTGGGATTTTGAGAGATTTGGTAGGCGTCATTCCTAACAATAAACATCATCTGTTTGAACATAAAAATGAATGAAATTTGTTAGATGGGCTTTAACAAATGACATTTTAATCCCCGTGTTCATGACCGCCACCACTGTGCCAAACGGAGCCTAAGCATCTTTTAGGTATGATCGTGTTTGCTTTAGATCTGGGGTCAAAATTTTGATTAGGTTTGAAGTGGTTGGTGCTGATGAAAAAGCTGTGATGTGTAATTAGTAATTAGAATGGAGCCACTGGAAAGCAATTATGAGAAAGCTGCAAACTGTACAAAGAATTTGTGTTTTATGGTCCATTTGGGGGAACTTATTTTCACCGATCAACCAGTTACGATCGCATGAACCGGATCATAATTAAGGCCCGATTCATGCGATCGTAACCGCTTGATCTGTAAAAATAAGTCCCACCAAACAGAGCCTTAATGATATTTAGAACTATGTTTTATGTTTATCTTTTTCTGAACTTCATGATACATTTCTATTTTATTAATATATTTTTAGGGGCATTTACCTAAAAATGCCCCTAAATCAACAAATTCATACATATTTATATACCTAAATATTCATAATGCCTCTATACAACCCCAATTTTGAAAGAGGAGCCCAAATATTATATAACTATGACAATAGATTATCGACGTACATATACATATTCATATTGTAGAGAAAGAGGCAAGAGAGAAAAAATAACTCAGAATTTTATTATATCTTTAAATACTGGAATGCATACACTTATATAGAGAGAAAGAGAGTGAGTCTTCTACATCAACAATGTGGGACTAAATAAAATATATATGGGTTAATACATGGGCTTCTCCTAATGTCTTTTTCATTCCATCTTAACACGCACCCGCAAGCTGGAGCTTACAAGTCGTAAGCACCAAGTTTGGATAAGAACTGATGATATAATGTCCGAGAGAGAGCTTTCGTGAATATATCGGCCACTTGTACTGACGCAGAGACATATGCTCTAACTCCAACTTCTTCAATTGAACTTTTTTCCCGAATGAAGTGAGAGTCAACTTCAATATGCTTTGTTCGCTCATGGAATACATGATTCTTGGCAATATGTATAGATGTTTGACTGTCACAGAACAGGGTGTCTGGAGAGGAGAGTTTGAGGCCCAAATCACTGAGAATACTCTCAAGTCAGGTGAGCTCAGCGGCAACCGCTGTCATAGCACGGTATTCAGTCTCAACAAATGAGCGAGCAGCAACCGACTGTTTCTTGCTACTCCAGATAATAAGGTGTCCACCAAGGTAGGTGCAAAAACCAGTCGTTGAACGTCTATCATCATGGGAACATGCGTAGTCAGCATCAGAGTATGCAACAAGGGACTGAGAGGAGGACGGTCTATAAACAAGTACTTGTCATGTAGCAGTTTTCAAGTATCTGAGAATGATAGACTAATTATCAACAAATGAGCGAGCAGTTTTCAAGTACTTGGCAGTCTCTATGGTTATTGGCAGCCTAAAGATAAGCCTAAAGATAATGATAGAATAAAAAATAACTTTTAGCAGTAGGCAATTTTAGGAAGTGTTCGAAAATTGTAGATTTTGATGAGATTTATAATTTTTATGTTGAACGCGTTTTTTAAAAATGTCATAGAGTAGGCATATTTTCAAAAGGCGCGGAACTTGGGCGTAACCATGCTAGTTTCGCCCGGGTTTCGCGCCTTTTGAAAATAGGCTTATTATAACATTTTTAGGAAAAATGTTTAACATAAAAGTTGAACACTTTTCCTAAAAATGTCATATAATCGATCTATTTTCAAAAGACGCGTGTTTCACGTTTTGGGCTGCTATTAGCGGTCATGTGTTTTTTATTATTTTGTTGGACTATCAAAAATAAAAGTTGGACTGTCAATATAAACATCCTTTATTTTTTGGTGATATTTTTGATATGTTTTAGATGAATATAATACTATCTTTTAATTATCTAACAAATGTATTCTCAGTACTTTGGATGGACAAATTAAATTAGTATTAAACTTAGAGAATTGTATTTCAGTTATACATGTGGATTTTATTTTCTAATATCTCAAGGAAAATTTAGACGAGAAAGTTTGCATGCCCATCCGTCGGGTTTCCACTCAAGCAGACGGCAAATGTTCTGCCATTTATGCAAGTCTCTCTATGGATTGCGCCAAGCCTCCTGCAATTGGTTCATAAAGATGAGCATTGCACTTCAGCCAAAGGCGGATCCATGTTCGGACACGCCCGGGCACGTGCCCGGGCGTGATTTTTCGCCATTTCTATCGGGGGATAAGTAGGACTGTCCGACTGTAGGAAGAAATCAGAAGCCGATCGCGTGCCCTAGCTGCTCCCGTGCTCGATCGCGTGCCCTAGCCCCGGCCGCCCGCCCGCCCACCGTGCCGTCGCTGACCGTGTCGTCGCTGATCGCGTACCCTAGCCCCGGCCCTAGCCCCGGCCGGCCGTCCCTGATCGATCACGTGCCCTGATCGTGCCCGGCTGCCCGTCCCTGATCGATCCATTGATCGCCGATTCGCCGGTATCTTCTCCTTCTTCTTCTTCTCCTTCTTCTTCTTCTCCTTCTTCTTCTTCTCCTTCTCCTTCTTCTCCTTCTCCTTCTTCTCCTTCTCCTTCTTCTTCTTCTCCTCCTTCTTCTCCTCCTCCTTCTTCTCCTCCTCCTTCTTCTCCTCCTTCTCCTTCTCCTTCTTCTCCTTCTCCTTCTTCTCCTTCTCCTTCTCCTTCTTCTTCTTCTTCTCCTTCTTCTTCTTCTCCTTCTTCTTCTGCTCCTTCTTCTCCTGCTCCTTCTTCTTCTCCTGCTCCTTCTCCTGCTCCTTCTCCTCCTGCTCCTTCTCCTCCTGCTCCTTCTCCTCCTGCTCCTTCTCCTCCTCCTTCTCCTTCTCCTTATCCTTCTCCTTCTCCTTCTCCTTCTCCTTCTCCTTCTTCTTCTATTTTTTTTTCCTGCACATTGTCTCATGCTCATAGCTCATTGCTCTTTATACATTAATGCTTTATGCTTCCCTCACATGATGGAATGAATTAAAGACCTTGTTATTGTGGGCTTCATGTTCAACATCTTGTTATTGTTTGTAGATTTTCCATTAGTATTCGACTGTTTTAAAAATATGTATTATTATTGGCCCATTATTATTTCTCAAGTGAGTTGCCTTCAGCAAGTAGATGAACATGTGAGCTGATCTTCTTAACCCCATGTTTTTTTAAGCAACTGAAATGTTATGAAGGAAATGTAGCTTTTTCATTAAAAAGGTGGGTTTTTTGACTAAGAATCATTAGGCTCCATTTATTTGAAAGGAATTCACATGCGAGAATTGAAATAAGTTTTAGACAGAAAGTCAAATATATTAATTGAAATTGGTTACTTCACTATTTAGCTGTGAAATCAGAAATTCAGTGACAGGATATGAAATATTTGTTTTAAATCTGTGAACAAAATTAATTGTTAGAATTGTAGCATAATTGAAATGAAAGACAAAATGATATAGTACACAAGTTCAAAATAAGTTCAGCCACAATGTTTTTAAAATGTTCAATGAGCAAATATTATACCAACATCCTGAAATTTCTTATTATGAGCTTGAACATATACAAATATGACAATTTATTCTCTCACCAATATATTCTCTCCATTTCACCCAGTCTTTGACTAGTTTAGAAATGATCCGAGGCTCAAATCTTCTTATTTTGTTTTAATAATTTTTCATCAATATTGCCACGTGCTCTTTATAGAGATCTTGATCCCCTATATTAATGTTTCCCCACTTTTAATTGTTTTCATAACTCTGGATTTCCTAGTTTCACTGAAAATTGTTTGTGTTCTAAACAGAGGGGAAGAAGGAAACAGTGTTTTGACAACTATTTGCTACAGAATATCAATTAACAGGTGACTGTTGCTGCTCAGTTTCTAATTGATGCATTTTATTTCTCTTTGCTCTCCTCCATCGAAATGATCATTTGATTTTGTTAAGTATTTAAGTGTAGACGTGTAGTGATATTTTGATTTATTAAATTTTCTTTTCTTTTTTTAGTTGTGAAATTCGATGGAGAAGTTTTTTTCAAAAGTAGGATCAAATCAAACTTCTGAAGAATTACCAATGACAGTTTCTTGTGGTAAACGAAATCGAGTTGAGTTTGATTTAGAGAATTTACCAGGAGATCCAGGATTGAGACAACCTATAATCTCATATGATGTGAATCTTCAAGACATGATAAGAAGGAAGTATTTGCAGAATGGTCCTATTCAACCTTTGTTACAAAATTTTCCACAGACAGAAATTGGACAGAAAGCACGTCGTTACAATAAGAACTGATTTAATGAGTTTAAAGACTGGCTGGAATATAGCATAGAGAAAGATGCTGCATATTGTCTCTATTGTTACATCTTTCCACAAAGAGGTTGTGAGCCTACCTTTGTAAGTCGTGGTTTTAAATACTAGAAAGATAGAACTATACTAGAAAAACACATTGGAAATCATAATAGTGCGCATAATAACTCTAAGAAGATGTGCGTAGCTTTGATGAATCAAAAACAAGGTATTGAAGTTGCATTTAATAAACAAGATGAAATACAAAGTTCTCAATATCGTGCTCGTTTATCTGCATCGATTGATTGCATACGGTTTCTTTTAAGACAAGGGTTGTCTTTTCGTGGACATGATGAGTCAAAAGAATCTAGCAATCGCGGGAATTTTCTTGAACTGTTAGAATTTCTTGCATTGCATAGTGATGAGATAAAGTCAGTGGTATTAGAAAATGCTCCTATCAATTGCCAACTAGTATCACCAAAGATCCAAAAGGAAATTGTTTCTTGCATTGCAAACGAAGTAACTAAAACTATTGTTAAAGATATTGGAGATAATTGTTTTACTATTTTGGTTGACGAATCGCGTGATGTATCCACTAAAGGGCAAATGACCGTTGTTTTACGCTATGTGAATATCAAAGGATTCATTATGGAGCGTCTCCTTGGGTTTGTTCATGTTATAGATACAACTGCTTTATCATTGAAGAAGGCCATTGATAATTTATTTGTAAAACATGGTCTAAGTATTTCGAAATTGCGCGGGCAAGGTTATGATGGTGCTAGCAATATGAGAGGTGAGTTCAAAGGACTTAAAACATTGATTTTACAAGAGAACAGTTGTGCTTTCTACATTCATTGTTTTGCTCATCAACTCCAATTGATACTAGTAGCTGTGGCAGAAGAGCATTGTGAAGTTGCAGAGATATTTACACTTATTAATCTTGTGTTGAATGTTTTTGGAGGCTCTTGTAAACGTCGTGACTATATTAGAGCATTAGAAATTGATCGAGTTGCTAAAGAGCTTGGGTGCGGGGATTTAGAAAGTGGTCGAGGGGCAAATCAACCTCTTGAATTGAAAAGGCCAGGAGACACGCGATGGAGTTCCCACTTTGGTACAATTTTAAATGTTATTCGGATGTTCTCGTCTATTATTGAAGCACTTGAGTTTATCAAAGTTAATGGATCAGATGGAAATCAAAGAGGAATGGCTCACAATCTAATTAAAAGTCTCTCTACTTTTAATTTTGTATTCCTGCTGCATTTAATGAAGAATATTTTAGTCAAAACGCATGAGCTATCGCAAGCTTTACAGAAGAAAGATCAAGATATTGTTAATGCAATGAAATTTGTAAAGTTTTCCAAACAATTGCTGATTAATTTGAGAAATGATGATCTTGAATGGAACAATTTTATGGGTGAGATTTCATCTTTTTGCACTAGGCAGTGTATAGAAGTGTCAAATATGGATGAAAAATATATTCAAGTAGGAAGATCAAGGCGCAATGCAAGAGACATTACAAATTATCATCATTTCCGTGTTGAAATCTACAATACAGTGCTCGATTTGACAATGAATGAGTTAAATGATCGATTTAATGAAGTGAATACTGAACTGCTTCTATGCGTTTCTTGTCTTGACCCATGTGATCAATTTGCTTTATTTGATAAATCAAAGTTGATTCGTCTTGCACAATTATATCAATCAGATTTTACACCAATTGAATTACAAATACTTGAAGGACAACTTGATATATATATCATGGACATGCGTTCTATGTCAACCGACACATTATCTAATTGTAAAGGAATCAGTGGACTTTTACAGACATTAGTTGAGTTGAAAAAACAGGATCACTATCAATTGGTATTCAAGCTTTTGAAATTGGCATGTCTTCTACCGGTTGCGACTGTCAGTGTTGAAAGAATGTTCTCTGCCATGAAAATTATAAAGAATCGTTTACGGAATAGAATGGGAGATGAATGGATGAATGATTGTATGATAGTTTATATTGAGAAAGATGTTGCCGATACTATTAGTAATGAGACTATCATTACACAATTCCAGAATATGTGTCCACGAAAAGTGGCTTGTTGAATGGTATGAAAATCTTACTTTTATTTTGAACATTTTATTCAATCTTTTGAATAATTCAATCTTGTAATTTTAGTTAATGTCATTTTCTTGCAGGAACAGAGATTTTTTATATTTCAAAAACTGGTGAGCAAGTTAATAGGATTTTTGATTTTTTTTATGTCAATGCTTACGAACAAGGTATTATAATTATGTGTATTTTTGCATATGTAGTCTATATGAGGAGTGTTATGTGATGGTTGAATCATCTAATATATCTTATATTTTTGTTTGGTGAGAGAGGCTTGTCTATTGATGGTGCATTCGATTTTGGTTGGGTGGGTGTTCTCCAATTGATGGATGAGAAGATTGATACAGGAGGAGGAAGAGCTCATTAGATGAATGATTAAGAAGTCAAACACTAATAATTTTTAGAGAACCTTTGGTCAATCAAAGTCAGTTTATAATTTCGACCTCATTATAAATGACGTAATATTTTCACCATTTATTTATAATTTATAAATATTTGTGTCCGGGCTTAGCGAAAATCCTAGTTCCGCCCCTGACTTCAGCAGTACAATTTTACTAAATCCCGTGCACTTCAACATTCTTCCCTGATGTATTGCGTGAAATTTGATAAATCAACCACTCCACTTGCTTTTTATCATTAAAAAATGTACTATACAAAAAAGGATGAATAAAGTATGACTAAGAATATGTTTGGCACGGTGGTGGCGTTCGTAAAAGCATGAGGTAAAACGTCATTCGTCAAGAAACAACTAATAAACTGTTGGGTGTGGCCCGCCATCCAGGTGTTGAATGGGTTGTCTCTCGGGCGCACCCGGATTGGCTCCTGGCATGGGTGCAGAGAAACTCCATGATACGGTTCAGTGCAAGGGAGTCGGGTTGGCTTCGGGCATAAGTACATGGGAGTTCCGGGCACGGTTTAAGTGTGAGGTAGCCATGCGAATAGTTTGGCCGGTCCTGCTAAAATATTATAAAGGAATTGATAGCACACTTCCTAACACTCCGGGGTTTTGAGAGAGTTGGTAGGCGACATTCCTAACAGTGATATCACAGGGAAGTTGGAGGTCATGGGTTCGATCCCCCTGGATGGCGTTCCAGGGGGAGTTTTTGGGTGTGTCCAGCCATCCAGGTGTTGGATGGGGTGCCTCCCGGGCACACCCAGGTTGGCTCCTGGCATGGGTGCAGAAATACTCCATGGTACGTTCAGTGCAAGGGAGTCGGGTTGGCTCCGGGCATGGTTTAAGTGTGAGGGAGTCATGCGAACAGTTTGACCGACCCTGCTAAAATAATATAAAGAAATTGGCAGCGCCCTTCCTAACACTCCGGGATTTTGAGAGATTTGATAGGCGTCATTCCTAACAATAAACATCATCTGTTTGAACATAAAAATGAATGAAATCCCTTTGATGGGCTTTAACAAATGACATTTTAATCCCCGTGTTCATGACCGCCACCACTGTGCCAAACGGAGCCTAAGCATCTTTTAGGTATGATCTTGTTTGCTTTAGATCTGGGGTCAAAATTTTGATTAGGTTTGAAGTGGTTGGTGCTGATGAAAAAGCTGTGATGTGTAATTAGTAATTAGAATGGAGCCACTGGAAAGCAATTATGAGAAAGCTGCAAACTGTACAAAGAATTTGTTTTTATGGTCCATTTGGGGGAACTTATTTTTACCGATCAACCAGTTACGATCGCATGAACCGGATCATAATTAAGACTTGATTCATGCGATCGTAACCGCTTGATTGATAAAAACAAGTCCCACCAAACAGAGCCTTAATGATATTTAGAACGATGTTTTATGTTTATCTTTTTCTGAACTTCATGATACATTTCTATTTTATTAATATATTTTTAGGGACATTTACCTGGAGTACTACTCTTGTTATAGAAATTACAAAAATCTCTCATCAATGTTACAAAACATAACATTTATCTTCCCTGAAATACAGATTTCATAACATTCATGCACAAAAATACCCTCCTCGGAGTACATTTCCAGGGGGGGTATTTTGTGCACGGTTGTTATGAAATATAACCTTCATGGGAGGTAAATGTTATGTTTTGTAACATTCGGGAGGAGGTTTTTGTAATTTCCATAATAAGAGGGGTGCAAGCTATAATTATGCTATCTTCCAGGAAAATTTTTAGTATTTATTCGTATATTTTTATTACAATTATTTTATGGATTAGCAATATGTTATTCAAAGATAAACATCTATCAAATACTTAGTCGTTCTCTTCTAAACCGTTTCGCACGGTGATGACAGTTTATCGTTAAGAATCACCTAACAAACATTATTCGTTTGAACATAAAAGTGGATAAAATTACTTAGATGAGCGTTAACAAATGACAATTTAATCCCGTATTCATGGCCGCTGCCGCCCTGCCAAAGGGAGCCTAATTTTCTTTTTTATTTGCTTAGGAAATAAAATAAATAAATATTAGTCGTGTCGGTTCATAATACGGAAATTATATATATATGGAGATTAATGTAATACATGCGCGCATTGTACAGTTCCTTAACAATATATTGTCTTGTATGATAAACATACCCTCAACACTTACATCATCCAACAAATCAATATCAATATCAGCTTCTGTTGTAGTATCAGTGCCAGTTTATCTCATTCTATGCACTCGTGTTTCAGGGTGTATGAATTTGTCAGCACCACAATTAAGCATTGATTTCTAAAAATGTATTGCGACATATTTTGAAAAATGCACCAATTTTTCTTCTAAACATCAACTATTGTTTGATTACATACTTCGAAGAGATGAATGTGTTTAATTAAATGTTCATATTGTCCTTGAACTACGTGACTAGCACGTGCATAATCTCTTATATGATATTTTGTTTCTGAAAATGCATTTTAATACTCTCTCTTCAATGAATATTCAGCATTCACCAAATAATATTTATCTGCATTCTTCGATAATTTCACTTTAACACGTTTGAAATGATACTAGCATATATTGATATGTGTACATAACCAGTTTTTCACCTATCATTGCTAAAATGGATAGTAGGCATATTCCTCAACTTGATCTCTCTAATGCAAATGTCACAAAATATCATCAAATTGTTTGAATCCCAAGACGCCAATGTTCCTCTTTTGATTTGTCCCTTGAACTCTAAAAATCTAAAACAATGATCTTAGATTATCCACACACATACATATTTATATAAATCAACAAATTCATACATATTTATATACCTAAATATTCATAATGCCTCTAGACAACCCCAATTTTGAAAGAGGAGCCCAAATATTATATAACTATGACAATAGATTATGGACGTACATATACATATTCATATTGTCGAGAAAGACGCAAGAGAGAGAAAATAACTCGGAATTTTATTATATTTTTAAATACTAGAATACATACACTTATATAGAGAGAAAGTGAATGAGAGCCTTCTACATCAACAATGTGGGACTGAATAAAATATGCATGGGTTAATACATGGGCTCCTCCTAATGGCCTTTTTCATTCCATCTTAACACGCACCCGCAAGCTGGAGCTTACAAGTCGTGAGCACCAAGTTTGGAAAAGAACTGATGATATAATGTCTGAGAGAGAGAGCTTTCGTGAATATATCAGCCACTTGTACTGACGCAGAGAAATGCGCTAACTCCAACTTCTTCAATTGAACTTTTTTCTCGAATGAAGTGAGAGTCAACTTCAATATGCTTTGTTCGCTCATGGAATACAGGATTCTTGGCAATATGTATAGATGTTTGACTGTCACAGAACAGGGTGTCTGGAGAGGAGAGTTTGAGGCCCAAATCACTGAGAATACTCTCAAGTCAGGTGAGCTCAGCGGCAACCGCTGTCATAGCACGGTATTCAGTCTCAACAAATGAGCGAGCAGCAACCGACTGTTTCTTGCTACTCCAGATAATAAGGTGTCCACCAAGGTAGGTGCAAAAACCAGTCGTTGAACGTCTATCATCATGGGAACATGCGTAGTCAGCATCAGAGTATGCAACAAGGGACTGAGAGGAGGACGGTCTGTAAACAAGTACTTGTCATGTAGCAGTTTTCAAGTATCTGATAATTCGCTCGACGACTTGGAGATGAGATGTCTGAGGAGCATGCATAAATCAGCTCACAACCCCAACAACAAATGAGATACGTCGTGTAACCATAAGATAGATTAGTTTCTCTTTCAAACATTGGTAGTACTCTGGATTTGTAAGAACATGATCAGTTCCAAATCCATGTGCAAACAACTTGTGATTCACATCCATAGGAGTGTCAGTAGGTTTGCATCTTGAATAGCTCGGATCTTGCAGAAGATCAGTGCAGTACTTCCGTTGGGATAGGACAAGTCCATCAGGTCTCCTTGCAACCTCAAGTCCAAGGAAATATTGAAGATTTCTCAGGTCTTTTGCCAGAAAAGCTAAGTTTAATGTTAGTTGATGTTTCGGATCCCGACGATCTCGTCTGTCGTTATTAGAATATCATTAACATACACAAGGATGATTACAGTGATTGTTGGTTGATGAGTAAAGAGAGAGAAATCAGGAGAGCTTTGTGTGAAACGTGTAACACCTCCCCTATAATGACCGTATAATATGGGTCCGGCCGGGGCCCCACAACATACAGACTCCACAACTTCAGCATTATAAGATGATATAAACTACTCAACCTCAAAACTCAGACATCAACAGCTGAAACATACAATCAAAACTAGAAGTTATCCACCAAACCAAGAGTATAAAAATGGCCTTAAGACCTTACACATCATAAGTCCAAGACTGAAACAACATTAAACAATAGTAACGTGCATACGCACTCCTAGGCTATCTCGGCATGCAAGCCAGATTACATTTTATGAAGCATATCATTAAATCAAAATATATGTAAATACAAGAAAGTTCACTTCATGAGGCTTAGGCTTTTTTGTCCGGCGAGCTTGCTACTGCTTGCGATCCTTACCCTGTAAAAATTGATGGTAACGTGGGTCAGCATAAGCTGATCTCAACTGTGTAACCAACACATCTCGTCCCGACCGTCCCTAACAGACCCCGGGGTACACCATCACCCTGCAGGTCAGCACTTCGTATGCAATATACAATAACATGTAAAGCTATAAAATAGGTTTGAATGTCTCATACAATAAACATGTAAAGGGGCTTACAATACAGCATGAATGTAATCCTGAGTTTCACCCAAGGCACCCTAAAGCGTATGCTTCTAACACATCATCATATCAGGTACTTCCAATTTCCCCATCAGCGTTCAAGCCGCAAACACAAGGGTACTCTAATTTCTCCCAACGGCATACCAGCCGCCACACGGAACTCTTGCCTCGGCCCCACCCGCTCGTGGGTCTCAAAACCCGGGCTTGCCTGCAAGCTCTGACTTCTCTCGTCAGGATTCCGCGACAAACACAAACCGATTCTAAGAACCCTTGTTGAACCCCACCCGCTCGTGGGCTTCATTGCCCGGGCTTGTCCCAAGCTTGGCGTTCTCGTCACTTTCACAGAAGGGGACTTGTTTCGCCGGGACACTCTCCACACGTGACTTGTATGTCACGGGCTAGCCAGCCGACCACAAAGACAAACCATGCCTTAGCACATCACAATCTCAAGCCTTTCCCTCCCTAATCCAACATTTACACTATATCATCCCCGTGCCCCCACGTGTACTTTAATTTCAACCCGGCCCGGTTCTAGCCACATGTACTCACACGAAAAAGGGGGAAAACATCATCACAAATGGCGTCTTACCGCTAACGGATTTCTACAAAATCCTTAAGCCTCGCTATGCAACATTACCGAGTCGGACTAACAGTCGCGACTACGACTTCACCCACAATGCCTAATCCACTAACAGAGCGGATTTCTAATGCAATAGCATGTCGGAGACGGACACAATCGACCCGATGGCTCCTCTTGAATCATGGCGACCCGAATCCCTCTCACTTGAGAGATCTGGTGCCTAGAATGCTTGAAGAAACAAGAAGAAAGTGGATGTCATGCACGCATCCTAAAACCGAGAGGAGAAATGTCGTTACCCTTCGACTCCTCTTCCTAGCCATGAAAACTTGCTTTGCACGGAAAAACGAGCACCTCCACGTCCTCTCCACGGATCTGGCCTCGGAACGACGATCGGAGTTCCGAAGCTTCGTCAATGGCGGAAGAGAGCTCTCTTCTTCCTCCCCTAACTCTCTCGCCCAAACCCTAAGTCAACTCCAAGATTAGGAGAAATGAGGAGAAATCCCGCTCGGCCCTTCTAAGCCCTTTGGGCGAAAAATCCAGGGCCCTTAGATCAGATTTGATCTATCCGTCAACCTATTCGTTCGACGGTTCGTCGAACTTACCGAGCGTGGAGTTCGACGTTCGTCAAAAGAATACGGCACCACAAACCTCCTGAAACCCGTTCGATGTTCGTCGAACGCCTTTCGACGTTCGTCAAACCCGTTCAACGTTCATGGAACGTCGTTCGACGTTCGTCGAACCCGTGAACATGGTTCGACGTTCGTCGAACCAACATGTGAACCGTGTCTAATGCGCAACCGAACAGAAGGGAAAAGGTTGCAACTCCAAAATTTTGGGTTGTAACATCCAAACCTACTCTCCTAAGTTATTCCCCACACATCTGGAAAACCGGGGTGTTACAAAACGAACCTCGCAAACCATGTTATTGAATTTGTCAAACCAAGCGCGAGGAGAATGTTTGAGATCATATATGAATTTTCAGAGATGACAGACACGAGACTCCCCCGTGGTCTCAAACCCGGGCAGTTGGTGCATATAAACAGCCTCTTGCAGATCGTCATTGAGAAAGATATTTTTGATGTCCCGCTGATATAGGAGTCACTGTCGATGCACAACAAGGGAGATCAGAACTCGAACAGTATTCAGCTTGGCGACCGGGTAGAAGGATTCGTCGTAATCAAGGCAACAGTGCCATCTGGAAACCTCTGGCGACAAGGCGGGCTTTGAGACGTTCAACAGTGCCATCTGGAGCATGCTTGACAGCAAAGACCCATTGCAGCTAACACAAGTCTGGCTAGGAGGGAGAGAAACTAAGTCCCATGTCCGGTTAGCCGAGAGGGCTGCCATTTCTTCGTTCATGGCTTCACGCTACCTCGGGTGTTGGAGAGCTTCTTGCAAAGAGTGAGAAACAGAACTGGTGGAAAGAGAGGGAAAATTTGAGAAGAGGAGGAGATAGGCGGTGTAATGCGACATAATTCGCCATTGGATGAGTCATAGAGGGTGATGTCGGATCGTCAGGCCACGGGATAGCATTAGTAGAAGGGAGTTGATGTAGGAAATTTGTCTGGGATGAACGACGAGTATAGACACGGAGAAATGGAGGAGGAGGAGGAGGAGGAGGAGGTGGTGGAGGTAATGCTGACACTGGGAGTGGTGGAGGAGAAGGAGATGTGTGGGGCAAAGTCGTGACAGGGAAAGCCAGACGAGCAATAATGGAAGGTGGAGGCAGTGTGGAAGAGGTGGAGTAGAATGGCTAATCCTCAAAAAATGTGACATCAGCGGAGATGAGCACCTTTCGTCCGCATGAGAGTAGCATACATATCCTTTATGTGTACGGGAGTAGCCAACAAACATATATTTTGTTGCTCGAAGGGAAATTTTGTCATTCGGTGGTCCAAGTGAGTATACATAGTATGTACAGCCAAAGACACAGGGCGTGAGGGAGAATGCAGACTTGTAAGGAAACAACAGATTAAACGGAGAAGCAAAGTCAAGCACGGAGGAGGGCATGCGATTGATGAGATGACAAGCAGTATAGATAGCAAAGTTCCAATATTTGGTGGGCACCTCCATTTGTAATACAAGTGACCAAGTGACATCAATGTTAAAACCGAAAAACGGTCTCTTGTGGAGTTCACCCTTGGAGAAGGGGTGACCGCGCACCTACTACCCTCAAGAGGACGATCTAGGCACAAGACTAGGAACACAAGGGACAGACCCAGGGTTTCAGCGTGAAGGTCCCACCGCATACCCGAAAGACTAACTAATTCTTCCCCTCCTCAGCCAAAGGCTGAGACAAGACACCTACGGAGGGCTCTCTTGGCCGACCGAAACATCTAAGGAGTATCTCAAGATCAACTCTCTCCTATCCAAATGTGTCTCCTTGGGTGTATGCAAAATGTTCCTCACCCGTCCTACCAATGGCGCAACCTCGCCAAGCAATTCTTCTTTACGTAGCCTCAATTAGGCCGCCAACAACGTAATATAGGCCTTCTAGGGCCTGCACAAAGCATCGCTAGCATTTTAAATTACAGGAATATAAATTTCATACTTCAGCACGCAGGCCGGCAACATAAGCAAAATAGGCCTTCGAGGGCCGACACAAACATTGGCTTAAGCCCGCTATTCCCCACTTGGTACTGCAGCACCTGTACGTCGACGTCTCGACTAGCGGCGGCAAACTAAACATGGGTTGATCTAAAGTAGACCAATTATATTGCGCTCACCCCTTTTTCAGGGCTATGATGTTTACTCCCTGCAAATAGATAATATACAACTTCCTCGGAGTCTTCTCTGGGAACCCTAGAATATCACCAATCCGGCTCACACGTTTGGATGGGCTTCACACGGTATGCATAAATCCATACCCACGCTTACGTATTCTAAATGCAACCAGCTGCGGGGATGTACACATCGACCCGTCGGAGAGCCCGCTCCCCCCCCTCCCCACACACTTGTTAGTGAAGAGGGGCTTCCATGCAAATATGATAATTGAGGGCTTCACATGCCCGAGAAGAAACTTCGTTACCCTTGACACGTGTTTGGCGGCGGTGCCGGGAGAGGAGCTCTCAGCCGTTGTTGCTGGAGGCGGTGCCGGGAGAGAAGTTCCTGGCCGATCTAGCTGAAGGCAATGTCAGGAGAACAAATCTCGGCCGGTCTTGCCCCGGGCGGCTGCGACGGGGAAGTAGAGCAAGAGTTCGGGCCTTGCTTTGGGCGGCGACGGCGAGGAGGAATAGCAAGGGCTCGGGTCTTGCTTTGGGAGGCGCGTGCAGTGGCGCTCCGGCTGCCCTTTTTAGCCGGCGACGGGAGAGAAGAAGGTGGAGACGTTGGGCTGCCCCTGTTGGCCGACAGGAGAGAGGAAGGGGGCGTGGGGCTGCTGCTGTAGGCCGACAGGAGAGAAGAAGGGGGCCGGGCTCGGCCATGTCTTGCTTAGGCGGCGGCGAGAGAGAGAGATAGGGTGAGATGGGGGCGGCCCTTGCTTGGCCATGCGGCTGCCTCCTCCTGGGTTAGCCCTCTCTTTTCTTCTTTTATTTCTCTTTTTCTGTTCTCCCTCTGTACCGAGCCCCCCCCCCCCCCCCCCCCCGCTCCTCCTTTATTTCTTCTTTTCTCTTCCCTGCATGTACCGAGCCCCTCATTTCTCTTTGTTTTTCTCTGCTGTCCCATGACTCCCTCCCCCTTTCTCTCCTTTGTCTTTTTCTTCTCTTTTTTTATTCCCTCCCCTGTACCCGAGCCACCCCCTCCCCCTTTCACTTTTTCTATTTGTTCTTGCTTGTTGTATTTGTGTAAGTATATAATATATATATATATATATATATATATATATATATATATATATATATATATATATATATATATATTATTATTATAATATAATATTTATATATATCCTTAACACAAAATCTCCGCACGTGTGCACGACTACTCGCACGTACTCGAACGGGGCTGCACCAAATCATCGCCCATAGCATGCCCCGAGCCCTCCACTTGGGGAGGATCTCACTCGGCCGGGTACGAGGTTGTACATAATCCCCGCTCTTTTCGAGGTTGGCACAAGCTCAGAAAGAAATGTCCAACCCCAAAGTATCCGGCGAGTGGGAGCCGACCCAAAGAAAACATTTGAGAGAAACTGAAAATTGCACTTAAATCACTAATCTCTCCATGCACCTTTTGATCTTTTTGAACCACTCAATACCTGTAATGCTCCCTGCTATTCAATTGCCCTTATACTATTTCTTACAATCAGTATACAATTTCTCATGATATTGTGAAACAACAAAACCATATATTTTGTATCCTCTTGTACACGCGGAGCTAATCCTTTCCCCCCAGGTGTGCCTACCGCCCTGCCCAGCTAATGAGAGCCTGACAGCGAGTCTACCCGGGGCCGAGCAGCACTCGGGGTCCCTTAGCCCCCAGGTAAGCCTACGGACCTGCCAGCTAGTAGGAGTCAGGCGCGGGTCTACCCGGGGCCGAGCATCACTCGGGGTCCTACAAAAATCTCCAAGAACCAATCATTTCCCCCCCAAGTGTGCCTACAACTCTGTCAGCTAATGAGAGCCTGACAGTGAGTCTACCCGGGGCCGAGCAGCACTCGGGGTCTCTTACCCCCCAGGCGAGCCTACGGACCTGTCAGCTAGTAGGAGCCAGTCAGCGGGTCTACCCGGGGCCGAGCATCACTCGGGGTCCTGCAAAAATCTCCAAGAACCAATCCTTTCCCCCTAGGTGTGCCTACAGCCCTGTCAGCTATTGAGAGCCTGACAGCGAGTCTACCCGGGGCCGAGCAGCACTCGGGGTCCCTTACCCCCCAGACGAGCCTACGACCTGCCAGCTAGTAGGAGCCAGGCAGCGGGTCTACCCGGGGCCGAACATCACTCGGGGTCCTGCAAAAATCTCCAAGAACCAATCCTTTCCCCCCAGGTGTGCATACAACCCTGTCAGCTAATGAGAGCCTGACAGCGAGTCTACCCGGGGCCGAGCAGCACTCGGGGTCCCTTACCCTCCCCCCCCCCAGGCAAGCCTACGGACCTACCAGCTAGTAGGAGCCAGGCAACGGGTCTACCCAGGGCCGAGCGTCACTCGGGGTCCTGCAAAAATCTCCAAGAACCAATCCTTTCCCCCCAGGTGTGCCTACAGCCCTATCAGCTAATGAGAGCCTGACAGCGAGTCTACCCGGGGCTGAGCAGCACTCGGGGTCCCTTACCCCCCAGGCGAGCCTACGGACCTGCCAACCAGTAGGAGCTAGACAACGGGTCTACCCGGGGTCGAGCATCACTCGGGGTCCTACAAAAATCTCAAAGAACCAATCCTTTCCCCAGGTGTACCTACAGCCCTGTCAGCTAATGAGAGCCTAACAGCGAGTCTACCCGGGGTCGAGCAGCACTCGGGGTCCCTTATCTCCCAGAAGAGCCTACGGACCTGCCAGCTAGTAGGAGACAGGCAGCGCGTCTACCCTGGGCCGAGCATCACTCGGGGTCCTGCAAAAATCTCCGAGAATCAATCCTTTCCTCCCAGGTGTGCCTACATCCCTGCCAGCTAATGAGAGCCTAGCAGCGAGTCTACCTGAGGCCGAGCAGCACTCGGGGTCCCTTACCCCCCAGGCGAGCCTACGGACCTGCCAGCTAGTAGGAGCCAGGCAGCGGGTCTACCCAGGGCTGAGCATCACTCGGGGTCTTGCAAAAATCTCCAAGAACCAATCCTTCCCCCCAGGTGTTCCTACAGCCCTGCCAGTTAATGAGAGCCTGACAGCGAGTCTACCCGGGGCCGAGCAGCACTCGGGGTCCCTTACCCCCCAGGCGAGCCTACGGATCTGCCAGCTAGTAGGAGCCAGGCAGCGGGTCTACTCGGGGCCGAGCAACACTTGGGGTCCTGCAAAAGTCTCCAAACAACCTCCAACCACCGAGTGAGCATACAACCCTGCCAACTAGGTGAGAACCTGACAGCGGGATCTGCTCGGGGTCTAGGAAAGACTCCCTCGAGTGACATCCAGCCCTGCCAGCTAGGTGAGAGCTTGACAGTGGGATCTGCTCGGGGTCTGGGCCAGACTCCCTCAAGTGACATCCAGCCCTGCCAGCTAGGTGAGAGCCTGACAGTGAGATCTGCTCGGGGTCTGGGGCAGACTCCCTCGAGTGACATCCAGCCCTACGAGCTAGGTGAGATCCTGATAGTGGGATCTGCTCGGGGTCTGGGGAAGACTCCCTCGAGTGACATCCAGCCCTGCCAACTAAGTGAGAGCCTGACAGCGGGATCTGCTCTGGGTCTGGGGCAGAATCCCTCGAGTGACATCCAGCCCTGCCAGCTAGGTGAGAGCCTGACAGCGGGATCTGCTCGGGGTCTAGGGCAGACTCCCTCGAGTGACATCTAGCCCTGCCAGCTAGGTGAGAGCCTGACAGCGGGATCTGCTCGGGGTCTGGGGCAGAATCCCTCGAGTGACATCGAGCCCTGCCAGCTAGGTGAGAGTCTGACATCGGGATCTGCTTGGGGTCTGGGTCAGACTCCCTCGAGTGACATCCAGCCCTGCCAGCTAGGTGAGAGCCTGACAGCGGGATCTGCTCGGGGTCTGGGGAAGACTCCCTCGAGTGACATCCAGCCCTGCCAGCTACGTGAGAGCCTGACAGCGGGATCTACTCGGGGTCTGTGGCAGACTCCCTCGTGTGACATCTAGCCCTGTCAGCTAGGTGAGAGCCTGACAGCGGGAGCATCTCGAGACCTAACCCTAGAGCGAGAAGATTCTCCCTCTAATCTTCTCGGGTGCTTACAAAATCAAGAGCACTATATCACCATCGAAGCCTTAATATAGAATTAAAATAGACTGTCCGAAAATCCTAAATTCAAGGATGAGACGACTACAGGTATGAGGACCTCACATACAAATTATCAACGCATGACCCTGGTCGCTGCTTGGTTCCTCTTTTATAGCCATGACGTTCGCCAGAGTTCTTCTGTGCTGGTCACTCTCCACGCTCACCATACCAAAATGTTGAAACCGAAAATCAGTCTCCTGTTGAGTTCACCATCGGGGAAGGGGTGATCGCGCACCTACTTTGCTCCGACAAGCAAAATAACAAGGGAAACAAGGAAGAACTGACCCAAGGGCTCGGCGGGGAGGAGCCACCACACACTCGGAAGATCTAAGAGCGCTTCCCCTCCTTAGCCAAAGGCCGAGCTAAGGTATCCTCAGAAAGCGCTTGAGAGACAGAGCAAGAGAGCACAGGAAGCATGCTTTCTGAGGTACCCCTTGGGTCCTATTTATAGATTTCTGAAAATAGCCTGCAAATAGCCAACTTCTGATGTTCTGAACGGTTATGTGCAGTCCAGATTGGCCTGCAAACAGCGTAACTTCGCTGTTCTGAAAGGCTATGGACAGGTCAGCGGGGACAAAATAGTAAAAAGTACCTCATAGACCTGGGCGAGCTGAGGAGCTCGGCCACCCCTGAAGGTCCCGCTCGTCTACTGTCTGCCGAGCTCCATAGGGCAAGTGTGATAACTTCTCAAAAAGAAGTTATCTTGTGTCTTAAATACTCATATTTTGATGAAATGATTTATCAAATCTTTATAAAAAAGTATTAAATCTACACATACTGACAAGTTTTAAAATTGATGGAATTAACGCCGTTTTAATATGTTTTTATCTTAGGAAACCCAATGTATTCACCTCGATGCGGCATGGGTCAAGCACATGGGAAGTCCAGCAAGGCAATTACAGCATTATTGCAGCGGTTTTGGAGCCGTTTGGTGCAATTTCCGTTTTTGGACAGCAGGAAATTTGTTATAACAAATTTCTGCAGTTCAGAAAATTTGTTATAACAAGTTGCGAAAATTCAAATTTTGAATTCCGAATTCCTCTTTAATTTTGGCAGTTACAAGTGTATAGATGGCAACCTTTCAGCAATTAAAATACTCCTTTTTGGAGGGGATGAATATAAAGAGGGGTGTGTGAGAGAAAAAAAAAGCTGGATAATATTCAAATTTCAAAAAGGTAGATCTAGGTTTGGGAGAGAAGGAGGAGGAACCGCACCGGAACTTCATCAAGGAGGGATCTTGCATGCGTTTGGGTGGACTTTTCTACAGCGTTGTTGAACTCTAGGCATAATGTTTTGTAAGATCTATTCAATCTTGTATTCCTCTTTTTAAAGCATGAACTAAATTCCCTAGGTTTTGTATTTTGAAAGTACTTTGCTCTATTTTGATGTGATCCTTATTTTATTTGAATTTATGAGAAGATTTGTGTGAATTCCTTATTTAGTTGATGATCTTGTGGTAGAACTTTTGGATTATTGTTTTATTTGATGCTTCATTTCGAGATTCGAGAGAGGAGAAGTGTGAGTATTTGAATGAAACATATTTTACTACGTGGCGAGATTCGAGAGAGGAGTCACGTAAATTTTTAACCAAAGTTTTCGGATCGTTTTACTGCGCTTCGAGATTCGAGAGAGGAGAGGCGTAAGTGTATCATCAACTCGATATAGCGGAGAGGGGGAAAGAGATTTCACCTTTCCGTTAGCAACTTTGATTTTTATTATTAATCGTATTTTTTGTTCGCCTGAGTTAGAGATGACAAGGGAACAAGGGGTATAGTGATTTCCGATATCGAGAGATACGGATCTCTACCGTAAAATCGTTGCAGGAAAGCACACATAGATTTCTCAAACATCATCTTCTTTTGATCCATCATTATAGGCTTAGGAAATCAAAATACAAGACCGTTTTTCCCAAACTTGATAAACAGTTATTTTAGAAAGTCTTAGCAATTTTAATTTTAAATTTTATTTGTCTTTAAACCCACTTAAATCTACTCACTTGGATTTAAAGAAAAGGACTAGCTAGTATTTGTGAGCTTTAGATTAATCACCTCTCCGTGGGAACGATCTTTACTCACTCTTTATTACTTGATCCGGCACGTGCACTTGCGTAGTTTACGTATACCTATTTCGGGCGTATCAAGTTTTTGGCGCCGTTGCCGGGGAGGTGCGTTAATTTATTGTTTATTTCTTGCAATATTAGTAATCCTTAGTATTTAGAGCTCAAGTTTTAATTCCTGTTTTATTTTACTTCATTTATTTTTACTTTGTTTTTACTGCTCTATTTGTGCATGTCCCGTTATAGATCACCTGAACTGTTGCCATTAAACTTGGAAATTGAACGGACGTGTAGACTAAATAGAAGAACATTTCGGTTAGAACATAACAACCCTATGACCATGAACCCTAATAATCAAAACATCGACCATTTGAATAATCAGGAGGTTCAGGAGCAGGAGGGTCAGGTAGAACAAAATGTACAACCTGCGGAAGTTAGGCGAACGTGTCGTGATTATAACATGCCGTATAGGGGAGGATTGCATTATAGCATCATTAAGCCCGCCATCGAGGCGAATAATTTTAAAATCGATTCCATGGCTATGCAACTAGTTCAACAAAGACAATTTAGTGGACTTAGTCATGAGGACCCCAATTCTCATCTACGGACCTTCATAGATATATGCGACACCTTCAAGATCAATGGTGCGTCTGATGAAGCAATACGACTTCGTTTGTTTCCCTTCTCCCTAGTTGGAAGAGCAAAAGAGTGGCTCGATTCCCAATATGGTCTCACCACTTGGTTACAAGTGGTTGAGAAATTTTTAGCGAAATATTTCCCACCGGCTAAAACTGCCAAGCTAATGCGCGATATAACTACATTTCTGCAAGGAAATAGTGAAACGTTGTATGATGCATGGGAACGGTTTAAGGAGTTGTTACGGAAGTGCCCCCATCATGGATTAGCTATCCATCAACAAGTGTGGACCTTTTATAACGGTCTCCAGACTTCTACTATGATTCAAGTAGATGGAGCGGCAGGAGGATCACTTATGAACAAGTATCCCGAGGATGCTTACGCTATCCTTGAAGATTTATCCTCCAACAATTATCAATCTTTCGATCGGCAAGGTCCTTCCACCTCCACGAGTGGTATGTACCAAGTAGATCAACTAACCTCCTTCGCTGCACAAATGACTGCCCAATTCAATTCGATGAATAAGAGGTTAGATGCTTTAAGCCTAAATCAATCCCAATTAAATCCACAAGTGAATAGTATAGTTACCCCTCCTGCCCCCTTGAACCCATCACTCACAGTTGAACAACTGGTCGGGCACAATGAGGAGGTTAACTATATAGGTGGTCAACCAAGACATAATAACAATCATCCCTTTCCAAATTATTATAGTCCGGAATGGCGGAATCATCCCAACTTTTCATGGAAGAACAATTCTGGCATATCACAACCACCCGGATTCAACTCGAATCTGCAGCCGCATCACAACAATAACTTTAATCAACAAGGTTCATCCAGGAAGCTATCCGATGAGATTTTCATTGAATCGATGCATAAGAGTGATGCTCGTATTACTAGCCTAGAGGGGTCCTTACGCATTATTGAGTCGCAGTTGGGGCAAATTGCCAATGCGTTGAGCCTTAGACCCCAAGGGTCACTCCCATCTGATACGACCCCAAACCCTAAAGGGGACAATCAACATTGTAAATCGGTCACCTTGCGTAGTGGAAGAGAATTAGCGGGTCGTGACCCAATTAAGAAGGACGAGGTAGAAAAGAACTTGAGAGATGTTAGCCCTGTTGACTGTGACAATGACTTAGAGAAAACTATTGATGAAAAGGAAGAGGAAGTAGAAATAATAGGGGACAAGAAGGTGGAACCTAGTGTTGAGGTGTCAAAGAAGAAAAACAATGTGGTAGTCTACCCACCTCCACCATTCCCCCAAAGGTTAAGGAAAAGCAAGTTGGATCAACAATTCCAGCAGTTTGTTGAAATTTTCAAGAAGCTTCAAATAAACATCCCGTTTGCGGAAGCCTTGGAGCAAATGCCCAGCTATGTTAAATTCATGAAAGATATCCTGTCCAAGAAAAGAAGATTTGGAGTGAACGAGACGGTAGCACTTACTCAAGAGTGCAGTGTCATTCTTCAGAAAAAGCTTCCACCCAAATTAAAAGATCCTGGAAGCTTTACCATACCGTGCTCCATAGGGTATCAGTTTGAGGGCAAGGCATTATGTGACTTGGGAGCAAGTATTAACTTGATGCCTCTATCGATTTATAGGAAGCTAGGGCTAGGGGAGATTTCAAAGACCTCCATCACTTTGCAATTGGCAGATAGAACGTTAGCCTTCCCAAAGGGGATAGTGGAAGATGTATTAGTAAAAGTGGACAAGTTTATCTTCCCTGCGGATTTTGTGGTAATGGATATGGAGGAAGATAGGGAAGTACATATTATTGTAGGTAGACCATTCCTAGCCACTGGAAGGACTTTGATAGATGTACAAAAGGGAGAGTTAACGATGAGAGTCAACGATGAGCAGATTACATTCAATATACTGAACGCTATGAAGTTTATTGATAGAGAGGAGGATAATCTCGAGATGGTTAACACCATATCTATTTGTGAATATCAATTGATAAATAAAACTGAAGAGGAGAATGAATTGTTATCCAGCTTATTGACTGAAGAAGGAGCATCCGATAAAGATGATGATAGCCAAGCGTGCTTTCAAGTATGTGAGAGGCCAACTAGTTGGACTCGTAAGCCAGAACCCCTGGAGATGCCAGAGAAATCCTTGGCGGTCAAGCCGTCAGTTATTGAGCCCCCAAAATTAGAATTGAAACCTCTGCCCGAGCACCTCACGTATGTGTACTTAGGAGAGAACAATACTTTGGCCTGTTATTATTAACGCAAGGTTACAACCTGAGCAGCAACAGAAGCTGACTAATTTATTAAAGCAGTATAAATTGGCTATAGGCTGGACCATAGCGGACATTCGAGGGATAAGCCCTTCGCTGTGTATGCATAAAATTCTATTAGATGAACCTTTAAAGGGCTCTATTGAGCACCAACGCCGTCTAAGTCCACCTATGAAGGAAGTAGTCAAGAAGGAAATTATTAAGTGGTTAGACGCGGGTATTATTTACCCCATCTCAGATAGCGCTTGGGTGTCACCGGTTCAGTGTGTTCCGAAGAAAGGAGGGATGACGGTGGTGAAGAACGAGAAGAATGAGCTGATCTCCACTAGGACGATTACAGGGTGGCGCATTTGCATGGATTATAGAAAACTGAATAAAGCCACGAGAAAAGATCACTTTCCTCTACCCTTCATCGACCAAGTTTTGGATAAGCTGGCCGGAAATGATTTTTTCTGTTTTCTGGATGGTTACTCGGGATATAATCAGATTTCAGTGGATCCTGAAGATCAGGAGAAGACCACTTTCACATGCCCGTATGGCACCTTTGCATTTAGGAGGATGCCATTTGGATTATGCAATGCTCCCGCTACTTTTCAGCGGTGTATGATCGCGATATTTTCTGACATTATGGATCATGGTATAGAGATTTTCATGGATGATTTTTCTATCTTTGGGAAATCTTTTAATGCCTGCTTAGAGTGCCTAGAGAAGGTGTTAGTTCGATGCGTGGAGACCAACCTGGTTTTGAACTGGGAAAAATGTCATTTTATGGTCCGCGAGGGAATAGTGCTAGGACATCATGTATCTAGGAATGGATTAGGTGTGGACAAGGCCAAACTCGATGTGATTGAAAGGCTCCCACCCCCAAAGAACGTGAAGATGCTGCGAAGCTTCCTGGGCCACGCAGGATTCTATCGAAGATTTATCAAAGATTTTGCAAAGGTCGCCAAGCCGTTGAGTGGCCTGTTAGAGAAAGATGTGCGCTTTGATTTTAATGATGCTTGCTTACGTGCTTTTGATGAACTGAAGAGTCGTCTGACTTCTGCTCCTGTTGTGGTAACTCCCAATTGGGAGGAACCATTCGTTTTGATGTGTGATGCCAGCGATTACGCCGTTGGAGTTGTTTTAGGGCAAGTGCGGGAGAAGGTCTTCCACACGATAGCTTACGCTAGCAAAACTTTGATAGAAGCCCAAGTCAACTATACAACCACTGAAAAAGAGTTACTGGCAGTAGTTTTTGCTTTTGAAAAATTCAGATCGTACCTTTTATGTACCAACGTCATAGTATACACCGACCATGCGGCTATACGATACCTCATGGAGAAGAAGGACGCTAAACCACGATTAATCCGATGGGTACTCCTTCTACAAGAATTTGACGTTGAAATTAAGGATAGGAAGGGAGTGGATAACCCCGTAGCTGACCATCTGTCAAGAATTGAGAGCCCACCATCACTGCTGCGATCTGAAATTGATGAGAGGTTCCCCGATGAGTGGCTATTAGCGGTATCTGAAACCATGGTGCCCTGGTATGCCGATTATGTTAATTATATAGTTAGTAGAGTCTTTCCACCGGATCTACTCTACCAACAGAAAAAGAGATTTCTGCATCAAGTTCGTTCGTATCTGTGGGACGCACCATATCTATTTAAGGTTGGCCCTGACGGGATGGTGAGGCGTTGCGTCCCCGAATCGGAAATGAAAGACATCTTGGAGAAGTGTCACAACTCTCCTTATGGCGGACATTTTATGGGAGATAGAACAGCAATGAAGATCTTAGAGGCCGGATTCTTCTGGCCCAATTTATTTCGCGACGCCCGAGATTTTGTTAAACAGTGTGATAGGTGTCAGAGGTCTGAAAACATAAAGAGAACGGATGCGATGCCCATGAATACGATCCTAGAAGTTGAACTGTTCGATGTATGGGGAATTGATTTTATGGGACCATTCGTGAATTCACAGGGAGATATGTACATTCTTTTAGCGGTTGACTATGTATCAAAGTGGGTGGAAGCAATTGCTACACCTAAAAATGACGCAAAAGTGGTCTTAAAATTTCTGAAAAATTTTATATTTAACCGGTATGGGACCCCCAGGGCAATTATTAGTGATGGGGGAAGTCACTTCTGCAATGCCCAATTTACGGCTCTTTTAAAAAAATATGGGGTAACGCACAAAGTTGCACTAGCATATCACCCCCAAACGAATGGGTTAGCGGAGGTTTCCAACCGCGAGATTAAGAAAATCTTAGAGAAGACCGTTAGCGTCAACCGAAAGGATTGGTCCCAAAAGCTGAACGATGCACTATGGGCGTATCGCACTGCTTTTAAAACACCGATTGGTTTAACGCCGTATAGACTAGTATATGGAAAGGCATGTCACCTTCCTCTAGAGTTGGAGCATCGAGCTTATTGGGCGATAAAGAAAATAAATTACGATTTTAAAGACGCAAGCAAGCAACGATTATTGCAACTGAATGAATTGGAAGAACTTAGACTGAACGCATATGAGAATTCAAGGATTTATAAAGAACGAACAAAAAATGGCACGACCGACGCTTGAACGATAAACAATTTGAGCCCGAACAGTTAGTCTTATTATTTAACTCTCGTTTAAAAATATTTCCCGGGAAATTAAAATCTCGTTGGTCGGGACCGTTTAAAATTAAAGAGGTGCACCCATATGGCGCGGTGACAATTTTGAATGACAAAGACGGCACCGAATTTAAAGTGAACGGACAACGAGTTAAACATTATCGAGGAGACGAGAGTGATCGAGTCGTCTCGTCCATTGCGCTGAAATAAAATCCAATAGTTCGGACAAAGTCCTGCCGGGACTTAAAATTAGGCGCTGCTTGGGAGGCAACCCAATTTCGAATTTGCGTTGATTAGTTAGCTTTAATAAATTTATTTTCAGTACTTATTTAAGAATTCTATTTGAGCACTAATTATGTTTTTGCAGTTTTTTTTTTTATGATTTAAATGATTATCTAGTAATAAAAAAAAAATATAATAAACAAATAAAAGTAAAAAAACGAACAACAAGATTTCTGGACAGCAAAGAGAAAGTTACAACTTATTTGGCTAGTGAAAAAAATATGTCATAACATGATTCTGGCTGTCCGCAATTTCAAATTCTTGCTGAACCGCCGGTCCAACCGAACCGGAGTGTCAAAACTGGAGCAAACCGGTTCAGATAAGGAAAACCTAAAAGCTAAAGCCGGTCCGCCTCTTCCTAAAATCCCGATCCCATTCTATTCCCTTCCTCTTAAAACCCGATCTCTACCAAACCCTCGCTAGGGCAAATCCCGAGCGGACAGTCCAGGCGCGGCACGACAGGAACGGTAGGCGGCGATCGCTGGCATCCGGAGACGTTTCAAGGGAGGCAAGCCGATAGCTCTCTCCTTCAGGGGAAATCCCGAGCAACCAGAGGAAGCGGTGGACGGGCGGGATTCCAAGCGGAGACTCCGAGCGGCAGCACCTTACTTCCAGCGGCGACAACTTTGGGGACCCTGTACGAGGCTCGATCTGCGTTATTGCGGCCACCTTCATCCCGATTTCTGAAGCTTCGGTGGTGCAGTCAGAGGGAGCGGATTGTGAATACACCATAGGATCACCAAATCCTCACTCATTCGGCCAGTCTCCGCCCTCCGTAAGCCTTCAAATCCCATTTTTCTCATTTGGATTCCTAAGTTGAAAAACTAGATCAGCCCCTTACTATAACATAATTTCAGTTCTCACAAGGAATTGCGGTGTTTTTCGGACGAAGGTTGCGGCCTCCACCACTCGAGTAGTTATCACCAAGGAGCATCGTCATTTGTAAGTAAAGCACACCTTCATTTCCTAGTTTTTGACTTAGACTGAAATGTTAGGGTTTTCTTATTTGATTTTGTGCCCAGTGTGTGCAATGTCTGGTAGAAAGGGCAAAGGGAAAGTCATAGTGTACAAGGATGATAGATTTGTTAATGATGAAGCAAGAGTTAATTATGATTTGGTAAAACTGAAGCCCGTGATTTTTGAACGGGGATTTGAAATCGAGATGAAGTACTGGAGCAAGGGATATATAGATAACATGCAGAAGCAGGGATGGTCGACCTTCTGTCATCCACGAACGGAGGCAATCCTCCCATGGGTTTATGAATTTTATGCAAACGGAAAATTTCAGACCGATGACAAGGTGCTGGTGAGGGGAAAGGAAGTCAACTTCTCACCGCAAGGGATTTGTGAGTGCTTCGATATGGAAAATCCGGAGTGGGACGACTTCGAGCAGATCAAGAACACAGTCTCCCCTGAAGAAGTGGCAGCCCTGCTTTGCCAAACTAAAACGGATGTGTGGGCAAATCCTCGGAAGCATGTTCTGAACTCCACGAGCTTCACGAGGGAAGCAAAAGTTTGGATGCTATTTGTAAATGCGAACTTGCTTCCGACAAAGCACGCAAACCATATCTCTCTTGAGCGAGCTGTTTTGATATACTGTATTATGCTTGGACGAAAGATTAATGCTGGCCAAATGATTTATGATCAGTTGAGAGAGAAGTTTGCGGTCAATGGAGGACGACAGCTATGGTATCCCACGCTGATTACTATGTTATGTCGCTTTGCTGGAGTAAACTTGAGGGAGGGAGACATATGCACTCCGGTGGGCCACCATATCACTGAGTCTGTTATCTTCAAGAACATCAAGGTCCGCACAGATCAGAGCTCTCTGCCACGTATCTCCAAAGGGCAGTCCACCACGACCGCTCATCGCATCGACATAGATATTCCAACAGTGGACTGCGGGTCGGACCCAGACGCCATGATGGAGAATCTGGAGTACATCAAAGCTTACCTTAGATGCGAGCACGTCTATTCTGAGTCCCGACGTGAGCAGGCCCGACAGGAGCGGGCGTTGATTATGCACAAACTCAAGATTCCAGTTGTGGAACCGTTCTACAATCTCGGGGGCCAGTTTGACGAAGAGGGATATCTACTAGGAATTGATGGATCGAGAGTGGATCCCACCATCGTGGCTGCGGAGAATGATGCAGATCGTGAAGATGACGATGATGATGACGACGACGATGACGGCGACGACTGACTACTCTAGCACCTCTTCGCACTTATTTCCACTCCCCCCCCCCCACTTATTTTATCATAAACTAATTATGTCTGTATTAATCTAAAATAATGCTGGGAGGCCACTATGGCCATAGACTGCTTATTTCTGTATTGCTTGGATTGCATGGTTATTTTGTGTTGTTAACTGTTTGCTTATCAGCTGATTATTACTGCATTTTCATCCCCATTTGTATTTTTAAATTTCAACACTCATCATGTGCTGTGATGATCCGTTATATGTTTTTTTTCATGGGCATAGTGTGCAATATTTTGATCATATCTGTAAGTTTTATAATAGTACATAACTTTATGGGAGTATAGGAATGTCATTGCTATATCGGTACTAATCCACTCTTAAAGACTACTTTCCTCCTGTACTAGTTTTCCTTCTTGCAGCTTATTTTGGATGCCCCAAGTTTTGAGTTACCCCCTCCACCATGACATTCGGCAAGTGGCACTCAGTTTGATAATGAATGATGCTCGAAACAACGGACTTCATGGGAGTATTTTATTTCAGTGCATCTATTATTATTGCCTTCATTTACATGATCTAAAACTTGTGAGAGGCACCACTTGAGAGTATTAGAGTGTCAATTTTAATGTGCATTTTGCTAGGGACTAGCAAAGGTGTAGGTGTGGGGGTGATGTGAAGTAACCTTCACCTTTTGAGCGGCGATTTATATATATATATTGATGATTAATCTGTGTAGTCTTACCTCTAGCAAATTTTTATATCTACATAATTTAATTGGTAGATTCGTTAAGCTTAAAAATTCCAAATGGTTGCTTTTGAAGTTAGTAAGATATGTAGAGCTCCATTTTGTATTTCCATTTTGCACATCATTCCTTAAATTTACTTGCACCCTACAAAATAATTTTATTAATTTTCAAACATAATGAGGGAAGGGGGAATAAGAACTAGGTCAATGAAAGAAGCTAAGACATGAGGTTGAGTAGTTAATTTATAAATATGATTAAGGCCATCTTTGAATCTGTTCAACCCACGAAGTCCACAATTATTTATATCATTCACAGCCTTTTGAGCTTGAGCCTTGTCATTTTAGTACCAATTTTACATGTATAATTTCCCTATATTCCTACTAGTTATTTCTTAATAAGTCTTCCAATTATGGGTGTTTCTAAAAAAGAGAGGAAAATGTGTAAAAAGTCATAGTGATATGTGGCCTAAGTGTGTGTACACCTACTTAGAATGATCCCTACTATGATTATAAAAAAATGAAAGGATAAAAAGGGTATCATAGTGATATGCGGCTTAGGTACGTGTATTCATACCTAGAATGATCCCAACTATGATTTCAAAATCAAAATAATTGCATAGATATCATAGTGATATGTGGCCTAAGTGTGTGTACACCTACTTAGAATGATCCCAACTATGAACTTTAAAAATATTTATTAGAATTATGAAAGAAACCTCATAGTAGTTAGATTTATTAAGAATATTAGTTAGGGAATACTCTTACCCAATCAGAAATGAAACGATGAATTCAAAATCAAGCCAAAACCGATCAAATTTCAAGTCCTTATGATTTTCTATTAACGGCAAAACCCTTGTGGAGGCCAACTCAAAGACTCAGCCTATTGTTACCCTTTCCTTCTTATGAGAGGATTAATGAGTTAATTTCGAATGGGAATAGGTGAGTTTAAGGATGAGCACACACACCACTAAGAAATCATTATGGAGCTTTTACTTGTATCACACTAATGAATCTATGCATAATTGAAATTTTTAATGGCTGAAGTTTTTACCAATTAAAATCTCTTGTGCAGTCTCGATTCAAAATGCAAAAGGTAAGGAAACTCGGATTAATTATGTTGCTAAATAATCGTGCACTCAAAGAGCTTGCAATGATTCATCTTTGCTAGGGACTAGCAAAGGTTTAGGTGTGGGGGTGTGATAACTTCTCAAAAAGAAGTTATCTTGTGTCTTAAATACTCATATTTTGATGAAATGATTTATCAAATCTTTATAAAAAAGTATTAAATCTACACATACTGACAAGTTTTAAAATTGATGGAATTAACGCCGTTTTAATATGTTTTTATCTTAGGAAACCCAATGTATTCACCTCGATGCGGCATGGGTCAAGCACATGGGAAGTCCAGCAAGGCAATTACAGCATTATTGCAGCGGTTTTGGAGCCGTTTGGTGCAATTTCCGTTTTTGGACAGCAGGAAATTTGTTATAACAAATTTCTGCAGTTCAGAAAATTTGTTATAACAAGTTGCGAAAATTCAAATTTTGAATTCCGAATTCCTCCTTAATTTTGGCAGTTACAAGTGTATAGATGGCAACCTTTCAGCAATTAAAACACTCCTTTTTGGAGGGGATGAATATAAAGAGGGGGTGTGTGAGAGAAAAGAAAAAAAAGCTTGATAATATTCAAATTTCAAAAAGGTAGATCTAGGTTTGGGAGAGAAGGAGGAGGAACCGCACCGGAACTTCATTAAGGAGGGATCTTGCATGCGTTTGGGTGGACTTTTCTACAGCGTTGTTGAACTCTAGGCATAATGTTTTGTAAGATCTATTCAATCTTGTATTCCTCTTTTCAAAGCATGAACTAAATTCCCTAGGTTTTGTATTTTGAAAGTACTTTGCTCTATTTTGATGTGATCCTTATTTTATTTGAATTTATGAGAAGATTTGTGTGAATTCCTTATTTAGTTGATGATCTTGTGGTAGAACTTTTGGATTATTGTTTTATTTGATGCTTCATTTCGAGATTCGAGAGAGGAGAAGTGTGAGTATTTGAATGAAACATATTTTACTACGTGGCGAGATTCGAGAGAGGAGTCACGTAAATTTTTAACCAAAGTTTTCGGATCGTTTTACTGCGCTTCGAGATTCGAGAGAGGAGAGGCGTAAATGTATCATCAACTCGATATAGCGGAGAGGGGGAAAGAGATTTCACCTTTCCGTTAGCAACTTTGATTTTTATTATTAATCGTATTTTTTGTTCGCCTGAGTTAGAGATGACAAGGGAACAAGGGGTATAGTGATTTCCGATATCGAGAGATACGGATCTCTACCGTAAAATCGTTGCAGGAAAGCACGCATAGATTTCTCAAACATCATCTTCTTTTGATCCATCATTATAGGCTTAGAAAATCAAAATACAAGACCGTTTTTCCCAAACTTGATAAACAGTTATTTTAGAAAGTCTTAGCAATTTTAATTTTAAATTTTATTTGTCTTTAAACCCACTTAAATCTACTCACTTGGATTTAAAGAAAAGGACTAGCTAGTATTTGTGAGCTTTAGATTAATCACCTCTCCGTGGGAACGATCTTTACTCACTCTTTATTACTTGATCCGGCACGTGCACTTGCGTAGTTTACGTATACCTATTTCGGGCGTATCAAAGTGCGAGCTGGCTGCGGTGCTCGCCATTCAATCTTTCTTCATTAGTCGAGCTTAGCTCGACGAAGCCCGGGCCTGGCTCGGCGAATGTCGAGCTCGGGGTCGGGACGAATGTCGAGCCCGGGTTCAGCTTTCCCTATCGAGCCCGCCTACTGCCTTCAGATTCCTCTGCTGAGCTGGCCAACTGCTTGGATTATCTGAACCGTCCGGTCTGGTTCCTGGCGACCTCACTCGCCGGATACGGGGTTGTACAATCAAGTAGATGTTGATTCTTCCGCTCGGTCACACCATTTTGCTATGGGTATAAGCATACGATGTTTGATGGACAATCTCAAACTAGCTACATAAATTTGAGAAGGTGCAGCTAGTATATTCATGAGCATTATCAGTGTGAATTACCTTTAAGGTAACAAAGAATTGCGTACACGTCTCAATAATAAAGGCTTGAAAGATAGAGGTTAGTTCAGTACGATGATGAAGTAGATAAAGCCATGTGAGAGACAAATAATCATCAATAAAGGTAATAAAATATTGATAACCAAAAACATTGGGGTCTTTATAGGGCCCCCAAATATTATAATGTACTAAAGAGAATGGAGTATCACTCCGATTACATGTAGGTGAAAAAGAAACACGATGTTGATTGCCAAAGATACATGATTCACAAGAAAATTCATGCAAGGAGATATCAGGAAGTGTCTTCTTTAGAATCGGGAGAGAAGCATGGCAAAGACGACAATGCCAAACAACGGAGGGAAACTGCGGAGAGGATGCGGTAGGGAATATCCAAGAGATAAAGCTCATTTGATAGCCGTCCTTTACCAATGATATTCCATGTTAGACGATCCTACACAACAAAAGACGTGGAGAAACAAAAGGGTGTGGTGAACTCGTTCAAATCCAACGTGATTCCCACAAGATCGCAATTAAATTTCCTAGGATATCTACCCGGAGTCTGAACTCTGGATGTAAAAAAATTTTCCATCTCAAGATCCGAGTTCAACTATTCATTGGTTCAATATTCTTCAGCTTTTTCCCATTGGTGAAATTAACAATTTTGTTGAAATTGTTGAAGTGGGAGTGTGGTTGAGAACGGGCGATCTGATTGGACAGACCGTACAGATCGCACAGACCGCAGCGATTAGGTGGGTAGAAGTTGGCAGATAGCTAGGATTCTGTTTCTTCTTCTCTCCCGCGGTCTAGTTCAGCAAGCTCTTCTAGGATGTATCCGGGCGGTTAACATGGTCTAACCGCAGCTTGTGCGGTCTGGATGTTGAAACCGCAAAGTCCGCCAAGAAGGTGCAGGTTCTCTGGTTCGCAAGAAGGGTGGCGGTTAGCGCGGTCTGTGGCTGCTAACCGCACAGTTCACTGGAGTCTTCTCGGGCAGATTTTTACCAGAGTTCGCTGGTGTTTGAACTTAGTCACGGAGTTGTGACAAGTCTGGTCTAGTTTCCTAGTTTGCAGTGATCGCTTGGTGCGCGGTCTGGTTCAGAGTCCGGATGGTTTTTCCATGCGTACAGAGTTCATTGAACTACGCGGTCTAGATTCTAGACCGGCAATTCGAACCTTGGAGCGAGCTGGATGCGAGTTCGGTAGTTCGTCATTTGTGTGGGATGGATCAGGATGCATGGCTAAGTTGTCTAAGTCCACTCGGACTGGTGGTTCTGTCCGAACAGCTTATGCAGACTGTTGATTCTTTTCGCGTATGTGGATAACGGTTTGTCGCGCGCAGATTGGTGAAGCTGTCTGCATTCCTTACGGGTTGTTCACGCGGCTTGACTCTGGTGTTCTCCTTGTGCGGACAGGTGATGATAGCTCATGGTTTGACGGACGGTTACCCTATCACTATGGGCGGTAATGATACTCCTCAAGTCTTCAAATAGGGGTCCTCGGCTCATCATTATCACTGAAGAACAGTGAGAGCTCAACACGCGTTTAGATCCTGCCGTTAAATTTTTTTAACCGGCACGACTATGTGAAGTTGACTATATGTGCAGCCTATGCGGCTAGCATCAGGCGACTAGGCAACTAGTATGGAAGCTTGGAGTGGAACAGTTCGCGGTTTATGGTCAGTGGTTTGCAGCAGGTCGCGGCTAGCGGCTTGAAGTCACTTTGCTCAGGATTGCGGATAGCGCGGAGTAGTTCGTCTGGTCTATCAGCGGGTTCTGTTTCTTGCTCATCAGCATTGAATAACATAGGCAGTTTGCGCGGCTAGTTGTGGATAAGCGACTTTCGCAGTTTCGGCGGACAAGGCCTGCGGCTTGCAGCTTGTGGGTTACAATTTCTGTCCGCACGGTTTCTTCTCTGCCTACAGTTGTAATTTTTTGTTTTCCATTTGGGTACATTGACGAAATCATGTCTCGCAATGTATGTCTCGCTATGTAAATTAGATTAAATTCCAGATTTTGACCTTTGTGCTTCTATTGTGTTGATTACTACTTGACTTCTGATTGTGATTGAGTGTTCATGCGACTTCTTCCTCAGCTTTCTTCATAAATTTTCACAAACTCAACCTAAATTCTCAAGATTTTTTAAATGTTCAACATTCAATTGAATTTCCTTAGTACTTTCCTGAATTTTTATAGTTTCCGGAATTTTTTGAAGGGTCAATTTTTTCCCGCAGACGTTTAAAAAGTGTTGGTATATGCAGGTCATTTTTGACTGTGTAATTCAAAAATAAATACAGGACAAACTAAGAAACCATAGAAAATTGTGAACCTATAAAAACTTGACGTGCACATAACCATTATGAAATTAGGTTGCCTACACCTAGCTAAAGTCAGCATACACATATTCATCACCTAAAAAATGGCTGATGGAGAGGATGCCCAACCTCGTCTTTGATAATATGATTTGTTGTCATTTCTCCCAAAAAAAAGCGCACTTTTTCTCGTCTTTTTCATTCATTACATCTAACCCTAATGTTGAAGAACACATGCATGTGTACAGACACACAATAGTATCTTCTTTACCCAATTGATTGCACAGCTAAATTTGTTGGTGATGATGCTTGCAGGATTGAAATGGCATGAAAAAGATCTCGCATCACTCAACAATATGATTCGTGCCTCGCTCGTGAGCCTCCATGCCTTTACGGACCTAAGTTGCTCTCGATCCGAAGGTTACGAGGGGAGTAAATGACCCGAATTATGTTTGAAGACTCTCAATGTTGCTCTACCATGTATGCCGCCATTCAAGTCATCATCTTCCTTTATGCCAGTGAATTGCCATGGTCTTGCTTACAAGCACTAGGTGTCCTTAATTCACTTCAAGGCTAGCTAAGTTATCCTCCCTCAAGACTTGTGTGTTAGAACAAAAATGAACAAGTAAAGAAGAATGCTAAACAAGACAAGAAAGAATAATTACTTTGCCTAAACTATGGATCAGGCTTGCAAACTGCGTCGATCCGGCGGGTGAAAATGGAGTGTTCGAATCGAATCGAAGAGGGGAGGTGGAAACGGAGCAAACACCGCCGGAAGTTCATTTGTTTACCCACATTCCGGTCGGTTCGACGGGTGGAACTTTTTGTGTTCTCACGTGACAAGTACCATTTACAACCAATATTCTAAACATTAATATATACTGTAACTTATATTTTAGAATATAATTAAATTTTTGAAACATTATTATTATTAATTTTATATTTCTGGGGAGTGCTGTATGCTTAATTAATAGGAATAATAACAAAATTTATTAATTGATTTTGTAGGGGTGCGCCTGGCCAATGCAGTAGTGCAACGCAAAGACGACGCTTGAAAGCTCCAGCAGCAAGCTGCTGTGGTGGGCCCTCCCCCAAAAAAAATTAATTTAATATCATGGTGAGCCTATGGCCCACGTATCAGATATTAAACTGATAAGAACAGATACTACACTTGATCTTAGCCAAAAGGCCGAGAAAGGTATGATTTGTAATGACAAGCTCCGCTATATTTATAGCTCCATCTTGGGACAAGGAAATGTTATTGGCGATGTGGGATTAAATGTTAGGATTTGGAATTGCGGAAATAAAGAAATAATGGCATGCTACTAATACTCTATAAAAGACAGGCCTAAAATGGTCTATATATTTCTGAGGGTATGTTTGGTAGAGCACTGTTTTGCATTAGCATATCATGCGCCAAACAATAATATAAAACAATACCATTATAAAATGTGTATAAATAAATATCAAATTTTAGAGTTTAAACCAACTTTTTAAAAACTGATTCGGACCGGCCGGTTTGACCGGTTGGACAGCCGATCGGTTTCATAGACGGTACGATCTGATCCATAAAACCGCTCCTGTTTAAACCGGCCTAGAACCGGTTAACCGGACGGTTGAACCGGTTAACCGGAAACCAGACTGGTTTTTAGGGAACCGGACGGTTGAACCGGTTAACC
The DNA here is from genome assembly GCA_039583875.1 of Platanthera guangdongensis. Taxonomy (NCBI): domain Eukaryota; kingdom Viridiplantae; phylum Streptophyta; class Magnoliopsida; order Asparagales; family Orchidaceae; genus Platanthera; species Platanthera guangdongensis. The sequence continues at coordinate 140,742,297 of CM077160.1, read as the reverse complement.
GGAAACCGACCGGTTTTTAGGGAACCGGACGGTTCAGCAAAGTAGGCAAATTTCACAACTAATTTGGTATCGAACGGTTGAGATTGTTTTAGCCTTCAGGTTAAACACCTGAACCTTTACTTTTTAATTTTGCATCTGCTATTCCGCTCCATTCAGACGGCGTAGAGCCAAGAAAAAAGTTATTGCTCACACCGGCGATTTCGACGGGGAGGCGAGCGTCCAGAACGAAGATATATGATCTTCTTCCTCACGTAAACCAGTGAGGCGGTGACTTTATTTAATATATATTTACATTAGTTGTCTTATTTTTGATATATTAATATCCATATCTGTTACGCCCCCAGACGGATCTGAAGGCGACAACGGGGCTGAACCAACTGGTTCAGCCCCCGCTTTCTAAAAGGCGGCCCTCGGGGGCTGAACCCACCTGGTTCAGCCCCAATTTGGGGTCGGTCGGCCCCCTTGACCGGCCGACCTTGGTCCGGGTATAAATGTGTCCGGATCCTCTATTGGAAGAGATTATGCAAGTATTATCAAAGGTATTCTTCTAGCCTCCTCTCAAACCCTAGAAATCTCTCCTCCCTCAAATCTCATCTAGTTCCTAACATTTGGTATCAGAGGATTCTTCCTCCCAAAATTTTTTTCCTTCCCGCTCGCATTCAGGCTCTGCCCGGCTTCGCTTCCACCCGCTTCACATCGACGAATCCCGGCATCGATCCCGCGTCGACCCCCACGCACCGCTCCCGCGTCGACTCCCTGCGTCGATTTCGCGTCGTCTTCATCAACGAATCCCGACATCAATCTCGCTGCCTGCTGCCTCCGCCGCATCCTGCTCACATCCCGCTCGCATCCCAGCGTCAATTCCAGCTCTCATCATGCGGCCTCCGCCGCTCTGCTTCCGCCGACCAGCTGCTACTTCCCGTTGCTGCATCTGATTGCGGCATCCGGATGCCACTGCGTCCAATTGTTGTCATTTCACGCACGCCCCCAGGGTCCCACCATGGTGACTCGCCCCCAAAAGGACTTCAATTGGCTCGCACATCTCGAAGAAAACTACACCGGGCTGACTGACACCGTGGCAGCCTCCACCGATAAGTTAACGGCATCGAAAAAATGTCTCGAAGAGAAATTGGATGCCCTCATAGACGAGCTTCAAAATATGTTAACTCAACACCTTAAAGGAAAAGCTGTTGTGGGCGAGACCGATGCAGTCCAGCTTCCCCTTCCTACTCCAGCATCGGGGCACGCCAATTGGGCCTCTAGCCTCAATGGGGCTTGGAATTGACAATGGAAGGGTCAGAGGCTCACGACGACCACAAGTATGGTCCGAGGCAACCCAGTTTGGCGGCATCGCCGCGTCTACCTTGGATTTCCCTCCTTACCGTGAAGACCGCCAGGAGGACCAACGACCCAACGAGATGGGGTGCTCGCCTCGTGATGGGCTCCTTCCTATTCCAGGAGCACCGGGACACGCCGCAGGCAGAAGGGGAGGAGGCGGATGGGAGTTTAGGCCGCCAGTCTTGGGGAACCCCTATGGAGCGGATTGGGGGTACCCACACGTGGTCATTGATCGACGGCTACCGCTTGGACACGGGCAAGAGTATGGAGGACCCGAGAACAACTACCACGCGCTTATATGCCGCCGAAGGTTACCCGCATGAACTACCCCAAGTTCAAAGGAGAAGATGCACTCGAATGGGTACAAAAGGAAGAGTTATTTTACAGTTATCAGGAGATACCAGAGGCACAGTGGGTCAAGTTGGCGTCCTTCCACCTTGAAGAGGACGCATACCAGTGGACCCAATGGTTCCTCCGGGGACGGGATCACGCGCCATGGCACGAGTTTGTCGTCGGATTCACTGCCCTCTTTGGTCCACTTGAGTGTGAAGACTTTGTGGCTCTTCTTCAGAAATTGCGTCAGAAAGGGACGGCAATGGAGTACCGCACCGAGTTTAAACGGTTGGCCAACAGGGTGCAGTGGGGCGAGAGGACATTAACAAGTTGTTTTATTTTCGGCTTGAAGGAGGACATCAGAGATGAGGTGCATGCTTATATGCCGCGCAGCTTGATACACGCTATCAGCTTGGCACGGATTCAAGAAGAGCGTATCAATCGACAGAAGTCCAGGGGGGGACACTGTAACACCCCAGTTTTCAGACCTAGATTCGTTGGAAGCTAACGCCCGACGAAAGAGACACCGCTGGCGGTAGGTCGATAAGCTCGGCATTGGATCCAATGCGCACGATCATGGGATCCAGTGCACACGACCACTAGTCGTGCGCCACTGATCGTGCGCACTGTTCTCCATTTTTCCGAGTTCTGCCTAGGGCAAACGCATGACCATTGGACTTAGTGCGCACGACCACTGGTCGTGTACCGCAGCTTGTGCGTGCTGGTCTCATTTGTTCTAAAGTTCTGTCAGTGTTAATCGCACGATCATAGGATCCAGTGCGCACGACCGTGCGCCACTGATCGTGCGGACGGGTCTGGTCCGTCATTTCATTTCGTGTCCGTCCGATTTTTTCCTTAAATCTGATCCAATAGCCCAGGATCTTCCGCCAAAATGATCTTATTAGGGCTGAGAGCCCGTTCCCTTCATTCCTTATCATTTGGAGAGTTGACCGAGGGTTTGGGTGAGAGTGAGGAGGAAGGAGAAGGTATTCCACCGCCATCGACGAAGCTTCAGAGCTCCGATCATCATTCCGAGACCGGATCTGTGGAGAGGGCGTGGAGGCGCTCGTGTCAATCCATTCAAAACAAGGATTCCATGGCTAGGAAGAGAGGTCGTAAGGCAACGACATTTTCTACTCTTTGTTTCTAGGATGCGTGCATAGCATCTCTTTTCATTCTTGTTTTTCAAGCTTTGGGGCATCAAATCTCTCAAATGAGAGGGGTTTGGGTCGCCATGGTTCAAGAAGAACCACCGGGTCGATTGTGTCCGTCTCCGGCATGATTTTGCATTAGAGATCCGCTCCGTTAGTGGATTATGCATTGTGGTGAAGCCGTAGTCGCGACCGTTAGTCCGACTCGGTGATGTTGCATAGCGAGCCTTAAGGATTTTGTAGAAATCTGTTGTGGCAAGATGTCGTTTGTGATGTATGTGTTTTCCCCCTTTTCTTTAAGTGAGTACGTGTAGTCAGAACCAGACAAGGTTAGCTACGCGTTGGCGGTAGATGGTTTCCTTGGTGCGCAGGAACGTTGTAGTACGAATGATGGATTAGGGTGGGAAAGACTATAAATTGTGATGTGTTAAGGTGCGGCTTTGTCGCCGTGGTCGGCTGGCTATCATGTGACGTGCAAGTCATGTGAGGAGAGTGTCCCGGTGAGACTAGTCCCCTTCTGTGAAACTAACGAGAACGCCAAGAAAAGGACAAGCCCGGGCAATGAAGCCCACGAGCGGGTGGGGTCCAGCAAGGATTCTTAGAATTAGTTTGTGTGAGAGATGGAATCATGACGTGAGAAGTCAGAGTTTGCAGGCAAGCCCGGGTCTAAGACCCACGAGCGAGTGGGGCCTTGGCAAGATTTCCATGTGGCTGCTTGTATGTCGTTAGGGGAATTGCAGTACCCTTTTTGTTTGCGGCGTGATGCTGATGGGAAAATTGGAAGTACCCAGTTGTTATGTTATGATGATGTGCTAGATGCATACGCGATAGGGTGTCTTGGGTGAATCCCGAGTTTGCATACATATTGCATAGTAGGCCCTTTTAATTATATGTTCAACAAAGAAAATATTTATGTTGTTTGAGACATCCAAACTTGTTTTTAAAGCTTTACATGTTTATGTATATGACATACGAAGTGCTGACTTGCAGGTTGGAGGTGTACCCCGGGGTCCGTTGGGGGCGGCCGGGAGGAGATGTGTTGGTTATACAGTAGAGGTCAGCCTTTGCTGACCCACGTTACTACAAATTTTTACAGGGCAAGGATCGCAAGCGGGAGCAAGTGCGCCGGCCGAAAAGTCCTAAACCTCATGAAGTGATTACTATGCTTGCTAATTTGTTTTCTTCTTGACTGTGATGCTCCATGTTATTGGTATTTCCGGCTTGCATGCCGAGGTAGCCTAAGAGTACTTTTGCACGTTGATGTTTGACCTTGTTGTCATTCAGTTTTGGACTTATGTTGTGTAAGGCCTTAATGTCATTTTGATACTCCTGATTGATAGTGAATAACTTCTAGTTTTGTTGACATGTTTTCGTTGTTGCTTTATTCTGAGTTTTGAGTTAAGTAGTTAATATCATCTTTTAATGCTAAAGTTATGACATTCGTATGTTTTGGGGCCCCGGCTGGACCCGTATTATATGGTCATTACATGGGAGGTGTTACAATTTTGTATCAGATTGAGGTTAGTGTCCAAGGTATGTTTTCGTGGACGAATGTCCTAAACGAATTGCATTAAGAAGTTATCCACATAGGAGTATCGCGGGACTGTGAGTGTCCTTGTTTCTAGTTGTACGACTAGAAGCAAGCTGAGTTTACAAGTTTCATGTTGGAGGGGGAGGCTAAGCTGTGGTAGGTGAGCCATAGCGGTCGCTAGTTTCTTGGTCGCACCCCGACCATGGAGGAGTTTGAAAATGCTTTCTTGAAAAGTACATTCCTATGTCGGCGAGGTGATGCACCTAAGTCAACGATCAAATCTCATGCCCTGGAGGAATATATGGATGTTAGTGCAAGAGATCCATCAGTGCCTTCTGTTTAGTGGGCATATATAGCTGAAGAGGATGTCCTGCCTAGTTCCTAATGTACGGTAGGCTACGGGGTGCACCAAAACCTACGACTTTAGGTGGAGGTGCGGGAGTGACACACTAATTTGAATCTAAATGCAATGCAACCGTAAGTGACGACAACGACTAAACTTGAGCAATGAAAATATTAGCGCTACGCGAATAATTAAAGAACATAACAAACATTCAATTTGGAGATTTAATATGGCGTTCCTCCGCTCGGAGGCCCAAGGTCAATCGCGCAGCGAATAACTCATCATGCAAGTTAGTAGTGTATCAAAACAATTCTCTACTAGCAAGAATCAAAACAATGTATATTAATTCACCAATGAAAAATGTCAAATCACATAAACCAATACCACAAGAGAACTCACAAAGTAGAGGGCTGAACCAAAGCACCGAAGATTATGGATCCAGACATGTGGGTCGGAGATCGAAGATGGACCCGACGGCGCGGAAATGGTGGCGGTGGTTGTCCTCGGCGGAGAGTGGGGAGATCGGGCCGGAAATGGAAAGATCCGGCCACAAGGGGAGATCTGGGTGGGGGAGACTAGATTCAATATTTTGGGATTGAATCCAGGTGGAGGGGTGATGAACGGAAGGTGGAAATAACGGATCGAGGCTGAAATTCCTAGATCTGATTTGATTCAAGAAATTAGGGCTAACGGGGAGTTGATCCACGAGAGGGAAGAAGTGGAGGGTCGGCGAGAACAGTGACAACGTGAATAGTGTCGGTGTGAATAGTAACCCACGAGCAGTAACCCGTGAACAGTAGCCGAGTTTCCTGGACAGTAGTAGTGGGTTGGAATTTAGGGGTTGCAGGGGCTGCGGATGAGGGTTTCAGAGGGGGAAGAAGAAGGTTATGGGTGAGTAGTACCTTGGGGGGAAGTTTGTGCGCCTAGGAGTCGTCACCTAGGGTTTCTCGACGTAGGCATCGAGGGGTGATCGCGGAGTTCCGGGAATAATCTCTCCAAAGCATGCAATGTCTTGGTTCAGCCTCTTAGACCATTATTTATAATAAAACAAGACACTAGGGTATCCTTATCAACAACTATGATTGGCCGGTGAGAGAGACACTAAAATACATGAAAATAAACCAATAAAAATAAACTAATATATGATTTTGACTCGCGACGCAGATCCGGACACATCTACGGAGTCCGATCATCGATCCAGGCACGTTATATATGGTAAGTTGTCAAATCAGCCCCGAACAGGCCCAAAGCTCATGTTCGTCTCTGCTCCGCATCAGTTCCACTCCCAGTTCCATCACCAGTTTGTTTCCTCTTGTGTAACAACCTCATCCGTTCATATGGTATATTTTAGAAGGTTCGGCTGGGGCCCCACAGTATATATCACAAAACAGACGGTGAAGGTACATGATGATACCAGAGTAGCGCATCGCACCTATCACAAATCATTCTAGCGGAAGCCTAGACTACAACTGGAACTCCTCATGAATGCCCAAATATAAAACTCCACATTTTATACGATATAGGAATGTCTTACAACAAGTACAAAGAGTTGGCTTTATGGCCTTACATGGCTTTCAAACAGTAGCCTAAACAGATTGGCGCGCAGGCTGGCCACAATAAAAGAAAACACACAACATAAGATATAACCTTTGAGGGCTAACAACAGTAACAGCAATAACAGCATGAACATCAACCTCTATGCGTCCCGCTCGGCTCTCCAGCACCTGTACAAGGACAATCCACCCAACGGTGGCAAACAAAAGCAACGGTCAGCGTTCAGCTGACCAAATTATAACGACCCTACCCCTTCTCTCGGGGCAGCGGTATTCTTCCCTGCAGGCATATCAAATCACAAGTATGACAATATATATATCATAAAAATGTGCTTTCACGCACACAAGACATCACAACCGTTCGCCACCCGGCCCAACGGTCCGTGCACTCAGGGCACATTCTTGGTGTTCTGGCAAAGCTCTTGCCCACCACCGTATTAGGGTCACAACCCAACGGTAAATCTCTTGAGCATTTACTCCATGACGTGCAGCCATAGTTAGTCTTCCTACACCTGAATGGCCCGTAGCCCCCCATTGTGTCATGGCGCGCAGGCCGAAGACTCTTGCTATGTGCTCCAACAGACCGCACCTTTTGGTCTCATGTCGGACAGACATAGCGCAGGTCGGATCCTCCCCCCCCCCCCCTTGCTCAAATCTCCTTGCCTTCTCCGAGTACAGCGTACTCATGGCTATATCAAAGGCGCGGGTCGGTCTCACCAATCCTGTTCTTGGCACACAGCCTGGGTATTTCTCTATACTCATTTCTTTAGCACAACAGCGGGTCTTTCCTGAGCCTCCCAGTACTTCCTGTGACAACCTCCACAGGTGGACACCGCACAAGCACAAATGTCAGGGGTCTTTCCTGACTATCATGCCAGTACTTCCTGTTACTCGCTTCACAGGTGGACACCCTACGACATCAAGCATCACAAAGGGCCTTTCCTGGTCACACCAGTACTTCATGTGCCTCATTCACAGGTTGGACCCAAAAACATCACATGGCTATTTTTCCTGGGCGACCACTCCAGTACTTCCTGCTACTCCTTTTCGCAGGTATAACCCTTTAACGTCTTAAAAGACACGTTTATCACGGAGTCTTCTCCGGTTCGTATGCAACATCACCAATCCAGACCAACCTGTCCAGATGGGATTCACACAGCATGCCTATTCCGTACTCCATTTCCGGATCTATATGCCAACAAAAGGGGATTTCACGAATCCACCCAAGGACTCCCACAATCAGCCACCTCTTGGTGGGGGAATCACAAATCTATGCCAAAAGGAAGCCTTCACATGGCTAGGAAGAAAAGTCGTTACCCTTGACGACCGCTTCGGTGCCATGACCTCAAAGCTAGCTTGATTTGGCTCGCAAGAACGTTTCCTCTGCAACGCCGGCTTCGGAACTCTTGTCGGTAAACCGCTTCGGTGCCTGAAACGGCCTGTGACACGGCCGTGTCCCAGGCTGTGTGCCTCAAGCGGTGGTCAACCGACCTATCCAAACTTGTGACACGCCCATGGAACACGCCCGTGTCATGGGTCGTGTCACCAACACGCCTTCAGACACGCCCGTGTCTGTGGTCGTGTTCCTGGGCAAAAAAAATCCCAAAACATCCCGAGACTTCACACGGCCTGTGACACGCCCGTGTCCCAGGCCGTGTGCCCAGACACGGCACAAAGACACGCCCTATCGAACTTCTTCGTCAGGCTGAGTTCGTCAACCCGACTTGACACGCCCTGTGACACGCCCGTGTCACAGGCCGTGTGCAACTTCTCGACACTCGACACCCACGTCTCGACACTCGACACCCACGTCTCGACACTCGACGATCGTCGAGTAACAGTCGTCGAGCACACGACACGGCCTTGGACACGCCCGTGTCCTGGGTCGTGTGCCCCCTCTCGACACATCGTCGAGCGAAAATCGTCGACACCAAGGCCGATCGTCGACACAACCTCGACACGCCCATGTCGCAGGCCGTGTCCGCTGACACGCCCTGGAACACGCCCGTGTCCCAGGCCGTGTCACCCAAAAATTTCCTGTTTGCGAAATTTGGGTTGTTACATCTTGATGCCCTCTATCATGCTCAGTAGGGTTTGCTCCTCATTGTAGATAATGTCATCTTCCTCCTCACTTTCAGTCATGACCAAATTTGTACAATAACCTCCTCGGCCACAACGACCACGTCCCTGTCCACTACCTGAATCATCCTCCTTGGGTGGTTTGGGGCAAGCATACCTTAGATGACATGGCTCACCGTAATTGTCGTACTATCGGGTTTCTCTCCTCTGTCATGTAACATCAAAGCCAACTGCAGCTAATGCTTACTTCACTATAGTGGACCCTCCTGTCCCTGTATAAAGTTTGAAACGTGTCTCCTCCAAGATCATGGCTGAGATGGCCCCTGTAAGTGTAGGAATCTTCATACCTGACAGAAGTAAGGTTCTCCTCTGATCGAACATTTCATCTAATCCCTTCAGGAACGTCATAGTCCTCTCCTCCACGATGATCTTAGATGTCCGACATTGTGAGTCGATGCAACCCATCCTGCAGGAAGAGTGATCGTAATCCACCCATAGGCGTTCTGCATCGTCTTCTATCCCTAAACGGTGTCGTCAATTTCTCTCTTTACCTGGAAGACCCACAGAGTGTTCCGCACTCCATCATATGTACTCCTTAGCTAGTCCCAAAACCTCCATGACCGTCTTCAAGACATTTACCATGGAGGTAATCAATGAGACTACCGAGCTAAGAAGCCGCATGAGCACCGACATGTGGGTTGACTACCACTCAACTCCTACAACTGTGTTCTCTAGCTTCTTCAACTCCCCTGTCAAGAAACCCCCAACATGTTTCGATGCAAGGATTTTCTTCACACGGCGTGACCAAACCAGATAGGTGATCGGTCTTTCGAGCTTCATATCTGTTGAAGTTGGTGACCGGGCGGTCTGTCTTGGCGGGTTGAAGACCGCGCGATCTGGCGGTTTGACTCGCCGGCTTGTAAACCGGGCGGTCTAGCGATCTTCACAGGCGACCTCTCTGCTTCTCTTGTTGTAGCCGTGCGGTTAGTCCTTCTGTCTAACCGCGCGGCTTGTGCGGTTTACTTTGTACAGTCCGCTTAGCTTGTAAATTTTTAGTCTCACATCTCTTATTTGTATTCTCTCATCTCTCCTACATTCTATATAAGGGAGGGCATACCTTTGTAATAGTTATCTTTTTTGGATAATAAAATTTCAGTTATTCAAAAGTTTTTCCGCTTGTTCTCTCTTTTTCGCTACTTTCTAACATGGTATTAGAGGACACGGTCATTTCCTCCTGATTCTGTGCGCTCTCTGTTGTTCGCGGCTTGTTTTCCGCTTTCTGCGACCTGTTTCGCGCCTTGCCTTCTCTTCTGTCTGCTGCCCTGTTCGCGCGGCTTGTTTCTGTCTGCTGCCCTGTTCGCGCGGCTTGCTTCTTCTTGGTTCTCTTCTCCTACTGCTATTCGTCGCAGCGACCTGTTTCCTTGTCGCCGCGCTCCTTGTTCTTTCTTGCCTCTCCGACTTCCTAGTCGTTGCGGCCTTGTCTCTACCCGATGCGGACTTCTTCTCCCTGTCCGCTTCTGCTTTCCCCATTTCCGCTTGTCTCTGTACTCGCGGTTTGCTGCTGTGATCTGCCTGACCGTGCGTGTTGTTCTTATCTCACCTGCATCTTGGTCGCGGTCATCTGCTCTTCACCTCTCTTCTGTTCGCTCGGCCTTTTCAGTCCGCGCGACCTCTTCCCCGTTGTGCCTTGTTATGCTTCCTAGCCGCTCGTGTTCGCGCGGCTTCTTCCCTTTAACCCGTTGCGGTTTCACGCGGGTTGCTCTCTTTTCCTCTCCCCGCGGCTTTCTCTCTGTGTGCGCGGATTCTTCCTTGTTTGCGCGGCCTCTCTGCCTTTCTTCCTTTAGCCGCTCCTACTTGTTAGTCGCCGCGACCTCCTGGTTCAGTCGCGCGGCTTGTGCTCTGCACCTTGGTCGTGGCTCTTCTTGCCGCTGGTGTGCTGTCACCGAGACCGCTGCAGTTTCTTATTCCTCCCTTCATGGCTTTCATATCCTCCTCCAAGCCATTCGCCTCGGTTGTCACGTCTTCTGCCGAACGCAAAAACCGTCACCTCCTCGATGTCGCTCGCACCTTGATGACCCAGATGCATGTTCCTCGCTCCTATTGGGGCTATGCTGTTCTCCTTGCCTGCTACCTCATCAATCGCATTCCCTCCACGGTTCTCCACGGCCAAACCCCGTTCTCCATTTTGTATCTGGGCAAGGAGCCGTTTCCTCTTCCTCTCCAAATCTTTGGATGCACTGCCTTTGTGCATACCCCTTCTGCCACCCGTGATAAGCTCTCCCCTCGCTCCACCAAATATGTCTTTCTGGGGTACTCCACCACTCAGAAAGGCTACTGTTGCTTTGATCCCGTCCTTCGTAAGCAGTTCGTCTCTGTTGACGTCACCTTCTTCGAGAATACCTCCTACTTCTCGGATGACTCCTCTCCTCTTCTCCCAGCTTCTGATTCTCCTGACGTTCCCTTCGTTCCCTCGCCTCCTACTACACTCTCCACCCCTACACCGTCTCCACCCCCTCCTCTTCCTCCACCTCTCTCTCTCCCTTCTCCACCACCCTCTCCCTCATTTCCGCTGCCGTCGCTCTCTTCTCCCGGGCCAGCTTTCTCTACCACGGATGCTCCGGATGCCGCGGGCCCGGCTGACCTGGATCTTCCTATAGCTCTTCGCAAAGGGTGCGGACGTGTACCTTACACCCCCTTGCCGCTGTTGTTTCCTATGATCGTCTTACTCCTTCTCGCAGGGCATTTGCACTGGTTATCTCTGCCACTGCCACACCCCGCTCCTATCAGGAGGCCCTTGTTATTCCTCACTGGAAGATGGCCATGGATGAGTAAATGGTGACCCTAACTGAGCGGGGTACCTGGACTCTTGTTCCTCCTCCATTCGGTACTGATGTTGTTGGCTGTCGCTGGGTCTTTGTGGTCAAATTTCGCCCAGACGGCACTATGGATCGGTATAAGGCTCGCCTTGTTGCTAAGAGCTTTACTCAGACCTATGGGGTTGATTACTTTGACGCATTCTCCCCTGTGGCTCGTCTCAGCACTATCCGGGTTCTTCTCTCTGTGGCCGTCAATCGGGATTGGCCGATTTCTCAGATGGACGTCAAGAATGCCTTCCTTTATGGTGATCTTCACGAGGCCGTTTACATGGAGCAACCTCCTGGGTATGTTGCTCAGGGGGAGACACGAGTATGCCGGCTGCAGAAGGCAATTTATGGCTTCAAGCAGAGTCCTCGAGCTTGGTTTGACAAGTTCAGCGGCATTGTGTCGGCTGTTGGTTTTGTGCGAAGCTCTGCTGATCACTCTCTCTTTATTCGCAAAACTCCTTCTGGGCTGGTTGTTCTTGCTGTGTACGTCGATGATATTCTTCTCACTGGCGATGATCAGGAAGGGGTAGCCCTGACAAAGCGACATCTTCGTCAACATCTGATCACTAAAGATATGGGCTCTCCAAAGTACTTTCTGGGGATCGAACTCTCTCGGAAGCCGACTCCTTAGTTCTCTCTCAGCGTAAGTATGCCCTTGATCTTTTAAAAGAGGCAAGATTAACTGGAGCTAAACCTGCCCGATGCCCCATGGCTACTGGGGAGGACAAAACCTGGACAGATGATTCGCCTCCTCTTTCAGATAGTTCGCGGTACAGGCGTCTGGTTGGTAAGCTCATATATCTCACAGTGACCAGACCCGACATTTCCTATGCTGTGGGCAAGGTGAGTCAATTCATGCAAGCGCCTAGGGAGTGTCATCTACAGTCCGCCTTGCGGATCTTGGAGTATGTCAAAGCAGCGCCTGAGAAAGGATTACTTTTTCAGAAGAATGGTCATCTGAGGATTGAAGCCTACTCAGATGCAAGTTATGCTGATGACAAAGGGGATCGCAAGTCAACCTCAGGTTTTTGCACCTTTGTTGGGAGAAATCTGGTGAGCTGGAAGAGCAAGAAGCAGTTTGTTGTCTCCAGGTCCAGTGCAGAAGCTGAGTATCGCAGTATGGCGTCAACCACTTGTGAGTTGAAATGGTTGCGGGCTCTCATGCTAGATTTAGGAGAGGTGTACAACCATCCTCTACCTATGTTCTGTGATAACAAGGCCGCCATATACATCTCCAAAAATCCGGTATTCCATGAAAGAACAAAGCACATTGAGGTTGACTGTCATTTCATTCGTGAAGAGATTTTAAAAGAACAAATTTGCACTCTGTTTGTCACGTCTGATAAAGAGCTAGCTGACATCTTCACCAAGCCAGTTTCCGCCTCGTTTCTGCATGTTTGCGACAAGCTGGGCATGATTGATATATATGCTCCAGCTTGAGGGGGAGTGTTGAAGTTGGTGACCGGGCGGTCTGTCTTGGCGGGTTGAAGACCGCGCGGTCTGGCGGTTTGACTCGCCGGCTTGTAAACCGGGCGGTCTAGCGATCTTCACAGGCGACCTCTCTGCTTCTCTTATTGTAGCCGTGCGGTTAGTCCTTCTGTCTAACCGCGCGGCTTGTGCGGTTTACTTTGTACAGTCCGCTTAGCTTGTAAATTTTTAGTCTCACATCTCTTATTTGTATTCTCTCATCTCTCCTCCATTCTATATAAGGGAGGGCATACCTTTGTAATAGTTATCTTTTTTGGATAATAAAATTTCAGTTATTCAAAAGTTTATCCGCTTGTTCTCTCTTTTTCGCTACTTTCTAACAATATCAACCGGTGGAAGCTCCAAATTAGCCAGTCTGTGCGATGAACCCAAAATGCAATAGATCTACGATCAACCCAAAATGCAATAGATCTGCGATCAACCCAAAATGAAACTGTCAATACAAGCATGCAATCAAACACGTAATCAAATGAACAAGATGCTAAAGCATAAACCCAAATGTGATGCAGATGCAGATGCAAATGATCCGATTCTGCAAATATTTTCCAATATGAAACTAATTAAATATTGTTAATTTAAAAACCTTGCGCTAGTGTAGCAATCAATCACAAATATTCCAAAGTAAGCAAACAAGTAACAATTGAAAATTTATTGCGAGCACATAGCATTGAAAATAGAAAAGACGTGTCAAAAGAAGGAAATCGAGCAAATATTAGTTAAGCTCAATATCACAACAAAAATAAAGGGCATCCATACAGTGTGAAGACGAGAAAATAATAGCGAAGCTCACCAGTAAAGTGTGGGTGCAAAATCCAGTGGTTGCAAATGTGATGTAGGTGCTCCGAAGGAACAACGGTTGTTGGAATGGGGCTATCAGAGGAGGGAAGGTGGTTATTTTGGGGCTGGTTGGGGCTTTAGATGGGCTGGGGGTTAAAAGGGAGTAGGGGAGTAGGGGAGAGGGTTGGCTAAGGCTTTTGGAGGGCTACAATGGGGTCGATTGAGACTTGAAGTCTTGGATGAGTCAATTTTGGGCTTGATGGGGATTTGGGGATGTTGGAGGTAGATCCAAAGAGGTCGCCCAGGGTGAAGGTAAGAGAGATGGAGAAGTGGCAGTTTGGGGGTGGATTAGGATGGGCGGTCGCCAATGAGAGGTGTTGCTGCTAGTGAGAGGTGTTGCTGCTTGTGAGAGAGTGGTTGGTGGCGTACAAGAGGGGAAGATGGACATGAGCGACAGCTAGAGGAAGGGGAGGTTCGCCGGAGAGACGGGAGGTGGCGGGCGAGGGCGTCAACATTCCTAAAATCTGGGATCGATGAAGTCAGCATCGCACAAATTCCTCAGCGTCGCACCAAGGAGACACGACCGAGCGGCTTGCGTATTGGAAGCCAACTCTCGATCCCTCTTCCAAACATCTAACATGATATATATGGGGAAATTAGTGTAAATGAATCTAACAACTAAGTCCTTCGATCAGATCATTTACTCTGACTTTCAAAATGAAAGTCAAAAAATAATCTAAAACAAGAAAAATTGCGATGAACGCAAAGACGGTCTTCGATCGTCAATCCGATGATTCAAAAATCATCAATCTTGTAAATCGCTCACACGAGGTGCGATTGATCTCCATCAGTTCTTCTCCGCCACCAGCCTTCTTCTGGTTTGCTCCGCCTGCTCCAACCAACTACGACAAACCTTTCCCTGAGTATGAATCACAAACCAATCGGGAGTTATGCTACTGACCTACAAACTTTGGTTCTGACCTCGCCATACCTGTGAGCCTGCGTCCCAAGATCTCGTCAAGGAATGCAGCACCTCCCGCTGCATCTATTGTGATTTTGAATGAATAGTGAACCAATAGAGAATTGCATCAGGATATTTAATGGCCTTAAAAAAAAGTAAGGATCAACAAACATGTGATTTAAATCTGCAATAGTTCAGAACCAACACTTGGCTTTGGCAAAGAAAACCAAACAACAATTCAGAACAATGTAAACATTACACATTCAAGAACATAAGATCTACAGAAATATAGATGAGTTCTTTGCCAGGCAAAAAATAGCATATGGAGAACAGCATTTCCACCATGGAATTGGGAAGTGATTCAAAAAAGAGTATCAGCATATCATGAATCTATCTTCCTTTTGGATCAATTATCTGGGAAAATAATCTACTAGTGGATGGATCAGCTTCATCACTAAGAAGACTGGAGTTATCATGCTCCACCTCAGTTACATTTGTGACCCATTCCAGGATTCCTCCAATGGTGTTTGTGCTGTTCTCATCCCCAGCAATCTTTGTGAAGGACTCCTGAAGCTGAAGAGAATATTCCAAGTTCCACAACACATCTCCCATGGCTGGTCTTTCAATGCCATGTTCTGCTAAACATTTCTTTGTTGTTTCGCCAAACTTTCTCAAAGATTCAATGCTTATAGTGCCAACAAGATGGGGATCTATTACCTTCTCTAACTGGCCTCTCCTCTGCCAGTTCATTGCCCACTCAACAATGTTAATCTGATCCCTTGATAGTGCTGGATTTATCGCCGGCCGGGCGCATAATACCTCCAGCATTACCACTCCAAAGGAGTAAACATCGGATTTCTCAGTCAGCCGCTGCCTTCGGAAGTACTCTGGATCGAGATAGCCGAAACTTCCCTTCACAACAGTGCTCACGTGGGTCTGGTCTAGTGTTGGTCCCATTTTAGACAATCCAAAGTCGGCAACTTTAGCGGTGAGATTTTCGTCGAGAAGAATGTTGCTTGTCTTAACATCCCGATGAATTATGGTCTCGGCAGCCCCTGTGTGAAGATAGTGAAGGCCTTTTGCTGCTCCGATGCAAATCTCTAGTCTTTGCTTCCATGAGAGCGGCGGAAGATCTGAGCCATACAGGTGTTTGCGAAGGGCTCCACCAGCCATGAAATCATAGACGAGTACCATCTCATTTGGTTCATGGCAGTAGCCTATGAGTGATACGAGGTGACGGTGCCTGAGCTTGGACAGCATTTCAATCTCAGTTCGGAACTCAACCAATCCTTGCTGAGACTGTGAGCTTGCCCTCTTAACTGCCACAGTCAACCCATTTTCTAGCACCCCTTTGTACACTTTTCCGAAACCACCTACGCCTAAGAGCAAGCTATCGTCAAAGTTCTTCGTCCCATCTTTAATCTCCGAGAAAGCCAACAATCGTCGGAAACCATTCGAAGGCCCCGATGAAACAGAACTGCCAGCAGAAACCTTCGTATCTGAAAAACCGACTTGGGCGGGAGGAGTCATTGGGAAAGGTAACCAACTTGATACAAGCTCAACGGTCTTCTTTTTTGAAACGAAGTTCAGTGCAAACACTACTGCCATCAATCCAAAAACCAGCAGTCCTCCCAAACATGCTATAATCACAATAAGCAATGTCAAATTCTTCTTCTTTGCAATCTCAACACCAACAGGATTTTCCCCACAGCACAGATCGAGCCTGCCTTTGGCATCACTAAGCTTCATGATCTCAATGCCATTGAGGAAAGCATTAGGCTGGACATTGTTCATATCAGTCGGGCCAATTTGCACGAAAATCTTCTCCACTAGCATAACCACATCAACAATGAAATCCACAACATAAGCAGTTGTCATCTCCTTCAACTTGTTTGAGACATCAAAGGAGCTCATCGCAGACCGGTTATTGATATAAACATTGAAGAGCAGACTATGAGGGCTTGTGCTCAAGAAATCACAGAAATGGAGCCGAACAAGATACTGAAAGCCAGAATCCACTGAGAACATCCAGGAGATGTTGAAGTTCTGATTTCCAACATTGGCGTCGGCCATTTCCCGTGCCGACGCATAAACCATGTTCGGCGCACTGTAAATTGAGACGCCGGGCGAGTGCCTGATTGAGTTAGGATCAGTAGAAATGTTCAGAGCAGTAGCAGGATTGACCAAAAACAAGGAATCAGTGTTCCAAATTCTCCACAGACTGTCATTTTTTGGACTCAGAGCTGGACCTCCGACATTAATTCTGTAGCAAATCTCATAAGCTATATTCTGAGAGATGTTCACTTCGGGGCCTTGAGGAACAGGGGAAGCGGAAGAGGGGAACAGTAGTTCTGGCAGCGAGATCAACTCGATGGCATTTATAAAAGCTATCGAACCACGAAAAGGAATTATGTGTAAACTTAGGGTTTCCAAATCGAAGCCAACTTCGATCACATATTCCTTGAGAACAACCTGTGGATTTTGATGGGAATTCGAGAACGAGAAATTGTGAATCAGCGTGAAGCCACCGGCGGCGACGGAGAACGTCGCCGAACGGAGGTCGTGCGGTAAAACACTCGGTGGGAAAAAGTGCAGGCGCAAGAAATGTTTGCCTTGTTGGCTAATGTTGAATCTATACTCAGTGGGTTCAGAAAAAACGCGAGCGCTGGTATAGAGATCGGAAGAACTGACCCAAGCTACATTGTTGGAAGTAGGAGAGAAGAAGGGGGAGGAGGAGGGGAAAGAAAAACCTCCATTGTCGGGATTGAAAATCCGGCCGTCGTGGGCTTTAACGCTGGAGTTTCCTCCGCAGTTCAGTAAGAAGTCGTCCGGAGGAAGGAAGGCTGCGGCGGCTCCGAGGAAGAGAAAATGGCGGAGGGAGAGACTGAGGCGGCGGGTTTTGCAGCTTTTCATGAGAATGTGGGTTTGGGTTTGAGTTTGAGTTTGAGTTTGGTTGAGGGAAGAAGAGGAATCTGAGAAAAGAGCGGAGACAGCAGCGCTGTATTGGCTGACAATGGAGTGTTGGGAGGAGAAAAGATGGCCGTGGGATGAACAAAGAGGCTGCAAAATTACAAGCTGGAAGCCTTTTAGCACGTGCAAGGGCGAGAAAAGTATTGGGAGATAGAAAGGCTGATGGACTGGCAAAAGGGTGCACATAAAGCCTAGTAGGTCCGGTTTAGGCCACCAATTCTGAGAAAAATGTTATATTTTATTCTATATTGAAAATATTATAGCCCATACAAACGGGTCGGCAATCAATCCCGCGAAAAACTACTCGAACTTACAAAACACACAAAATCTCACAACTCTCAACCTACTCACCCATAATAAGTAAGGTGTCAAAGCACCGTATGACAGTCAATCCAAAATAAAATAAAATACATCACTATTACTCAATCTTCATCGGTCAAGTTTAACGAACTCAGTTTTTCTTCGACTGACGTGGAGCTGTCTTCGATGGAAGCAGAATGTTGCTCTCTGTTCGTCGCGTCTAAATAATCTTTATAACAAATACAAATCTTCAATGACTCTTCGTTAAGACGACTCCGCCGTTCATTCAAAACCCTGCCACTTAAAGAAAATGCAGACTCCGACGTTACTGTACTAGCTTGAACAGTTAATATATCGCGGGCCATTAAGGCCAAAATAGGATATGTGTTCGTTTTATTTTTCCACCACTCTAATATATTAAAATTTTCAATTTCATTTTTAGTCATATATTCTCTAAATTGTATTTTTTTGTATAGTTCTAATTCATTTAATGTACTAGTAGTTCGTGATTTTTTTCTAGATGCAACCTCATAAATTTCATTTTGAAAATCATCTGTTATTTGTACTTGTGTTGAATCATCTTGCGATCGCGACCCATATAAATAATAATAATTATAGAAATCTGTAATAGCTGTATTAAAATTTGAAATTATTGAATCTTCAAATTCCAAATTATTAAAATCTATGTGTAAATTTTTATTTATCTCTTCCAAAAGATTTTCAACACCTAAAATGTCCAATAAAAGATTTAAAGCCGCCGCACATGAAAACATAGGCGGCATTTTCTTATATTATTTTAAAAATTTTGCTTCCATTGTTTCAATTACGGGCTGCCAAAACCTATATTGTTTGTAGTAATTTAAAGTTTTTGTAATAATTAAAAAATTTTCAATAACTCGGGAGCTACTGAGATAATAAACGCCGGATAATTGAATCGTCGCTCTATAAAAGCATTCTAATAAGCGCATATAAATCGTAATTGTTTTCCAATCGTCGTCATTTAAATCATGATTTGTACTTGTCGAATAAAATTCCATTAGAAGATTTTTTTGACGGATTACTCTTTTTAATATTTTATAAGTGGAATTTCACATAATTGGCATGTCATATTCAGGCTTTAAAAATTTTTCTCCCTGATTTGTTACAAATTTTTAAAAATCTTGTCGTCTCTTTTGAGAACTATATATATATGTTAACATACTTCTAATTTTAATAATATATGGTTCCATTAATTTTAAACTATCTTGGACAATTAAATTTAGAACATGACAAACACAACGAGTATAAAAAAATACTCCATTTAACATAGGATTTAAATCTCTTTTTTAATTATCAATAGCCGCATTATTATTACCAGCGTTATCAAAAGAAATACTAATAATTTTATCTTTTATTTTAAAATCGCGTATACAATTCATAATTACTTGATAAATTGTTGTTCCGGTATGTGGAACTTCAAAACTATTAAAGTAAATGATGCACTTGGATAGCTCTCATGAAGTAGGATCTATCCAATGACTTGTAATGCAAATATAAGAATGTCCTAATTATATACTGCTACTCCAAACATCACAAGTTAAACTAATTTTACTATCTAAATTGTTAAAATATTTAATCAAATTATTTTTCGCTTTAATATAAGCTTTATATGCGTCTCACGCCTTATTGTAGTTCTACTTACTTGATGATATTTGGGTTGGAGAGCTCGATGAACATAAGCGGTCTCACAGGCGTTGTTGTAATGATTAAACGACAATCCGCGTATAACGTCCCGATTCGCACTAGGCCCCTCGTGCGCGTTTTTGAGTCAGGAGAGCTGACTTGAGCTCAGGTAAGTGCTGGTAGCTAGGCTTACACTAGTGTAGGGGAGGTGTCCACCAAGTACTCGAGTCGACGACTCGAGTTATTACCGAGAAGGACACGGGTAGTGACACGGGCGTGTCACTACCAGTGTGTGATGACATGGTAGGGACACGGTGTATCCCTACCCGTGTGCGTCGAGTAAAGGTCGACGAAGAGTGTCCCGAGAAGGACACGGGTTGCGACACGGGAGTGTCCCTACCCGTGTGCCTCCAGCCAGCACTCGAGTCGATCACTCGAGTAGTTCCAGAGAAGGACACGGGTATGGACACGGGCGTGTCCCTACCCGTGTGTGTGAGGACACGGGTAGGAAGACGGGCGTGTCCATACCCGTGTTCGTCTAGAGAAACTCGACGAAGCAAGACCCGAGCAGGACACGGCCAGCCACACGGCCGTGTGGGATATGGGTAGAGACACGGGCGTGTCCCTACCTGTGTTTGTGTATCGAAACGGCTGTCGAACCGTCGACGACGCTTCGCCCGAGCGGGACACGGGTAAGTACGCGGGCGTGTCCCTACCCGTGTCATTTTTCACTTATAAGGGAAATGAAAGCCCTAGCCGTTTTCATTCTCATTCCAAGCCTTTTTCCTAGATAAACTGCTGGAGAGGAGGAAGAAGGTGCTGGAGCAAGTCCAAGAGGTGAAGTATCGCCGCCACTAAGGAGAAGAAGATGCCGTCGAGAAAAGTTACAAGATCCTTGGCCGAAAATGGTGGAAACGCCGGAAACGAAGTGAGCTTCCTCCCCTCTCCCTTGGTGCTAGATCTCTAGTTATTTCTTAGGAGAGACATCGACTCAAGAGAGTCTTGATGGAGAGAAAAAACTTTCTAGGAATGGACATGCTAGGACATGTGTCCTAGGTTTTAGATGTCTTCAACCTCTCCTTTCTTCTATGTGATGATGGAGGATGGTTTCGTGAAGAGAAGTGGCCTTGTGAGGGTGAATAAGGGAGGAGGAAATCTGAATGTGATTTTTGGAAATCGGCTTGAGGAGAAAGATGAACCGATGACGTTCACTCCGCCTTAAGATGCTTGCAGAAATCTGTGTTCTGCACACATCGATCTTCATGGCTGTTTTCAAGTGTGATACGGCCAGATATGGGCTTCTGACTAACCATGAAAGTTGTAGCCACTATAAATACCTTTCCAACGAGGGGTTACACGCTTTCACCGAATTTCTGTAGCCTCATAAATCTCAGGTCGAAGGTGTTGTCCTGATGGTGTTCTGTGCTTAAAATTTTGGGTATGGTATAGCATTGGAATTGAATTCGGTGGAGACATTATAACTAATTGGCGTAGGGGCTGGAGAATTCCTTAAGTTTAAATGTCATAGTTTAACAAGGATGAAATTGTTGGATGGATCACACGTAAACAAATGGAGAAGTAAATTGCACTTGAACAAATCTATTTGGTAGAAATTAGTGAACGGACGTTTTGACGTGTTGATGAGATTAGAATGATTTCAATGTGAGTAATATTGAAGACATAACGATAACGGTAATATGTCGATTATTGATAAGATTGACTTGAATTTGTATACTCAATCGGTGGTGATTGTTATGAACAAACGATCATTGCTATTTAGATTATTGATTCATGTGCGCACAAATGATTGAACTTGATTAAAGCATGGTAATCAGTTATGTTAGTGTTATGTGAACATAAGTTGTAGATAATATTATAGACCGCATTGATTCGGGTAATGTTGAGACGCAACATAGACGGACAGTTGGGCTTGGTCCTCGGTGTTCATTACCCGGGGCTCCTTCCGTGTCGAGTGGACGGTTGGGCTTGGTCCTCGTGCTTTCTCTGAGGCTCCTTCCGTGCCACGGTGATGTGAAAATTGCATGCGTTGTGAGTCGACACGCGGTGTCATAATCCTGGGTTAAGGATAGTGTGGCAGGTCTACGGGCTCGCTAGTCGTCACACTAACGGGAGTTGACAGATAGACTTTGGGCGGTTAGGCTTGGTCCTCGATGTTCATGTCTCGGGGCTCCTTTTGTGCCAAGTGAATGGTTGGGCTTGGTCCTCGTGCTTTTTCCGAGGCTCCTTCCGAGTCACATAAGGTCAGTTCGGGGCTTGTTTCTCGGTGCAAATCTACCCGAGACTCCCGCTGGGCCGTAGTACGCATGGCGCTCTGCTGTTGTGTTCTTAGCATTGAGGCGTACAGAGGCCTAAGAGAAGTAGTGTGGATACCCGCTTAGTAGTAGAGAAGCCCGCTCTACTGTCCCCGCCTGGCCACGACGGTTGACGCTTGAGAGGTTAGCTACCTGCTCGAAAAGTGAGAACTACAAGTCTGTGTCGACATAGCGGTTGCATGTGTGATCATAGGTGAGTCATTGCATTGCATACATACCATTACAACACATTGCATAACAAGATCCTCATCGTATAAGTTTATATGGGCACTCCATGAGTTACTTTATGTTAAACCGATCATTAACTTATAAGCTTGTATGGGCATCCTTATAAGTTAAGTTACTTTTCTGTTGTAGAACTCTATACTAGATGTTTGGTATAACTTGTATAGAACTTCTATTGTAGACTGCTATTAATCATGTTACACATTTTCTCTTTTACTGCTCACGTTATATGTACTTATTCCACCTGCTTGTACCTGCTCATATTACTTATTATATATTGTACCCTGATTCCTTTCTCTGCCCGGTGTCGAGGAGTCGTCGGGGGAGCATATGTGAAGCCACTTAGTCTTTTGACTAACGGTTGCTACGTCTTCCTTTCTGGGAGGAAACCCCACAAGTAGAGCAACCACAGATTATACAGCAGGACAGCCAGGCCAGGATGATATGGCCTGAAGGGACGGTATCATCGCTACTGTCAGTCACCGATGTGAGTTTTGAGAGACTTTGATGTAGCCTTTGGGCATTTATTAGCTGTACTCTGATATTTTAGAAGCTTGTAGTAGCTTCTTGACTTGTTGTACTTTTGGATTATTTATGCTTATGTGTGGATTGACTTCTAAATTATATTTTGGTTGGGTTGACATTTATTGATATTGGTTGTAGCCGGCAGAATAGGCGTCTTGTGGTACAGGTTAGCCCGCGTGCTAATGCTACCGCAAGGCGGCTGTTCTGGGCATAAGACCCCCTTCGTGCCGTGCTTTGTGTTCTGGGAGGGGGTTTTTACAAATGGTATCAGCTTACCACGATCTTGAACTAAAAAAGTCATTCAACAATGGTACCACTCTCATTCGATTAGTCAGTTTGGGGACAAACTGACTTAGCGGAAGCAGTGGTGTGCCCATATGTAATTCACACTAAGTATGTCCAACTTTGACCTTAAGATTAGCCAACCTGACCATAGGTTTGTACTCTACATGTAGATTCCAGTGCACGTTGAGTCGATGGGGGGCACTCCTGCCCCTTCCCTACCTACTCAGTTTCAACAATCTAAATTGGGACAGACGCTCACGGATATCCTGGATGCCTTTAGGTTACAGCAGACCCCAGTACAACAACAGGATCCGGGCTCAAACTGGCTGAGCACTTTTCGGGCTCTCTCCCCTCCTGCCTACCTCGGGACAGAGTCGGCCGTGCGCACAGAAGAATGGCTCGATACTGTGCAGGAGCTATTGGCAGGAATCCGTTGCCCAACCAACATGGCCGTCACATTGGCAGTGTCCATCCTAGAACTGCACGCCAAGAGGTGGTGGAAGTCCCTTATGGGCTCCACCTTTCAAGGGCGAGTTTATATGGAGATAAGCTGGAACGAGTTCTCAGGAGTCTTCTTGGGGCACTTCATTCCCTCGACCGCTCGAGATGAACTAGAAGAGAGATTTCTACTGCTGAAGCAAGGATCAAAGTCGGTTACGGAGTACCAGCGAGAGTTCCAACATCTCGCGAGATTTACGGACTCATATGATTTTGATGACAGAGGATACATTAAACGTTTCTACAAAGGGCTGCGGGACCCCCTGAGGCAGGCCCTTTTGTTTATAGCGGACTCCAGCTTGGCGAAAATAATTGACATGGCAAAGAGACTAGAAGCGGATCACTTGGGAAGTAGTAAGAGGACTGCTGAAGGTGTGATGGAAGTCGGCCCTAGCAACAGAAGGAGACACGACTATAGAGGAGGAAGAGGACATCCGAGATGTGGCGGACGTTTCCACCAAACTTTTAGAGTGGAGCATCCGGTTCCGCAGCCGCCCGCGTTGCCTCCACCACCACGACCTCAATAATTTCAGCAACCAGAGGGGCGTTATGGGCGGGTGTGCTTCGAATGCAATCAACCGGGCCATATCTGACGTTACTGCCCGCAGTTGTTTGGGAATGCTCCTCTTGCTCTCCCTCCGGCAGCTCCTCGAGGGCGGGGACACATGTGTGGTAGAGGATGAGGACCACGAGGAGGAAACCTCGGACCGGCTCGAGATCAAGTGTTTGCTCTGGACATGATACGGGAATGGAACCCTCAGGAGGTGATTGCAGGTATGTTACAGTTAGTTATCACATTTTCATTGTCAAACATTAAATTGCTTAAGACGTACTAGATATCTAGCATTGAATATTGTATTGGTACTTAGGCACTGTGGTGGTTGGCGGGAAACCGGCCTGTACATTATTCGATACTGGTGCCTCGCACTCTTTCGTGTCGGATGACTTCATTAAAGATGTAGAAGAAGTGCAATAGTTCACTGGTATTGCTCGACGAGTACACCTCCCAGACGGCTCTGAGATGACCGCAACCGTCAAATGCGAGTTAGAGATATTCATTGGGGGAAAGGCCTTTGATACCTCTGCCATAGTCTTGAGGATGCCAGAATTTGACCTCATTCTGGGCATGGCGTGGTTGGACTGGCACTTCGTAAGGATTGACTGCGCGGAGAAACGAATTTACTTGAGACACAGAGACATCGATGTCATCTTTCAAGGTATTAGATTCGCACCTCGTATGATGTTATCTTCGGTTCAGGCTGTAAAAGCCCATATGAAGGGAGAAGAAGTTTTCATGATTTGTTTCGAGTTGACGGAGATAGCGTTGGATATGAAAGATGTACGAGTAGTGTCGGACTTTCCCGAGGTATTTCCTGAGAACCTGTCAGGATTACCCCCGTATAGAGAAGTTAAATTCTAAATTAATCTAGTACCGGGTGTCAAGCCCGTCTCCAGGACCCCTTACCGGATGGCCCAGAAGGAACTCGCAAAGTTTAGAGTTCAACTACAAGAATTGGTGGAGTCAGGGTTTGTTCGCCCCAGCTCATCACCCTGGGGAGCCCCTATATTTTTCGTCAAGAAGAAGGATGGAACCTTGCGATTATGCATAGACTATCGGGAGCTCAATCGACTGACGGTGCGGAACACTTATCCGCTACTCCGGATCGACGAGTTGTTCGATCAACTAGTAGGAGCGCATTAGTTTTCCAAGTTGGATTTTCGCTCAGGGTATTATCAATTGAGGATACAAGAAGGGGACATCCAGAAAACAGCTTTTAGCTCAAGATACGGACTGTACGAGTTCACTGTAATGTCGTTTGGGCTCACAAATGCCCCTTCAGCTTTCATGAGCCTGATTAACAGGGTGTTTGAGCCTTGTTTGGACATCTTTGTCATCGTTTTCATCGATGACATCATAGTCTACTCAGAGACAGAGGAGGAGCATATCGAACATCTGACCTTGGTACTGAAGAAGCTAAAAGAGCACGTCTTGTTTGCTAAGTACAGCAAGTGCGAATTCTGGCTTAAAGAGGTTGATTTCTTGGGCCATGTGATCAGTGGGGTTGGACTAGCTGTGAATCCTGCCAAGGTGCGTGCCGTGAAGGAGTGGTCACCCTTGAAGTCAGCGGCTGATGTGCAGAGCTTCCTTGGACTTGCCGGGTACTATCGCAAGTTCGTAAAAGGATTCTCAAAGATTGCTCTTCCTCTAACTTTTTTGACAAAGAAAGGAGTGTCGTATGAGTGGACACCCTAGTGTGAAGCTGTATTTCAGGACCTGAAGGACAGACTTACATCTGCACCCATCCTAGCACTTCCGTCTGGGAAGGAAGGATTTCAAGTATACACTAATGCATCTTATCAAGGGATGAGAGCGGTACTGATACAACACGGTCATGTAATTGCATATACGTCAAGGCAGCTAAAGAATCATGAACTCAATTATTCGGTCCATAATTTGGAATTGGGGCAGTGGTGTTTGCCCTGAAAGTATGGAGACACTACCTATATGGAGTTCATTGCGAGATATTTTCGAACCACAAAAATCTAAAGTATGTTTACACTCAGAAGGAACTTAACTTGAGAAAACGGCGGTGGTTAGAGTTTTTGTGCGATTATGAGTTCACCTTGAACTACCACCCCGAAAAAGCGAACTTGGTGGCTGATGCATTGAGCAGAAAAGTACCGGACTCGAGCTCAGAGTCTCGGCTGATGAGTATGGAGTTAGCTCGGATGCTCGAGGAGATGGAGATCACTTTGGTATTTAAGGTTCCTTCGGAAGAGTATACAGAGTACTTGGCGACCATGAGCATAGTTTGCGATATTCGAGACCGAATCGGGACAGAGCAAGGGAAAGATGCTGCTCTGGCCCTCGTGATAAAGTCCATTGAGGGTAGATCCACCAAGGAGTATACGTTAAAATATGGCCTCATTCATTTTCATGGCCGACTCTACACTCCCAAGAGCGGTAAAATTCGGGAGGATATCTTGAGGGAAGCACATTGCACTCAGTATTCAGTGCATCCCGGTATTGCCAAGATGTACGCCGACTTGCGAAGGACCATGTGTTGGCCGGGAATGAAGAAAGATGGCAGGTACTTTGTTACACATTGCGAGGCCTATCAAAGAGTGAAGGCAGAATACAAGAGCCCCGGTGGCTTGTTACAGTCATTGCCCATCCCCGAGTGGAAGTTAGAGGATATCTCCATGGACTTCGTTCACGGGTTACCTCGCTCACGCTCAGGGAATGATTCAGTGTGAGTGATCGTTGATCGTCTGACAAAAGTAGCCAGGTTCATCCCTATGAAGAAAGAGGCTCATGTGGATATTTTGGTACGCCTCTTTGTGGAGCAGTTTGTACGGTACCATGGCGTGCCAAAGACAATCGTTTCTGACCGGGATGTTCGTTTTACCTCCAAGGAGTGGAAGGTTGTGCATGCGTATTTGGGTTTGCGCCTTACCTTTAGCACTGCGTTTCATCCTCAGACGGATGGGCAGTCTAAGAGGACCATCAGAACATTAGAGGACCTGTTAAGGTTATGTGTGTTGGATAAAGGAGAGCCGTGGGAAAGGCTCTTACCACTGGTGGAATTCTCCTATAACAACAACCATCAAGCTAGCATCGGCATGAAGCCCCATGAAGCCCTTTACGAAAGAAGGTGTAGAACCCCCTTGTCTTGGGTGCAAGATAAATACCCGAAGGCTTTGAGAATTGAGTATATTGATGATACTGATGCGGTGGTTAGAATAATACGGGACAGCATGCTTGAGGCTCAAAGTCGGCTGGCGAAATATTATAACGCAAAGCACCGGATGGTGGAATTTCAAGTGGGTGATAAAGCATTTCTGAAGATCCGCCCGATGCATGGAGTGTCATGGGTGCGTGGTGTGAAAAAGCTCAGCCCAAGGTATGTTGGGTCTTACACTATATTGGAAAGAATTGTCCCTTTGGCCTATCGGTTGGAGTTACCACCAGAGCTAGAGAACATCCACGACGTGTTTCATGTGTCGTCACTTCGAAAGGCGTTGTTGCGGCCCGATCAATATATCCCCACCACTGATGGTACAGTGGCGACTGATAGGTCTATGCGACTAGAGCCGGTGCGGATCATAGACAATGAGACAAGAATTTTGCGCCGTAAAAGTGTTCCTTTGGTGAAGGTGTTGTGGTCTAATCATGGGAAGGAGGAGTATACATGGGAGCCGGTGGACTTGATGCAAAAATGCTACCCGGAATTATTTTCTCAAGGTAATTTAAAAAAACATATTTTATTTTCTGTTATGCTTTTTCTCCCCATAGCCTTAGCCTGATTTTGGGGACGAAATCTTTTATTTTGTTTATATGATTTGTAACATCCTGATTCGCACTAGGCCCCTCGTGCGCGTTTTTGAGTCAGGAGACCTGACTTGGGCTCAGGGAAGTGCTGGTAGCTAGGCTTACAGTAGTGTAGGGGAGGTGAAGTCAACCTAGAGAAGGACACGGGTAGAGACACGGGCGTGTCCGTACCCGTGTGTGTCCACCCAGTACTCGAGTCGACGACTCGAGTTATTCCCAAGAAGGACACGGGTAGTGACACGGGCGTGTCACTACGTGTATGTATGATGAAACGGTAGGGACACGGCGTGTCCCTACCTGTGTGCGTCGAGTAGAGGTCGACGAAGAGTGTCCCGATAAGGACACGGGTAGAGACACGGGCATGTCCCTACCTGTGTGCCTCCAGCCAGCACTCGAGTCGATCACTCGAGTAGCTCCAGAGAAGGACACGGGTATGGACAGGGGCGTGTCCCTACCCGTGTGTGTGAGGACACGGGTAGGGACACGAGCGTGTCCCTACCCGTGTTCGTCAAGAGAAACTCGACGAAGCAAGACCCGAGCAGGACACGGCCAACCACACGGCCGTGTGAGACACGGGTAGATATACAGGCGTGTCCCTACCCGTGTTTGTGTATCGAAACGGCTGTCGAACCGTCGACGATGCTTCACCCGAGCGGGACACGGATAAGGACACTGACGTGTCCCTACCCGTGTCATTTTTCACTTATAAGGGAAATGAAAACCCCAGCCGTTTTCATTCTCATTCCAAGCCTTTTTCGTGGATAAACTGTTGGAGAGGAGGAAGAAGGTACTGGAGCAAGTCCAAGAGGTGAAGTATTGCCGTCGTCGAGGAGAAGAAGATGCCACCGAGAAGATTTACAAGATCCTTGGGCGGAAATGGTGGAAATGCCGGAAATGTGGTGAGCTTCCTCCCCTCTCCCTTGGTGCTAGATCTCTAGTTATTTCTTAGGAGAGACATCGACTCAAGAGAGTCTTGATGGAGAGAAGAAGCTTTCTAGGAATGGTCATGCTAGGACATGTGTCCTAGGTTTTAGATGTCTTCAACCTCTCCTTTCTTCTATATGATGATGGTGGATGGTTTAGTGAAGAGAAGTGGCCTTGTGAGGGTGAATAAGGGAGGAGGAAATCTGGATGTGATTTTTGAAAATCGGCTTAAGGAGGAAGATGAACCGATGTCGTTCACTCCGCCTTAAGATGCGTGCAGAAATCTGTGTTCTGCATACAACGATCTTCGTAGCTGTTTTCAAGTGTGATACGACCAGATATGGGCTTCTAACTAAACACGAAAGTTGTAGCCACTGCAAATACCTTTCCAATGAGGGTTACACGCCTTCAACGGATTTTTGTATCCTCGAAAATCTCATGTCGAAGGTGTTGTCCTGATGGTGTTCTGTGCTTAGAATTCTGGGTATGGTATAACATTGGAATTGAATTCGGCAGAGACATTATAACTAATTGACGTAGGGGCTGGAGAATTCTTTAAGTTTAAATGTCATAGTTTAACAAGTGATGAAATTGTTGGATGGATCACACGTAAACAAATGGAGAAGTAAACCGTACCTGAACGAATCTATTTGGTAGAAATTAGTGAACGAACGTTTTGACGTGTTGATGAGATTAGAATGATTTCAATATGAGTAATATTGAGGACGTAACGATAACAGTAATATGTCGATTATTGATAAGATTGACTCGAATTTGTATACCCGATCGGTGGTGATTGTTATGAACAAACGATCGTTGCTATTTAGATTATTGATTCATGTGCGCACAAATGATTGAACCTGATTAAAGCATGGTAATCAATTATGTTAGAGTTATGTGAACATAGGTTGTAGATAGTCTTATAGACCGCATTAATTCGGGTAATGTTGAGATGCAACATAGACGGACGATTGGGCTTGGTTCTCGGTGTTCATTACCCAGGGCTCCTTCCGTTCCGAGTGGACGGTTGGGCTTGGTCCTCGTGCTTTCTCCGAGGCTCCTTCCGTGCCACGGTGATGTGAAAATTTTATGCGGTGTGAGTCGACACGCGATGTCGTAATCCTGGGTTAAGGATAGTGTGGCAGGTCTACGAGCTCGCCAGTCATCACACCGACGAGAGTTGACAGATAGACTTTGGGCGGTTGGGCTTGGTCCTCGGTGTTCATATCCCGGGGCTCCTTCCGTTCCGAGTGGACGGTTGGGTTTGGTCCTCGTGCTTTTTTCGAGGCTCCTTCCGAGTCACACAAGGCTAGTTCGGGGCTTGGTTCTCGGTGCACATCTACCCGAGACTCTCGCTGGGTCGTAGTACGTATGGGGCTCTGCTGTTGTGTTCTTAGCATTGAGGCATACAGAGGCCTAAGCGAAGTAGTGTGGATACCCACTTAGTAGTAGAGAAGCCCGCTCTACTGTCCCCACCTGGCCACGACGGTTGATGCCTGAGAGGTTAGCTACCTGCTCGAAAAGTGGAACTACAAGTCTGTGTCGACATAGCGGTTGCATGTGTGAGATCACGGGTGAGTCATTGTATTGCATACATACCATTACAACACATTGCATAACAAGATCCTCATCGTATAAGTTTGTATGGGCACTCCTATACGATGAGTTACTTTATGTTAAACCAATCCTTAACTTATAAGCTTGTATGAGTATCCTTATAAGTTAAGTTACTTTCCAGTTGTAGAACTCTATACTAGATGTTTGGTATAAATTGTGTAGATTTTCTAGTGTAGACTGCTATTAATCATGTTACACATTTCCTCTTTTACTGCTTACGTTATATGTACTTATTCCACCTGCTTGTACCTGCACATATTACTTATTATATATTGTACCCTGATTCCTTTCTTCGCCCGGTACCGAGGAGTCGTCGGGGGAGCGGATGTGAAGCCACTTAGTCTTTTTGACTAACGGTTGCTACGTCTTCCTTTCTAGGAGGAAACCCCGCAGGTAGAGCAGCCGCAGATTATGCAGCAGGACAGCCAGACCAGGACGACATGGCCGGAAGGGACGATACCGTCGCTACCGTCAGTCACCAATGTGAGTTTTGAGAGACTTTGATGTAGCCTTTGGGCATTTATTAGTTGTACTCTGATATTTTAGAAGCTTGTAGTAGCTTCTAGACTTGCACTTTTGGACTATTTTATGCTTATATGTGGATTGACTTCTAAATTATATTTTGGTTTCGTTGGAATTTATTGATATTGGTTGTAGCTGACAGAATAGACGTCTTGTGGTACATGTTAGCTCGTGTGCTAATGCTACCGCAAGGCGGCTGTTCTGGGTATAAGACCCCCTTCGTGCCGTGTTTTGTGTTCCGGGAGGGGGTTTTTACACCGCGTTTGATGATGTTCTCCATCTGCACTTCTCTTTGCCACATTTGATCCTAAGTCAAAACTTGTCCGGCCGCTGATAGCTGTGCTTGACTGGATTCTGGAGCTTGCTTTACAACACATGATTTGATGTGTTGCACGAGTGTGGAGTTTCCAGCCGTTGTCAACAACTTCGAACAATGCCGACATTTTGCTTTGAATTCATTGTTGATTTTAACTTTGTCAAAATGCTCCCAGATTGGAGCACTATGCTTGTGCTCGACAATCTCAGGAACGACACCAGATGAAGACGTCATTGATCAAAACGTGCGAAGTAGAGAATTGCAATGAGTTAGAGTTCGATCAAGAAATGATGTGAGTTTTAGATAATGCAAGATTGCAAGTTCTCTACTCTCCTATTTATAACTCTTAAAAAGTAATATAAGAATTTATTAAATTATAATTTTAAAAAAAAATTAAAAAATGCAATATTATCGTTCAGCTTGAGTGCTGCTTGGAAACTTGGGCTACAACAACCCAAGTTTCCAAGCAGAGCTGGCAAATGGCAATGTGCCATTTGCCAGCTTCAGCTTGCAACGTCTCTATGAAGAGACGTTGTCTGGCGGCTGGCAATGTTTCTCGTGGCAACTTGGGCTGCCCAAGTTGCAGCCCAAGTTGCCATAGAGAAGTTGCAGGCTTGTAGCCCAAGTTGGGCAACTTGGGCTGCCCAGGCCAGTCTTGGTCCAAATCCAGGCCCAGGCAATGCCTGGGAGCAGGTCCAGGCAAGGCCTAGGACCGGGCCAAGACTGGGCCTAGGCCGGGCCGGGCACCGAGCCATGCAAATTCTATATTTCAAGGTCTTGTTAGGCCCATCAGGACCGGCCTGGGCCTAGGCCTGAACCTGTCCTGCCCGGGCCCAGGCTTAACCAGACTTTTTCCAGACCGGGCCCAGGCGGGCTTTTCGGGCCCGGTCTTTTTGCTCACCTCTACTGGCAAATGCTTGGCAACTTAAAAGCTGCTCGTATATTAGAAACCAAGGAAAGAGATTGTTGGCGGTTTTGTGAGAGAAATTATTCCATCCGCATATGTTTTTTTTTGGTAATTCTAAACACAGCTAAATAGTAAATACTACAAAAAGTGGACCTCACACCTCTATTTTCATAACAAAAACACCCGACTCTGCAAAGTCAAATAAATTTTATTTATTTTATTATGTGGGGCCCACTTTTTGTGTTATTTAGGTGAATTTTAGGTGTAAATATAATTATCCTTTTTAGGTACACCTAATGCACCATCTTTTACGTGCAAATGAAATTTTTTATATTTAAATTGTATTTTTTGTAACAAAAAATTGATTGTAACAAAAATAAATTACGGAATATTAATTATGACATTTTACAGTCAATTTAAGTACTTATTTGCTCAAATTCTATACAGTTCTGAAAAAGTTTTCGTTGTATTTTTTGGGATTGTAGCAAAAATTCTAACTGGAAAACATGTCAACATTCCAGTTTGAATTTTCCAGTCAAAACTAAAAAATACAACTGGAATTTTTTCAGAACTGTATAGAATATGGACAAATAAGTTTTTAAATTGATTATAAAAATGTCATAATTAATATTCCGTAATTTAATTTTGCTACAATCAACTTTTTTGTCACGAAAAAAATATGATTTAAATATACAAAATTTCATTTGCACGTAGAAAATGGTGCACTTGATGTACCTAAAATTTTTCCCCCTTTTTAGAGAAATTATTAGCTGTGCAGCTTAAAATTGGAACTGCCACATTGCTCAGATGGCCACATCACTTACAAAATAATGTATATTACTTTTAAGTGGGTTTAGGACTTAGGGTGGACAAATTTCCAAACTTGCCCTTTATTAAATCAAAAGTATAGGAATAGCCCCCTTTCAATAAAGGTACTCAAACTAGCCCCTTCTACAAATCCAGCTGCACGCACAGTGCTTTGTCGGCTGGTTTAGGATAAAAAACTATATAATTCGACAGTTTTCATTGTTTTGGATTAATATTAAATATATAATTCGACCGGTTTAGAATATTAAATGTACAATTCCAAAGACTATTAAAGTTTTGGTCTGAATGAAATTGATATGTTGTGCGATAAAATATATTGGGCGTGTAATGCATCAGATTTTGTTATATTTACAATATCTAGTTACAAAATACATACAGTGAAAGTTTTCATGATATTCCAGATATTACCGGGTGACAATCATTAGACGCAACACACGGTATTACTGAGCTTCAACCACCTACTTTAATAAAAAGATTTGGACGCGCTCAATCTCGTCGACATTATAATATAATGGACGAGTACATTGATCACATTAATAAACGATTTGGTATTTATAAAGAATTGAGACACAATCAAATAACATGTCCCACAAATCCAAATAGAAGGTTAGAATATTGTTGTTTATAAAAATTTATTTCATTGAGTACAAATTATCTATTTAAATATTTATAATAATGTTTTATTTTAATTTTTTTCAGCCGTTTTGGAGTAAGCACTAGCTGTAACAATGAATGAATCGCCGGGTCTTTTAAGACATTTTGGAGGACTTTTTTTATAGGCGTTTTGTTTTAAGATGTGTTCATTTTGTCTTAATTTGACTGTAAATGATCATCTCACTCTAAATGATCATTTGAATTGTTAAACTCTAAACTAGTTCGAAAATATCTCGAATACCTAAGCCTGAATTTTGCTCCTGAATTATTCTTTTTAATACCCATAAATATATTTTCATCCTAAACCAGCTGACAAAGCAATGTGTGTGTAGTTGGATTTGCAGAAAGAGGCTAATTTGGGAACCTTTATTGAAAGAGGGTTATTCCTATACTTTTTGTTTAATAAAAGGCTAGTTTGGAAATTTGTCCTCTTAGGGCAGCCTAATATTGAATAAAATTCTCTTTATTTGAAATGACATCAATAGTACCAATATTTTTTTATTTATTTATTTATTTATTATTGGTTTGATGAGTTCATTAATTTTATTTTTTTATACATTTTTAATCAAAAAAAAATATAAATCATTAGATAAAATGAGAATGCATTCACATCATGAAATGAACTTATATTTGAGATCCCAAATGAATAGTGTTATGATCCCCTACAATCTAGTTGCTCATTTTTTGAACATGAGGTTTAATTTACATTTGAAATTATTGTGGGTCACCCGGTTTTTTCCCGGTTCGGTGAATCCGATCGCCTTAGCTCGGAATTGAGTCGGACGAGCAAACAGTCAATGAAAAGTAACATCAACTAATAATACGTTTTTTGGCGTGGAAAACCCGAAAAGAGTGAAAAATTACGTGGTCGGATCTGTGTTGGGCCGGTTTTTCTCTGGTTCGATGTTTCGTTTGATTTTACAAGAGTTAACGGATTTTCTCGGATGGTAACATGTCACCTCTCCGTTACAAGTTCTGAATATGAAAACAATAAAAAAATAAACCAAGTCTTTAGAGACTGGGTGGGAGCGCTTCAGTGGGAAAAATTGTCAAGCCATTGGAGCCTCGATGGAAGTGCTTCTGCTAAGACGGAGCATCGATGAGAGCGCTCGTGTGGAGAAGAATGTCACGTCCTTAAATCCTTGAGATGCATTCACACTTGAGAGAGAGCGGAGCGGATTCCGAGCATATGAATGATCTAAGTACCACGTTCTCGCCAGAAAACGTCAGAGCTATCTCTAGCCTCTAGAGTTGCTTGCCTTCAAATGAGGGCATGGACCCCTTTATAGTTTTCTGGGGGTACTTGGTGGTAATTGTGTCGGGGCGGATTTTGAGGTGGCAAATAGCGTTACTCCATTTCGGTCATCTGAATCACCAATTTTTACGAAAAAATTAAAGTGTCACCCGAGCAGCTCGGGCGGCCTGGGTAGGGTGCCCGGCAGATGGCAGAAGCAACCCGCGCCGCCGGCATGCGTGTGCAAGCACCCAAGGGACGCGCACTGTGCATGCCCATGGGGGCGGGCGCTGCACCCACCACTCCTGCTCTAGCGTATTGTGCTTGTGCTCAAGCCTGTTGTGCTTGCATATGCTCCTCACGCGGTCGTTTGGTCCTCTTGGCCTGACTCGTAAGTACTTAAGGGGAAACTCATGAGAAATATAATCACAAATACTAGAAGGTAAATGATCAAAAAGAAATGGTTACAGTACAACCCTCCAAAACATTCAAAATCAATCATTGAGAGATTGAGTTTGATGTCCTTCATATTTAGAAATTTCATACTGCAAATAGCCAAAATTTCTGGCCCCCATTAACCTAGTGGGGATTATAGGGATAACCACCCAAAACTACCGCGCGTATGATTTGCACGCGTGATCACGACGTAACTGCCAAGCCCAACCACTCGCAGCCAATCAGTGCACGGTCGGAGAGCGCGCAGTCGGTCGCTCTCACGCATCGCGACCGCACGCCCTCATCTGTGAAGGCCCACGGCTGCAGCCTCTGCGTCTTGCGGCCGTAAGAGCCCGCACCTGCCTCCGGCCGGCCTCCTTCGCACCTCGCGGTAGCGAAGCTCTGCAGTCGGCCTCACGGCCGGACGCCATCACGTATCACGACCGTGCGCTCGGCCATTACCATGCCGCACATCTGCATGCACGCGGTCGCGATGGCCCGCGGTCGCAATGACCCACAGTCGCGACAGCCCGCAGCTAGCCTCCCGGCCGACAGCTTCCTCCTCCACGACCGGCCTCCCGCCGCTGGGGCCTTGTCATCGACCGCCCCTGCCGGACAGGTGTCCACCGCCGTCTGATAGGCGCTGTGTGATCTCCACTATTCGATCACCGCATAACCACCACCCGTTATGGGGGTGCTCATAGCCAAATTTAATATTTGGTGTGCGCATGGTAAATTATTAAAAAAAATACGCAATATGAATTATAAGGAAATAACTTGCAAATAGTAAATAAGGTGATTATGATTTGTGAATAACCGCATAACCACCATAACCACCCATAAGGCCTATAAATAGGTTCACAAAGTCTCCTCCATTTCCATTCTATTCTCCTCTGGCTTCATCTTCTATGAGCATGAAAGCTCCGCTACGAATCTCCTTTGCCCTTCGAAAACTCATTCGAAGATCTCCAAGTGTCTTGAAGATCCTTTGAAGATCTCCATCCTCCTCTGAGCGCTCATCCCCAAGCACCCCATAACAAGCATTCCACACGTAGCACGCTTAGCGTTCATTACACCCTCAACTCAACAAGAAGCCCTCTAGTCAAAAATAAGTTCACCGCTCTAGACTCCTATACGCACAGCATGAGACAGGTCGCATACACCAAGATGTGCCGAGCACGCCCCTTCAGCTTTCGAGTACCAGCGGAAGGCTCCAAAGCATCAGGAGTGCAGTGCCCCCACTGCAAGCAAAATGACTTAGCTCCGCGAGTGGTGTTCTATCACCCTCCGAGCACCTCTCTCTCCCTTAGTAATTGTAACGAGGAGTGGCATGTGTAACATCCCGACTTTTATTGGGCCATCAGAGCCCTAGTGGGCCCAATAAAAGTGGCTCGAACCCTACCCATGACCCGGTGGGAGATAACACTAGGCGGGAGATAGAGCTAGAGAACTCTGAATTGAGTTCTGTCAGTTCCTGTGACCTCGTGTAGTCAATGCGAGTGCATCGGAACTCGTTCAGTTGGACCCCGAGGTCATATAGTGAATGTGATCATTCCTCGTAAAACGCAACGAGAGCAGATTTTGGATATCGACCTAGAAACTCCGAATTGAGTCCTGTCGATTCTTGTGACCTCATATAACCTAAACAGGTGCATCAGAATCCATCACGTCACAATCTGAGGTCTTACGACAGTTTTACATACTTTGACCATTTTAGCGCGCTGCGACGCGCAAATTTTGGAGTTTTGCCAAACAGACTCCGATTCAACCCCAGTCAGTGGCGTTGGACTCGTGTGGTCAATACAAAGTTAAAGGAAGTCGTCCCAGTCAATTTTGACGACAATTGGTCAACTCGTGGTCAAATCAAGCGTAGTCATGCACTGAAAAGCATGTGCACACCAATTATGACACGACACCCGAACTTTGACCCGATCCCGATTACTTGGACCCACTTTGACTTTGACTAGCAAGGGGGACCCACCCTAGGGTTGACTTGGTCAAACCCCCCTAAAAATTCTATTTTGGGATTTTTCTCCAAGAAGGGGCCCACCTCCTCTCCAAGGGAGGATGGCCCATGCCCCCCCTCACTCTTCTTGGGCCCTCAACCAGCAAGCCCCACTAGGATAGGTGAAGGCCCACCCTATCCCCTCTCCTCTCTTTCCCCTTCTCTCTTTCCCACCCATAAGGCCCAAGCCCATAAGGGATTCATCCTTTTCCCCACATGGGGGAAAATATGGACCTCCAGCTGTCCTTGGACATCTGGAGGGTGGGGATTAATCCCTCCCTAAGGAGGGATTAATCCCACCTTGCCAAAGGGAGGGGAGCTCCCCCTACCCATCCCTATAAAAGGCCTCCACCTCCCTCTTTCCCCCTCAAACCTTCTGAACCATCTCCCTCCCCCTGCCCAACCCCCCATCGGAGCTCTGGTGGCCGGAAAAAGCCAAGCCGAGACCTCCCTCCCCCTCCACCACCACCACCACCACCACCACCACCAAGAAATGGCCGACCAGGCCAGCCCCTCCCGAGCCCACCAAACCTAGGTGGAACCTTCTCTCCCTCCCCTCCCCGTTTTCGACGTGATGCATGCCACTCCCGGCGGCCGGAGCGCCGCCAGTGCCACCCAAGCCTAGTTCCAGGTCGGGTGGTGCCCAAGGAGGATGGATCATCCCCCAGTGCTGGTAGTGGCGTTGGGGGAGTGTTATACCACTGGGGGAGGCGGCCCCCAGCGGCGGAGAGCGGCGGTGCCCCCGGAAACGCAGTTCCGGCGGCACCCACAAAAACAGAGAGCTCCTCTATTTTAAGTTGGCGGCGGCGGCAGGCGGCGCATAGCCGCCGGACCACCGCCGGCGAGAAGCCCGTCCCCCGGCGGGTCGGCCGGGGGTGGACTGGAAGGCGACAAGCTGCCCGAGGAGCGGGGATGGCACGGTGGTGCCGGGAGCAGGGCCACTGCCACCCCGAGCTCTCGGGATGGTTTATTCTGGCGGCGGCCGGCGGCGCCAGGCCGCCGGACCACCTCCCAGAGAACCGCTGGCCACCGATGAGCCGAGCGGGGCCAGCGTCGGCGTCTGCGGCGACCTGGAGGCGGTGGAGGCGGCTCAACCCCTGCACCGCCGGCGAGAAGCAGCAGCCGCCCGATCTAGTGATGAAGATCGGGCGGCTGGTGTTTTCTTAAATCCCGCCCCGCCTCCGATTCTGGGCCCCCCACAACAGATCCGTGGTCGATCCGCTGTGGGGAAGCGTTGGTTGTTTCCGTCCTGCGGCTCAATCTCAGCCGCAGGATCTCCGTGTGATCTGCTAAATGCAGACCACTTCTTATATTCGAAATTTCTGGAAATTTCTGGGCCAAATCTAGGCCCCTAGGGGAAAGTGACCAACATGAAAAATGTTTTCCATGATGAGGGCTACCTCCACAAAAATTTGGAGATTTTTTGGAATTAATTTAGTATTTTTAAAAGCCAAAATAAAATTTATTTGGCTAAATTAAATACACAAAACACCTTGGAAAATTATATAAAAAAATTACTATGCTCATTTTAAGCCCTCCCAATGGTTGTATCAAAATTTGGAATCATGAGGATAAGTTTTGATATTTTTCCTAAAATATTGAAGCCTAGGGTCGCGCACGGATCCTTTATCCGCTCGTTTTCCCTAAAAGACGGAAATTGGAGTGCGCGACCACTCCTTATAATTAAATAAGTACTTTAAACTATTTTATCGACGAGAATGGCCAAGGCAAGTGACTAAGCTCCAGGTTTTCCAATATTTCGTTAAACCGTCGAGCGCCTCGACTCTCAAATGAATATGACACGCTCGGAAGATGAGTGTACGAGTGATGACTTGGAGTTGTCCCTGACGGCTAATAAGAATGTAACTCCTAACCAACCCCTGATCTAATTAAGCCGTAATAAATATGCCGCAACCAAATTAATTGAATCTTAATGGTTATTGTAACCCAACCAAATCTCCTTAAATCTCGAAGCCTCCTGAATAGGAGTGATTGGACTACTAACCATTTTCTTTGTGTTTTCTCCAGTCTCATACTGGTCAAACTTATTTTAGTACTTTCAATTCAGTACTACTCTAGTCTCATACTGGTCAAGCTTATTTTAGTACTTTCAATTCAGTACTACTCCAGTCTCGTACTGGTCAAGCTTACTTTAGTACTTTCAATTCAGTACTACTCCAGTCTCGTACTAGTCAAGCTCATTTCAGCACTTTCTATTCAGTACTACTCCAGTCTCATACTAGTCAAGCTTATTTCAGTACTTTCTATTCAGTACTACTCCAGTCTCGTACTGGTCAAGCTTATTTCAGTACTTTCTATTCAGTACTACTCCAGTCTCGTACTGGTCACATTTCATTTCAGTACATTAAATAAGCAACATAATCACCGCACTTATTCCCATTGCAATTTACTATTATAGTCTCGGATCCTGCTCTAACGAGCAGTTGTCGAGCCTTAGTTGGGAATAACTGGAGTTGAAGTAGTCCTCCAGGTCTATCCCCAAATAATGCGCTCCCACGCTCCTTATCAAAAGTAGAGCTGAGTGTCGACGCCCGAAGTCTAAGCCTAGCAGGGCAGGCCGACGTAGACTCGAAGTTTATATTGTTTGTCTTTTGTTTGATTGATTGTAAATTGCTTGCGGAGAAATAGTGGCGGGTTAGTCCCTTCCGCAGACCGTACGTACCAGTGCGGGAAGGTAGATGACTGAAGGAGACAGGGAGATAAGTACCACGGGTGACCGACCGTTATATTCCCTGCCGGGTTTTCCTCCGCTGGTCGGCCAAAATGATTTGTCGGATGTCGCTCACATCCAAGAGTACACAAGGTTGTACGTTAGGGCCTGAGGTTGTGCGGTACGATCACCCCCAGAAGTGGCAGGACTGGCCACTATCATCGACGGCCACATCGGTGAGGCCCGCGAGGCTCACTACCCTGCTGGAACAGAAGCGGTCTAAGCTATGTCAACATAGGGTTTGTGTGCGCAGCAATGAATGCCTGCGGTATGTGCCCGACTATGAATGTCTATGGTGTGTGCGCGACTATGAATGCCTACGGTGTGCGCTCGGCTGTGAAAGCCTGCGATAGAGTTCAGGATATGAAAACCTGATGTGCTGACGAGCTAGTGAAGACTCATTATAACTGGTTCATATTGCTGCTGCTTTTCTTTCAAGTTATATTAATTTGCACTTTTTATAATTGCTCTTAGCTGTACATATATGAAATGTTGTGTTAACCCTCTCTTGCTCCGGTTATTTACTTCTGTCGGGTGGGTGTGTGCTCGTCCCCAGGATATGGATCCGGGGAGGAGATTCGTTTCCACTTAGCTCTGTGACTAACAGTTATTTGATTAACCATTCATAGGAAATGAAGCGTCGTAGTGACTCGCTGCCGCAGGAGAGTACACCAGCGGCTAGGACTACTCGAGTAGATGCACCCTCGCCGTCTCTAGAGTTTAGAGACGTGAGTACCGCCGAGCAGCATAAAGAGAGAGAGAGTGTGTGTGTGTGTATGAGGATTATATGTAGCACATGTATAGCCCATGGGCTTATTTAAACGCTTAGGCTTCGCCCTAGAACCTCTGTGATATTGATATGTTAAATATATATCTGCAATGGTTTCTTGCTTCCGCTACACTTTGATGGGTTGTGAACGTTATGATTCGAGCTGAGCAAGGCGGCCATCTAGTGCTGGGATAGGGTGGATCGTTTCTCCTAAGAGCACTGGGTGGATGTCTTGGGCCAGTAGTACCCCTCCGGCCCGACCCGGGCAAAAGGTTGGGGGGGGGCTCTACAAACGGATCAGAGCCATCACGATTCGTCCTTGTGAAGCAGTCTCAGGATCCCTTCGTCCCTTGCTTCGTTCTGGGTTCGGGATGAACCTTGCAGTGGAAGCTTGGTGGACCCTAGTGTAGAGTCTTAGGAATCCTAGACTGTACGATAGTACGCCCATACATCGTTGTTTTCCGCTTAAGTTGTCGTTTTTTGCAAATTTCCCCTACTTTTGCAAAATACTGACACTCTTTCCTGTTACTTATCCAGATACCGGAGTACAGTAACGAGAGATCCTCGTCCAGAGGATATGTTCCAGCTACCCCACCAGCAGACCCGGTCGCTCCCGCGGCCGTTCCGTTTGTCATGTCTCTTCCTTGAGACAAGTCCTCCGGCAACCAGAGCAGCACCTTCCTACTCCACCGGTACAACTACGGTCGGATAGATCTGTCCAGCTCGAACCCGTAAGAGTGGTATATTATAAGACGAAGACACTACAAAACAAAACCATTCTGATGGTGAAGGTACTATGGTCAAACTGCGGACGGGAGGAGTTCACGTGGGAACCTGAAGCACTCCTCCGAGAAAAGCACCCAGAGCTCTTTCCCCAGGTATGTTATTTTTCCCCCTACTTCAAGCAAATTTTCGGGGACGAAAATCTTTTTATTTTTATTGGATTGTAACATCCCGACTTTTATTGGGCCACCAGAGCCCTAGTGGGCCCAATAAAAGTGGCCCGAACCCTACCCATGACCCGGTGGGAGATAACCCTAGGTGGGAAATAGAGCTAGAGAACTCTGAATTGAGTTATGTCAGTTCATGTGACCTCGTGTAGTCAATGCGAGTGCATCGGAACTCGTTCAGTTGGACCCCGAGGTCATATAGTGAATGTGACCATTCCTCGTAAAACGCAATGAGAGCAGATTTTGGATATCGACCTAAAGAACTCTGAATTAAGTCCTGTCGATTCATGTGACCTCATATAACCTAAACAGGTGCATCAGAACCCGTCACGTCACAATCTGAGGTCTAACGACAGTTTTAAACACTTAGACCATTTTAGCGCGCAACGACGCGCAAATTTTGGACTTTCGCCAAATGGACTCTGATTCAACCCTAGTCAGTGGTGTTGGACTCGTGTGGTCAATACGAAGTCAACGAAAGTCATCCCAGTCAATTTAGGCTACAATGGGTCAACCTGTGGTCAAATCAAGCGTAGTCATGCGCCGAAAAGCGTGCGCACACCAATTATGACACGACACTCGAACTTTGACCCGACCCCGATGACTTGGACCCACTTTTACTTTGACCAGCAAGGGGGACCCACCCTAGGGTTGACTTGGTCAAACCCCCCTAAAAATTCTATTTTTTGGATTTTTCTCCAAGAAGGGGCCCACCTCCTCTCCAAGGGACGATGGCCCATGCCCCCCTCACTCTTCTTGGGCCCCCAACCAACAAGCCCCACTAGGATAGGTGAAGGCCCACCCTATCCCCCTCTCCTCTCTTTCCCCTTTTCTCTTTCCCGCCCATAAGGCCCAAGCCCATAAGGGCTTCATCCTTTTCCCCACATGGGGGAAAATATGGACCTCCAGTTGTCCCAGCTGGAGGGTGGAGATTAATCCCTCCCTAAGGATGTATTAATCCCACCTTGCCAAAGGGAGGGGAGCTCCCCCTCCCCAACCCTATAAAAGGCCTCCAATTCCCTCTTTCCCCATCAAACCTTCTGAACCATCTCCCTCCCCCTGCCCAACCCCCTGTCGGAGCTCTGGTGGCCGGAAAAAGCCAAGCTGAGACCTCCCTCCCCCTTCATCACCACCACCAAGCCTTGGCCGATCAGGCCGGCCCCTCCTGAGCCCACCAAACCCAGGTGGAACCTTCTCTCCCTCCCTGTCACAACCCGCATTTTCTCAACGATTTTCCTTTAAATCTAAGGTTTGGAGTTTTGCCTGAGCGTGTGCAGTTATCCCCTGCACGACGTGGCATCACAGCACGTGTTTTCTCTTGCTCTGGTATGATTTTATCGTTGAGAAAATGCGGGTTGTGACACTCCCCCTCCCCATTTTCGACGTGATGCATGGCACTCCCGGCGGCCGGAGCGCCGCCGGCGCCACCAGAGCCTAGTTTCAGGCCGGGTGGTGCCCAAGGAGGATAGATCCTCCCCCAGCACCGGTAGTGGAACTGGGGGAGTGTTATCCCACTGGGGGCGGCGACCCCCAGTGGCGGAGAGCGGCGGTGCCGCCGGAAACGCAATTCCGGCAGCACCCGCAAAAACAGAGAGCTCCTCTGTTTTAAGCTGCCAGCGGCGGCCGGCGGCGCATGGCCGCCGGACAACCGCCGGCGAGAAGCCCGACCCCCGGCGCGTCGGCTGGGGGTGGACTGGAAGGCGGCAAGCTGCCCGAGGAGCGGGGGTGGCGCGGTGGTGCTCGGAGTAGGGCCACCGCCACCCCGAGCTCTCGGGATGGTTTATTCCGACGGCAGCCGGCGGCGCCAGGCCTCCGGACCACCGCCCAGAGAACCGTCGGCCCCCGGCGTGCCGATCGGGGCAGGCGCCGACTTCTGCGGTGACCTACCAGCGGTGGTGGAGGCGGCTCAACCCCTACACTGTCGGCGAGAAGCAGCAGCCACCCGATCTGGTGATGAAGATCGGGCGGCTGGCATTTTCTTAAATCCCGCCCCGCCTCCATTTCTGTACCACCCACAGCAGATCCGTGGTCGATCCAATGTGGGGAAGCGCTGGCTGTTTCCATCCTGCGGCTCAATCTCAGTCGCAGGATCTCCCCGTGATCTGCTAAATGCAGACTACTTCTTATATCAGAAATTTCTGGAAATTTCTGGGCCAAATCTAGGCCCCTAGGGGAAAAATGACCACCATGAAAAATGTTCCCCATGATGAGGGCTACCTCCACAAAAATGTGGAGAATTTTTGGAATTAACTTAGTATTTTAAAAGCCAAAATAAAATGTTTTTGGCTAAATTAAATACCCAAAACACCTTGGAAAATTATAAAAAAAATTACTAGGCTCATTTTAAGCCCTCCCAAGGTTGTATCAAAATTTGGGATCATGGGAATAAGTTTTGATATTTTTCCTAAAGTATTGAAGCCTAGGGTCACGCACGGATTCTTTATCCGCTCGTTTTCCCTAAAAGACGGAAATTGGAGTGCGTGACCACTCCTT
Organism: Platanthera guangdongensis; assembly: GCA_039583875.1. Lineage (NCBI taxonomy): Eukaryota > Viridiplantae > Streptophyta > Magnoliopsida > Asparagales > Orchidaceae > Platanthera > Platanthera guangdongensis. The sequence continues at coordinate 140,698,363 of CM077160.1, read as the reverse complement.
ATAATTAAATATGTACTTTAAACTATTTTATCGATGAGAACGACCGAGGCAAGTGACTTAGCTTTGGGTTTTCCAAGATTTCGTTAAACCGTCGAGCGCGTCGACTCTCGGATGAATAGGGCACGCTCGGAAGATGAGTGTATGAGTGATGGCTTGGAGTTGTCCCTGACGGCTAATAAGAATGTAACTCCTAGTCAACCCTTAATCTAATTAAGCCATAATAAATATGGCGCAACCAAATTAATTGGATCTTAATGGTTATTGTAACCCAACCAAATCTCCTTAAATCTCGAAGCCTCCTGAATAGGATTGATTGGACTACTAATCATTTTCTTTGTGTTTTCTCTAGTCTTGTACTGGTCAAGCTTATTTTAGTACTTTCAATTCAGTACTACTCTAGTCTCGTACTGGTCAAGCTTATTTTAGTACTTTCAATTCAGTACTACTCCAGTCTCGTACTGGTCAAGCTTACTTTTGTACTTTCAATTCAGTACTACTTCAGTCTCGTACTTGTCAAGCTCATTTCAGTACTTTCTATTCAGTACTACTCCAATCTCGTACTGGTCAAGCTTATTTCAGTACTACTCCAGTCTCGTACTGGGCAAGCTTATTTCAGTACATTCTATTCAGTACTACTCCAGTCTCGTACTGGTCACATTTCATTCCAGCACATTAAATAAGCAGCATAATCACTGCACTTATTCTCATTGCAATTTACTATTATAGTCCCGGGTCCTGCTCTGACGAGCAGTCGTCGAGTCTTAGTCGAGGATAACCAGAGTTGAAGTAGTTCTCCAGGTCTAGCCCCAAATAATATGCTCCCACGCTCCTTTTTGAAAGTAGAGCTGAGCACCGACGCCCAAAGTCTAAGCCTAGTTGGGCAGGCCGACGTAGACCCGATGTTTATATTGTTTGCATTTTGTTTGATTGATTGTAAATTGCTTGCGGTGAAATAGTGGCGGGTCAGTCCCTTCCGCAGACCGTTCGTATCGGTGCAGGAAGGTAGACGACTCAAGGCGACAGGGAGATAAGTACCACGGGTGACTGGCCGTTATATTCCCCGTCGGTTTTTTCCTTCACTGGTAGGCCAAAACAATTCGTCGGATGTCGCTCACATCCAAGAGTACATAAGGTTGTACGTTATGGGCTGGGGTTGTGCGGTACGATCACCCCCAGAAGTGGCAGGACTGTCCACTGTCACCGACGGCCACATTGGTGAGGCCCGCGGGGCTCGCTACCCTGCTGGAATAGAAGCGGTCCAAACTATGTCGACATAGGGTTTATGTGCGCTGCTATGAATGCCTGCAGTGTGGGCGCGACTATGAATGCTTGCGGTGTGCGCACGGCTATGAATGTCTGTGGCATGTACGCGGCTGTGAAAGCCTGTGATTGAGTTCATGATATGAACACCTGATGTGCTGACGAGCTAGTGGTGCCTCATTATAACTGGTTCATATTGCTGCTGCTTTTCTTTCCAGTTATATTAATCTGCACTTTTTATAATTGCTCCTAGCTGTACATATATGAAATGTTGTGCTAACCCTCTCTTGCTTTGGCTATTTACTTCTGTCGGGTGGGTGTGTGCTCGTCCCCAGGATATGGATCCAGGGAGGAGATTTGTTTTCACTTAGATCTGTGACTAACGGTTATTTGATTAACCATTCACAGGAAATGAAGCGTCGTAGTGACTCGATGCCGCAGGAGACTATGCCAGCGGCTAGGACAACTCGAGTAGATGCACCTCCGCCATCTCCGGAGTTTAGAGACGTGAGTACCGCCGAGCAGCATAGAGAGAGAGAGTGTATGGGGATTATATGTAGCACATGTATAGCCCACAGGCTTATTTAAATGCTTAGGCTTCGGCCCTAGAACCTCTGTGATATTAATATGTTAAATATATATCTGCAATAGTTTCCTGCTTCCGCTACACTTTGATGGGTTGTGAACGTTATGATTCGAGCTGAGCAAGACGACTATCTAAAACGGAGGCGGGGCGGGATTTAATCGGCACAACCTCGACCACGTTGGTTTTCACCTCTTTCCGAGGTTTTTCGCGTAAAAAAGGTCTCTTGCCACTCATCTCCCTCTCTATGACTGTTTGCACGCTTAATTGCTTGCGGGCTAAGACAGAGCAATTTAGACCGGTTTGTAGGAGCCTCAAGTTGGCTGCAATAGTTTGGCGAGGTCTGTAGGAAAGGAGCTCCCTGAAGCTTTAAAGATTCCAATGACAGTATTCACCGCAAAGTGATTCTCGAGATTAACGACCATGACAAGAAGACGTGCCCATATAACTAAAGTATTGGTCCCTGAGGGACACATCGATCATGCTCATTCCCACATCCTCATCAATGCACCTCGATTGGAGAAGACGATAATCGCGCTCGTGACTACACCAGCAGGGGCGTCCACCAGATAGAAGAGCAGCAAGCTGAATTGCTAGCTCTCTTGAGAAACCTGAGAGTAGCTCAGGCTCACGTTGTGCCCCCCATATTAGTCAATCTACCTCCTCCACCTCCAAATCATGCCCCAAACAACAACTAAGAAGAGGACTCTGAGCAGATCATGGAAGTAGGTAGCACCGCACACCCCCGCCCGTCTGGCTAGGGCCACCAAAGCCGACTTGCAGCATCGGCGCTAGAGGGCGGTCGGCCCCGAAAACCTCATGGGGAGGCTCGATCATTAGAGAAGAGATAAGAGAACAGATAGCAAAAGAGTACGACCAGGCGGACCATCGATCTAGTCGGGCTACGACAAGGTGCAAGGTTTTTTATGGTTGCATGCTTGTAGACAGTGGTGGTTGTGCACAAGTGGTGACGTTGACGAGCAGCTATCGCACTCGCGAGAAGGTCAATTCCTGACTTGGATCTCTTCTCGGTCGTGGTGGTGGCGGTGTTTGGTTATTTGATAATGACGAATGTTAATTCTGATATGAATCTTGTGCGAACATTTTACGAATTGCAATTAAGTTCATATTACTGCTGTGAATTTTTGTAATCCGAGTTTTTCTGCAGTATACTTTCAGATTTGTATCTCTTAATTTGAATACATATTAATTTTGTTGTGCTAATAGATTAGTGCAAATTACGTATTTTCTTATGACTATGTATTTAATTGTTCATGAGAATTACACTTCCGTGATCGGAAATCCCAACACCAAAGGGAAAAGTAAAAGGCACCTTACCTCCCCCTCGATGGGCGAGTTCGTTGCGTCTTTCTTGTGTTGAGCTCAATATTGGCTTTATGAGGGAAAGTTTCTATAGATTTGAAGGTGTGCGGCGGAACCTCCTTGTCGTAGCACACAAGTCTTGTTTGTTGGCAATTCAGAGTACTTTCTGTATTCTCTAGCCTCCTCTCGTCGTGTCTCATCCGGATCGACCACTAAACAAGTAACATTTGTACGCCCACATGTCCGAATATTAGAAATTCATTTTTGTAGTTCCAAGTTCCAACACTTATATATTATTATATATAATAATATATACAAATTATAAATCTGAGTCGTTCATCATCAAAATCAAACAATCTCCTTGATCTTACACCTGATCGTGTCAAGTTCCCTTCACGACTCGATCATCCCCATTACAGTCCTTTCTTCGTCCATTGATGCGGGTTTTCTCCACATTGAATGGGAACCTGAACACAACATTGTTTTATTCGTATTCTCATCACGTGAGTTCGCAAAACTTATAAATTTATGTTGGTCTTTGTCGGAGAAATGATAGCTCCCACCTTAGTCATATTGTGTTCGATATTTTGGGGTTGGATAGTGTCATCCATAAGAGTCTCAATTTAAGTTAAATAATTTTGTTCTTTAATGCATGCGTTAGCAGGAGCGGATCCAGGGGCACTGGTAGCCCAGACCTTCCAAAAAATTTTTGTAAAATGAATACTGAATTTGAATTTCTCTCGCCAAGATCATGAATTTCGACTAATTATATATATAAATTGGATCCGGATGAGGGAGGAAAGTGTTCAAAAAGGTGACGACGTTCAAATATTTGTTTGGTTGGAAGAGAAGGAAGATGATGTACAACCCCGTACCCAGTCAAGTCCTCCCTAAGTGGCGGGCTCGGGGCATGCTATGAGCGATGATTTGGTGCAGCCCCGTTCGAGGACGTGCGAGTAGTCGTGCGTGCGTGCGGAGACTTTATGCTTCATACATAACATATATATATATATATATATATATATATATATATATATATATATATATATATATATATATATATATATATATATATATATATTATATTTATATTTATCTATTATAAAGATATAGTTTGTATTGTATCTACGCCGTTCAAGATAGCCAAATGATCCAAACATTCAATCTCAATCGTTCGTCATTTTAGGATTAAACAATGAAAAAATGTAGATCTCCTTACCCTACTGCCATGGAAGGCTCGGGGAGAGAGAGAGAAAGGGAGGGAGGGAGGGAGAGAAAAAGAGAGGAGAGAAAGGGTGTGAGGGCGGCGGGGAGACAGGGGGAGAGAGAAAGAGGGAGAGGAAGAGAGGGAAAGATAGGAGAGAGGGAGGAGAGAGTGGCTAGAAGTGGATGATGAGAGAGATAGAGAGAGAGTTGAGAAAGAGGGGAAGAGAGAGAGAGAGAAAGAGATAGAAAGAGAGGGAAAGATAGAGAGAAAGAGGAGACAGAGCGGCCGCATTTAAGAAGGAAGGGGGCTATATATTATTATCATATATAGATAGATATATATTATTATGCATAGATATATTATGAGCCGCAGCATTTACGAAGTTTGGGGGAAGAATGGGGTGAGAAAGAGAAAGAGGGTTATATTATAATTTATATATTATGTATATTATATAAAAGCTATTTTTAATGTAAAATAAAATATGATGCTGGTGCAGCTTGCAGCGACGCATCCAGCACGGGCTTACGGGCGAATCCCGTGCGGAAGCGGGCGAAGCCCGCCTGTTTGCGGTCGAAGGCCGCCCGAGAGCATCGAGCACGGGCGTAGCCCGTGCGAAGATGCTCGTGTGTATATATATATATATATATATATATATATATATATATATATATATATATATATATATATATATATATATATATATATATATATATATATATATATATATATATATATGAGTTTGGAATATATACACTCAAGCTTTTTTAAGGTTAAAAAAGCTTGAGTATATATATTCCATTTTATAGCATGTTTTTGCCATTTTTTCTCAAAACACGTTTAAAGCTTGTTTTTTAATCACATTTTGAAACTTTTTACATTGCACAAATACTAAATTCTTCCATATAAATATAGCAAATGATAATCATTATCAAACAAATGAACTTCCCACTTATACAATGCTACATCGTATAAAGCCTACACACTTATTTATAAAGTTTGCACAAGAAAATAAATAAAAATCAACATATGGTTCATTTGCTGGATTTGAATAGAGGCACATCTTAATCTAGCCGCAAATTGTTACAAACAGTTACATAAATAATTCAGCTTAGAAATACCTTACACAAGTACATACAGGAAGTTACAAAATTTTGTTAACAAGAAGTCATAATCAAGCCGTACACAAATAATTCAGCTGCGATCTGAAGGTAGAAAATTGAATGTGGATCCTTAATTGTGTTACTCTAAACGATGACAGTAGTTTACTTAAGGCCACTGAATTAGTTAGCTAGTTGCTGCTGCTGCACATCATAGAATCTAACCCGGCTTCCATCTCCAGATATTGTTATATTTTTACATCTGGAACAAAACACCGTAAAAACAAAAAAAGAGCATTAGATACAAATGTCTACAACGGAAAGAGAGAGCTTGAAACTGTTAGGTAAAAATTATGAAACATCATGTAATTGCTGTTTCTGAATTGCATGATTAGCAAATCAATGACTAAATGTACTGAAGAAGAAGAAGAAGCTCGACATTTTTTGTCGAGCAGTCGAGCTCGACAATTATCGTCGAGCAGACGAGCTCGACGAAGAATGTCGAGGTCGACATTTTCATCGAGCAGTCGAGCTCGACGAAGAATGTCGAGCTCGACATTTTTCGTCGAGCTCGACATTCTTTGTCGAGCAGTCGAGCTTGACGAAGAATGTCGAGCTCGACATTTTCGTCGAGCTGTCGAGCCCGACATTCTTCGTCGAGCTCGACTGCTCGACGAAAAATGTCGAGCTCGACAATTGTCGTCGAGCAGTCAACCTCGGCGAAGAATGTCGAGCTCGACATTTTTCGTCGAGCAGTCAAGCTCGACGAAGAATGTCGAGCTCGACGAAGAATTCGTCGAGAAGTCGAGCTCGAGGAAGAATGTCGAACTCGACATTCCTCGACGACATTCTTCGTCGAGCTCGACTGCTCGACGAAAAATGTCGAAGTCGAAGAAGAAGAAGAGATACCAGCGGGCAGGTGGGAGCAGCGGGCAGCTGGGCAGGAAGAATAGACCTTGCGGTAGGTGGTGCCGTCTTCATAAACGATCCAACCAGCCAGAGTACCTATCGCTTGACAGGTAGAAGAAGAGAGCGATGGGGCGACGGGGCATCGCTCAATACTTGATGATGATCGCGCTTTTTTAAACTTAAACCTAGACGATGGGGCGACAGGACGATTGAAAGCAAGAAACCTAGATCGCGTAAAAAGCGAGGGCGGAAATAGCCGGGGCGGGCCGCCCAGTGCTCGCGCTTTTTTAAGCATAAAAAAGCGCGAGTGTATATAATATATATCGTGTGTGTGTGTGTGTCTATATATATATATATATATATATATATATATATATATATATATATATATATATATATATATATATATATATATATATATATATATATATATATATTGCTGAAGCCAAAATGGCCTCTGTGGAGTTCGGGGTCCCTAGAAAGGGGTGACCTCGCAGCTACTACACTCAAGAGAACGTCACGGAGCAAAGGACCAAGAAACTAGAAACAGACCCTCGGCTCTAGCACGGAGGTCCCACCTCACGCCCGGAAGATCTTTGAAGTCTCCCCCTCCCTAGCCAATGTTGAGCTAGGTGCCTTTGAGGAAGAGAGCAAAGGGATTTCTGTGGCTCTGAATGCAATGCTCTCCAAGGCACCCCGAGGGTAAAACGGTAATTCCACACCGGGGGGTAAAGAGGTAATTCCACCCTGAGGGTAAAACGGTAACAACATGGTCAAAAGAGGTCCACGGGAGGGAGGAGCCATTCCCATCATCTCCCCGGGCACCAGAGACGAGCAGGTGACCCCCGAAGAAATAGGAAGCTGGGGGGCAGGGGCGAGACCCCAGCCTCCGGCCGGTCTCGCCCCGCCAAGCCGCGGAATAGGAGGGGGCAGGGGCGAGACCCCGGCCTCCCGGCCGGTCTCGCCCCGCCAGGCCGCGGAGCAGGAGGGGGCAGGGGTGAGACCACGACGTCCCGGCCGGTCTCGGCCCGCCAGGCCGCGGAGCAGGAGGGGGCAGGGGCGAGACCCCGGCCTCCCGGCCGGTCTCGCCCCGCTAGGCTGCGGAGCAGGAGGGGGGCAGGGGAGAGACCCTGGCCCCCGGCCGGTCTCGCCCTGCCAGGCCGCGGAGCAGGAGGGGGCAGGGGCGAGACCCAAGCCTCCCGACCGGTCTCGCCCCGCAAGGCCGCGGAGCAGGAGGGGGCAGGGGCGAGACCCCGGCCTCCCGACCGGTCTCGCTCTGCCAGGCCGCGGAGCAGGAGGGGGAAGGGGCAAGACTCCGACCTCCCGACCAGTCTCGCCTCGCTAGGCTGCGGAGCAGGATGGGGCAGGGGCGAGACCTCGGCCTCCCAACCGGTCTCGCCCCGCTAGGCCGTGGAGCGGGAGGGGGCAGGGGGGAGACCCTGCCCCCCGGACGGTCCTGCTGCTCCCACCTCACACTTATCAGGTCGGGGCGGGTGCCAGCCAACTTGTCGCACCCGCCTCCCAGAAGGAAGGGTCACTGTGGGAGGCAGATTTTTCCTCCCCCTACTAGTATATTCCAAGGGCTAGGCCAAAATTGGTCACCAAAGGTGCTAAACTCATCCAAAAGCTTAAAACCCAAAACCTGCAAATACGGGGCTGTACACAATCCCCGCTCTTTCCGAGGTTGGCACAAGCTCGGAAAGAAACATCCAACCCAATGTATTCGCTGAGTGTGATTTTCTTGCGCGGTCAACCTGCCATGCCAGCTGATGGGAGACTGGGTGGCGAGACCCCCCTCCGGGTAAAAAACACTTCACCCCCACCCCCAGAGGGGTCAAACTGCCATGTCAGCTATGGGAGCCTGGGTGGCGAGACCCCCTCCTGGTAAAAAACACTTCACCCCCCTGAGGGGTCAACCTGTCATGCCAGCTATGGGAGCCTGGGTGGCGAGACCCCCTCCGGGTAAAAAACACCTCACCCCTCGGAGGGGTCAACCCGTCGTGCCAGCTATGAGAGCCTGGGTGGCGAGACCCCCTCCGGATAAAAAACACTTCACCCCCCGGAGGGGTCACCCTGCCATGCCAGCTATGGGAGTCTGGGTGGCGAGACCCCCTCCGGGTAAAAAACACTTCACCCCCGGAGGGGTCAACCTGACATGCCTGCTATGGGAGTCTGGGTGGCGAGACTCCCTCCGGGTAAAAAACACTTCACCCCCCGGAGGGGTCAACCTGTCATGCCAGCTATGGGAGTCTGGGTGGCGAGACCCCCTCCGGGTAAAAAACGCTTCCCCACCCCCGGAGGGGTCAACCTGCCATGCCAGCTATGGGAGCCTGGGTGGCGAGATCCCCTCCGGGTAAAAAACACTAGGCATCCACGAGAGGTACGCCTGCCATGCCAGCTAGTGAGAGCCTGGCAACGGAATGCATCTCGAGGTGAGACCTCCCCACCCTCCGAGAGATCAACCTGCCCTGCCAGCTAGTGAGAGCCTGGCAGCGGAATCCATCTCGAGGTGAGACCTACCCACCCTCTAAGAGATCAATCTGCCCTGACAGCTAGTGAGAGCCTGGCAGCGGAATCCATCTCGAGGTGATACCTCCCCACCCTCCGAGAGATCAACCTGCCCTGCCAGCTAGTGAGAGCTTGGCAGCGGAATCCATCTCGAGGTGAGACCTACCCACCCACCGAGAGATCAACTGCCCTGCCAGCTAGTGAGAGCCTGGCAGCGGAATCCATCTCGAGGTGAGACCTACCCGCCCTCCGAGAGATCAACCTGCCCTGCCAGCTAGTGAGAGCCTGGAAGCGGAATCCATCTCGAGGTGAGACCTTCCCACCCTCCGAGAGACCAACCTACTCTGCCAGCTAGTGTGAGCCTGGTAGTGGAATCCATCTCGAGGTAAGACCTACCCACCCTCCGAGAGATCAACCTGCCCTGCCAGCTAGTGAGAGCATGACAGCGGAATCCATCTCGCGGTGAGACCTACCCACCCTCCGAGAGATCAACCCGCCCTGCCACCTAGTGAGAGCCTGGCAGCGGAATCCATCTCTAGGTGAGACCTCCTCACCCTCCGAGAGATCAACCTGTCCTGCCAGCTAGTGAGAGCCTGGTAACGGAATCCATCTCAAGGTGAGACCTACCTACCCTCTGAGAGATCAACCTGTCTTGCCAGCTAGTGAGAACCTGACAGCGGAATCCATCTCGAGGTGAGACCTCCCCACCCTCCGAGAGATCAACTTGCCTTGCCAGCTAGTGAGAGCTTGACAGCTGAATCCATCTCAGGGTGAGACCTACCCACCCACCGAGAGATCAACCTACCCTGCCATCTAGTGAGAGCCTGGCAGCGGAATCCATTTTGAGGTGAGACCTCCCCACCCTTCGAGAGATCAACCTGCCCTGCCAGCTAGTGAGAGCCTGACAGCGGAATCCATCTCGAGGTGAGACCTCCCGACCCTCCGAGAGATCAACCTGGCCTGTCAGCTAGTGAGAGCCTGACAGCGGAATCCATCTCGAGGTGAGACCTACCCACCCTCCGAGAGATCAATCTACCCTGCAGCTAGTGAGAGCTGGCAGCGGAATCCATTTCGAGGTGAGACCTCCCCGCCCTCCGAGAGATCAACCTGCCCTGCCAGCTGGTGAGAGCCTGATAGCGGAATCCATCTCAAGGTGAGACCTACCCACCCTCCGAGAGATCAACCTGCCCTGCCAGCTAGTGAGAGCCTGGCAACAGAATCCATCTCGAGGTGAGACCTCCCCACCCTCCGAGAGATCAACCTGCCATGCCAGCTACTGAGAGCCTGGCAGCGGAATCCATCTCGAGGTAAGACCTACCCACCCTCTGAGAGATCAACCTACTCTGCCAGCTAGTGAGAGCCTGGCAGCGGAATCCATCTTGAGGTGATACCTACCCACCCTCCGAGAGATCAACCTTCCCTGCCAGCTAGTGAGAGCCTGGCAACGGAATCCATCTCGAGGTGAGACTTCCCCACCCTCCGAGAGATCAACCTGCCCTGCTAGCTAGTGAGAGCCTGGCAGCGGAAAATCCATCTCGAGGTGAGACCTCCCCACCCTCCGAGAGATCAACCTGCCATGCCAGCTAGTGAGATCCTGGCAACGGAATCCATCTCGAGGTGAGACCTCCCCACCCTCTGAGAGATCAACCTGCTCTGCCAGCTAGTGAGAACCTGGCAGCAAAATCCATCTTGAGGTGAGACCTACCCACCCTCCGAGAGATCAACATGCCCTGCCAGCTAGTGAGAGCCTGGCAGCGAAATCCATCTCGAGGTGAGAACTAGGCATTTATGAGAGGTACCACCGGCCCCGCCCAGCTAGTGAGAGCCTGGGCAGCGGGACCGTCTCGGAGCAAAAGGACTAGGCATCTCAATCAAACCTTACCAAATCCTACATCCTTAAACAGGGAAAATATGGGTTACATGGACCCCTGACTCAGTTGGTCAGGGGTATAGCTTGTTATAAGACAAGAAAAAGGGAAAACTTCCCCAAGGTGAGGCACCCTCAGGGGTCCTGGGCATGCTGGTCGTCTTCCGCTTCCTTCTCCTCGGACACTTCCATCTTGCTCAAACTCTCCATGACCTTCTCCATCTCCTCTGCCTTGGCCAACCAAGAGATGGTGTTGACGGCCGTAACGTAGCACTGTCTTGCCATCCTGGGGTCTCCCTTGATTCTGACCTGGATTCCTCCTGAGCTGAACTTAAGACACTGGTGGAAAGAAGACGACACACAACGGAAGGCGCTGATGAGGGGTCTTCCGAAGATGGCATTGTAGCTGCTCGGAGCGTCAACAATGACGAACCGACAGTTCCTTGAAGTCCCTCACAATTTTACTTGGAGTCCTACTCCACCTTCGACCTCCTTCCTCTCTCCTGAAAACCCAAATAGGGTTCCGTCTGAGGCCAACACCCTCCTTTGCTCCACCTTCATCTCGTCAAACGCCTTCTTGAAAACTACGTTGACGGAGCTCCCGTTGTCAACCAAGATTCAGGAGACGGTGTAGCCCTCGATGGCCGTCTAGATGACCATCGCATCGCAGAACGGATCCTCATGATCCGACATGTCCTTCACCGAGAAGGTGATCTTCTCCTCCTGCGGTGGGGTCTGGGATGTTGAGGCAACGCTCCGTTGGTACATGACGTGGAGGCTTGCCTTCCGAGTGGCCTCGATCCCCACTCCACCATGGATCACCGCTATACCGCCTCGAGGTCCGACATCGACCCAGTCCTCACACACGTCATACCCCTTCTCTGGGTAGAACCTCCTCAACCCGCACCGGCGGCTGCGGCTGGGCAGGGCCTCTCGTCCCCCTCACTTCCAAGAACTCGGGGCAGGAAGCCGTGGCGTGACCCTCCACCTGGTGGAAGTCACAGTACGGTAACTCTACCCTGCCCCTTCTCCTTCCCTGGCGGTTCCTCCTCTCCCTTCGACCAATCTCCATCGTTTGATACGGCGGGGGTAGGAGCTGTCTTGGGGCTTGCCTCTGGAAGTCAAACCTCCCTTGGCCCCCATGAAAGTTCCCTCCACCCTGGATGAGAGCTCTTCCTGGACCCTGGGCAGGTCCTCCATGCTGCCTCCAACCTAGTTCTGGACAATCTTGAGCTCTCCGCTCCTCTCTCCGCCTTCCCTCTTGATGTTTTGAGCCATCTTGCTCCTTCGACTCCATCTCTATTAGCTTTGGCAACTTCTTGACAAATGTCGGGTTGGCCGCCTCCATGACTATCTCCTCGGCCGCCCTTTCCATCAGCTCCTCAAAGGAAAGGGGGGCCTTTAGAGTCAGGCTCATCTTGAAGAACCCCTCGCGTAACCCCACCGTGAACGCCATCTAGAGGGTATACCCCGGCATCTCCTGCACCTCCAGGATCTCCTCTTGGAACCTGTCAACATAACATGCCAGCGACTCCTCGGCCTCCTGCCTTATCAGGAAGATGGACTCGGGACTCCTCTTCCTCTTCTTGGAGGTGGAGAAGCGAAGCTGAAAGCTCCGGCTCAAGTCCTCGAACCCATAGATCGACCTCGGAGGGAGTTGATGAAATCAGTCCCTTGCCTTCTCCTTCAATGTGATCACAAAGAGGCGACACTTGAAGGCATCCGTCATTGTCCTGATGGAGACGGCATACTCGAACCATTGCAGATGCTGAACGGGGTCATCCTTCCCAGTATAGTAAGCCATGTCGGGCTCTCGGAACTCCTCGGGAACGGGAGCTCAAATGATCAGCTCACTGAAGGGTGATACCCTGAGGGGTGTTCTCACCACCTTCACTCGCGCAACCTACTCGCCTGGAAGGCTGACACTCGCCGGGCTGGAGAACAAATCCCGGCCGGTGAGGTCTCGCTCGACCCCATCTCCCATCCTCTCCTTCCCGGGCCTTCTTCCTGGTGCACTTCCTTCTCCCCCTGCTGGGGTCATCTCGCCTAAACCCATGGGAGTCGACTCGTCGTGAGGGGGGGGGGAGCTAGCTCCTGGGGGTTGGGGTGGAGCTGCCACCCTGAGGAGCAATGCTTCGCAGCATCTCCATGATGCCTTGGATGGAGGCTATGAACTCTTGCCTCCCCACAAAGGGGTCCTGGGCTGGGGAGTCGCCGAGATCATCACTACCTCCCTAACCTCCAGTCATGACACTCTCCTGAGATCTTCTGTGCTGGTCACTCTCCACGCTCACCGCAACAAAAGTGTTGAAGCCAAAAATGGCCTCTGTGGAGTTCGGGGTCCCTAGAAAGGGGTGACCTCGCACGTACTACACTCAAGAGAACGTCACAGACCAAACGACTAAGAAACTAGAAACAGACCCTCGGCTCTAGTACGGAGGTCTCACCTCACACCCGGAAGACCTTTGAAGTCTCCCCCTCCCTAGCCAATGCTGAGCAAAGTGCCTTGTAGGAAGAGAGCAAAGGGATTTCTGTGGCTCTGAATGCAATGCTCTCCAAGGCACCTTCAAGGGTCTATTTATAGTTTTTCCAACCCCATGGACCAAAATGTCAACAATACCCATACGCCAAATATGCCTCGGGCCAATAGAAAACAGCCACACCGGGGGGTAAAGAGGTAATTTCACCCCGAGGGTAAAACAGTAACAACATGGTCAAAAGAGGTCCATGGGCAGGAGGAGTCATTCCCATCATCTCCCCGGGCACCCGAGACGAGCCGGTGACCCCCGAAGAACTGGGAAGCTGGGGGGCATGGGCGAGACCCTAGCCTCCGGCCGGTCTCGCCCCGCCAGGCCGCGGAGCAGGAGGGGGCAGGGGAGAGACCCCGGCCTCCCGGACGGTCTCGCCCCGCCAGGCCGCGGAGCAGGAGGGGGCGGGGGAGAGACCCCGGCCTCCCGGCCGGTCTCGCCCCGCCAGGCCGCGGAGCAGGAGGGGGCAGGGGCGAGACCCCGGCCTCCCAGCCGGTCTCGCCCCGCCAGGCCGCAGAGCAGGAGGGGGGGCAGGGGCGAGACCCCGGCCTCCCGACCGGTCTCGCCCCGCCAGGCCGCGGAGCAGGAGGGGGCATGGGTGAGACCCCGACCTCCCGACCTGTCTCACCCCGCCAGGCCGCGGAGCAGGAGGGGGCAGGGGAGAGACCCCGGCCTCCCGACCGGTCTCGCCCCGCCAGGCCGCGGAGCAGGAGGGGGCAGGGGCGAGACCCCGACCTCCCGACCGGTCTCGCCCCGCAAGGCTGCGGAGCAGGAGGGGGCAGGGGCGAGACCCCGGCCTCCCGACCGGTCTCGCCCTGCCAAGCCGCGGAGCAGGCTGGGGCAGAAGGAGACCCCGCCCCCCGGCCGGTCCCGCTGCTCCCACCTCGCACTTATCAGGTCGGGGAGGGTGCCAGCCAACTTGTCGCACCCGCCTCCCAAAAGGAAGGGCCACTGGGGGAGGCAGATTTTTCTTCTCCCTACTAGTATATTCCAAGGGCTAGGCCAAAATTGGCCACCAAAGATGCTTAACTCATCCAAAAGCTTAAAACCCAAAACCTGCGAATACGGGGTTGTATATATATATATATATATATATATATATATATATATATATATATATATATATATATATATATATATATATATATTGATAATATATGCTGGGAGGTTGTAAATATATGTATTGATATATACATATGGAGGGAGAGGGGGATAAGGCAAGCGGGTAGGGGGGTACAGCAAAAAAAGAAGAAACGAAATAAATAAAAAAGAGGAGGAGCAGGCATCGGGGGACCTCCACGCTGAGACCTTGGGTATGTCCCTTCTGTTCCTAGTCTTGTGCCTAGATCGTTTGCTTGAGGGCAGTAGGTGTGCGGTCACCCATTCCCCGAGGGTGAACTCCACAGGAGACCGATTTTCGGTTTCAACATTTCGGTGCAGTGAGCGTGGAGAGTGACCAGCACAGAAGAACTCGGGCGAACGTCATGGCTATAGAAGAGGAACCAAGTGACGACCAGGGTCGTGCGCTGACACTTTGTATGTAAGGTCTTCATACCCGGAGTCGTCCCATCCTATAGATGTTGTTGGAATCCCGTAGCACTCGGGGTAGGATTTGCACCTATTTGAAGCGCTTTTTTCCTTAAGACATGTAAGTGATTTCTTATTCTCAATAAAATCCTTTGATGTGTCAGTTCTGTCGCAGTAATTCGTATGAAAGGGTGAAGTGCACTCAGACCCCGAGCAGATCCTGCTGTCAGGCTCTCACCTAGCTGACAGGGCTGCATGTCACTCGGTGTCAACCTCTGGACCCCGAGCAGATCTCGCTGTCAGGCTCTCACCTAGCTGATAGGTCTGGACATCACTCAGTGTCAACCTCTGTACCCCGAGCAGATCCCGCTGTCAGGCTCTCACCTAGCTGACAGGGATGGATGTCGCTCGGTGTCAACCTCAGGACCCCGAGCAGATCTCGATGTCAGGCTCTCACCTAGCTGACAGGGCTGGATGTCACTCAGTGTCAACCTCAGGACCCCGAGCAGATCCCATTATCAGGCTCTCACCTAGCTGACAGGGATGGATGTCACTCGGTGTCAACCTCAGGACCCCGAGCAGATCCCAATATCAAGCTCTCACCTAGCTGACAGGGCTGGATGTCACTAGGTGTCAACCTCTGGACCCCGAGCAAATCCCGCTGTCAGGCTCTCACCTAGCTGACAGGCTGGATGTCACTCGGTGTCAACCTCAGGACCCCGAGCAGATCCTGTTGTCAGGCTCTCACCTAGCTGACAGGGCTGGATGTCACTCGGTGTCAAACTCAGGACCCTGGGCAGATCCCACTGTTAGGCTCTCACCTAGCTGACAGGGTTGGATGTCACTCGGTGTCAAACTCAGGACCCCGAGCAGATCCCGCTGTCAGGCTCTCACCTAGCTCACATGGTTGGATGTCACTCGGTGTCAACCTCAGGACCCCGAGTAGATCCCGCTGTCAGGCTCTCACCTAGCTGACAGGGCTGGATGTCACTCGGTGTCAACCTCTGGACCCTGAGCAAATCCTGCAGTCAGGTTCTCACCTAGCTGATAGGGTTGGATGTCACTCGGTGTCAACCTCAGGACCCCGAGCAGATCTCACTATCAGGCTCTCACCTAGCTGACAGGGATGAATGTCACTCGGTGTCAACCACAGGACCCCGAGCAGATCCCACTGTTATGCTCTCACCTAGCTGACTGGGCTGGATGTCACTCGGCGTCAACCTCAGGACCCCGAGCAGATCCCGCTGCCAGGCTCTCACCAGCTAACAGGTCCGTAGGCTTGCCTGGGGGATAAGGGATACCCCGAGTGCTGCTCGGCCCTGGGTAGACTCGTTGTTAGGCTCTCACTAGCTGGCAGGGTTGTAGGCACACCTGGGGGGGTAAGGGAGAGAGTTTCGATTTTGGAGAGAGTTTGGATACTTTGTTGTTGGGTACATTGGTCAAATGTACCTGATTTGAAGAAGCCTCACCTAACTCAATGATATACATCAGAATGTATTTGATGTTTGTTTGAGTTACTTGTGCAGGTTAGTTATACACTGGACTGAAGCTGAAAATTTCTAAGTCCATGTGTCGACACCCAGAGGCAAAGTGTCGACACTTGAGAAAGCTTGTGTCGACACCCAGACATGCAGTGTCGACACTTGGAGTCATTGTGTCGACACCTGGGAAGAAGTGTCGACACCAGTCAGAAAGTGTCGACACTTGGAGCTGTGTCGACACTCAGTGTAGAAGAATGCAGAAAAGCTGTGTCGACACTTGGCGGAAGTGTCGACACCTAGAAGAGCTGAGTCTACATCAGAAAGTGTCGACACTTGGAGTTGTGTCGACACTCAGCAAAATTCTGCAGAGACTAAGTACAAGTGTCGACACTCAACACAATGTGTCGACACTCAATCAGCAGAGTCAAAATATGAAGAATGTGTCGACACTCAACACAATGTGTCGACACACACTCAAAGGAGTCAACACTTGAAGATTGTGTCGACACTCAGCACAATGTGTCGACACATAACCAGAAGACTCAACACTTGAAGAAAGTGTCGACACAAGGAGCTGTGTCGACACTTAGCAAAGAACAGAAAAGTTGTAAAATATTCTAAGTACAAGTGTCGACACTAAGGGAATGTGTCGACACTCAGCTGAAGAATCAAGAATGAAGACTTGTGTCGACACCAAGAATCAGTGTCGACACTTGACAGTTTCAACACATGAAGATGTGTCGACACAAAGGTGATGTGTCGACACTTAGAAGAATACAGATAAAGAATGAAGTATAAGTACTTGTGTCGACACTCAATTTCAGTGTCGACACATGCAGAAGAAACTGTGTCGAGACATACAAGGAATTGTGTCGACATCTTGTAGACTTGTGTCGACACTTACACAACATGTGTCGACACTTGGTCTATAAGTGTCGACACTTAAGAACAGAAAGTCTCGACACTATCTGACAGTTAGTGAGATTTCAAGAAGTGACTGGTTGACATGACAGCTGCCAATCCAGCCGGTCTACAGCAACTGTCAGAGAAGTCAAAAGTCTGTTATAAACCGGATCAGCCGGTTACCATGAAGGAAGCCTATAAATAGGCACCCACAGTTTACAGAATGAGAAGTTAAGTTGTTAAGTGGTTAAGAAGTTCACAATCATTACATGGTGTGATAATAATTGAAGTAGTTGATCAGTCTAAAACAAGAAGTGATACACAGAGGATCAACACAAGAAGATTAGGCAGTCCAATTGCAGATCTAAGTAGTTGGAGAGAGAGAGCTCCAACCAAGGATTCAGTCTTTGGAACTAAGGCTGAGAAGAACAATTCAGAGTCATCTGGATTTCAAGAAGCAGAGATCAAGGATCAACTGCAGTAGATTCAGACTAATTCAGTTCTACTCAAGAAGCTTTGAAGAAAGCTAAGTCAGTTTGGATCAAGCTGAGTTCTTCCAAGAACTCTTCAAGAAACTCTCAACTCCTCTCATCCTTTCTGAGTTGTAGAGTTAGCATTTGTAATTTCTATTTTAAACTTGTAAGATCCATTGGATCTGAGTGATTGTAAGCCTATTTTATAAAGGCTGAGGGTAGGGCTTGGTGCCTGAGTGTAGGAGTTGAAGAACTCTGAGTGTAGGCCTTTAATTGGCTGAGTGTAAGCCTTGATTGGCTGAGTGTAGGCCTGGGTGGCTGAGTGTAGGCCTTTTGGCTGAGTGTAAGGCTTTGGGCCTGAGGTAGGAACCTTGTTGGGTTCTGAGCTAGTGGAGAAGTTTGGCCGAATCTAGTACACTGCTAGATAGGCGAAGGGGGAAAGTGGATGTACCCAAAGATTGGGGAACCACTATAAAATTAGTGTGTCTTCTGTGCTGTGCTGTGAATTGAATGCTTAATTTCTGTATTTGCTGTTAGCTGTAGTAATCAGTGAAAAACTGTTGTGCTGCCAAACAAAAGTCTAAAAAGGTTTAGGTCACCTATTCACCCCCCCCCCCTCTAGGTGTTTAGGTACCATATCTTTCAAGTGGTATCAGAGCCAGGTTGCTCAAAATCAGGACTAACTGTCTGAGGAGATCCAGTTTGGCAGATTCAGTATAAGTCAGGAAACAGGAAACAGTTTCAAGAAAATCAAGAACATGGGTTCTTCAGAGAATCATAAGGAGTTGGGTTCAATGAAACTACCTATATGCAGAAAAGAGATCTTTGGGATCTGGAAAGAGAGGGTTATGCTTTTTATGGAAGCCTCTGACCCTAGGATATACATCACAGTCAAAGAAGGGCCATATGTGCCCATGAAGATTTCAGTATTGGATGCAAATCAGAGGACTCCAAAGGATTTCTCTGAAATGACCAAGGATGAGATTGTCCTAGCAACCATGGACAAAAGAGCACAGAATATAATAGTTAGTGCAATTGATGATGCCACCTTCCAGAACCTTATTCACTGTAAAACTGCAAAAGAAATGTGGGACACCCTCATTATCTATATGGAAGGTTCTGAAGAAGTAAGGCAAGATAGGAAGTCCTTGCTTAATCAAGAATATGAGAGCTTTAGGCAAGGAAGAGGAGATAGCATCACTGAATGCTACAAGAAATTTTATAGAATTGTAAATGAACTCATGTCATATGGAAGAGAGTTCACAAACTATGAGTTGAATGATAAATTCTTAAGGTCCCTCACCAAAGACTGGGACACCAAGATCTGTGCCATCAGAGAAATGGCAAAGTTGGGAGAAATTCCTCCTCCCACACTTTTTGGCAAGTTGTTATCTTATGAGATGCAATTGTCAGTGAGAAAAGAAGAAGATAAGTCAACAAGGACTGAATACAGAGAAAAGACTGTTGCCTTTAAGTCAGATGTACCCAGAAAGAGCAGGACCAAGTCATCAACTCCTTCTCCTGAGGTAGTTGAATCAGAATCTGAAGAGTCAGAAAGTACAAAATCTACAAGCAGTGAAAGTGATGAAGACTTTGCTGCATTCACCAGACATTTTCAGAAGTTCCTTAAGAAGAAACAGTGGAGGTCTAGACCTTCATCTTCCAAAGGGAAAGAGGTTCAGTATCAGGAAAAGAAGCCTTCAAAGAAGGACAAGAAAAGGACCAAGACTAGTAAGGCAACTGGATCCAAGATAATTTGTTACTGCTGCAATAGACAGGGCCATGTTATTGCAGACTGTCCTGAAAGAAGGAAAGAATCCAGTGACAAAAAGAAAACACACTTCAAAGGAAAGAAGGAGAAGTCCTTTGTTGCAAAGAATGAGAAGACTCTTTCAGATATGTCTTCTTCAGACACTGAGACAGATGCTGAAGCCTATATTGGGCTATTTGCTGAAGAAGAAGAAGAGTTTATGCAGATCATGGAATCTATCTATGAGCAAGAAGACTGTCAAAGCCAAGGACTGATGGCTTTGACTGAAAGTACCAAAAACCTGGAGCAGCCAGGACCCAGTCAGGTACAAGGTTTAACTCAAAGTTCTGATTTCAGTTCTAGTTCAGAGTCAGATTATTCTTCATCAAGTGATGAGAATATATCTGAGTCTGAGGGAGATATTCATCAACTCCTAGATGAATATCAAGTACTATTGCAAGCCTATAAGAAAAGCAAGACCCTAGCCAAAAATTTGGCCAAGGAAATTGCTGATCTCAAGGCAGCTGCAATAGATTATGAGAAGAATTATGATCAAAAACTGAATGAAGTGGCCAGGCTGAAACACATTACTGTGATTCAGATGGGTACTATTACATTTAAGAATGATCAAATTAAGAAACTGGAGATTAATCTTCAGAAGGAGAAAGAGCTAGCAGCTAGGTTTTCAAAACCTAAATCAGTGCTACCCTTGATTGATGATTTTGTTCATCATAAAGGAAAGACTGGACTGGGTTTTGTTAATCCAGCTAGGACTGTTCAGGATCAGTCCAAGTCCAAGGGCAAAGCCCCAACATTCAACAAGACTGCTGTAGTTAAGACAGCTAAGTCAGAACCTAAGCAAAGGTACAACAAATTTGAATGTTGGTGCTGTGGCAAGGTTGGCCACTTTGCTTTGGATTGTTGGCACAATGCCAGTGCCAAGTTGTGTAGCAAGTTACCTGTTGGAAAGACAGCAGGTAGCTATGTCAAATTGCAAACTAACAATCACCAAGGACCCAAGTTTACTTTGGGTTCTAAGGTTCATTAATTTGTTTTGCAGGAAAATCCAAGTGGCCATACCCCTACATGGTACTTGGATAGTGGATGTTCCAGACACATGACTGGAACTAGGGGACTACTGAAGGACTACATCCCAATCAAAAATGGTCCAAAGGTGACCTTTGGTGGTTCTGAAAAAGGAATCATCAAAGGGTTTGGTAACATTTCTTCTAACCTTGTTACCATTACTCAAGTGGCTTATGTTAAAGGTTTGAAACATAACCTCATTAGTATAAGTCAATTAAGTGATGTAGGGTATGACATCTCATTTGTTAAAAATGGTTGTCATATCAAGAGGTCAAGTGATCAAAAGATCATTTTGACAGGTTATAGGAAGAGAAATGTCTATTGTTTAGACATTATGGTTGAGAACAATAGTTCTCCAGTTTGTCTTGTAGCTGATGAGACAGTCTCTCAATGTGTCAAGTGGCACAAGAGGCTTGCTCATCTTAATTACAAGACTATTGGCAAACTCTTTAGTAAAGAGTTAGTGAGGAATGGTCCTCAAGTTAAGTGTGTCAAAGATGGCATTTGCTCAGCTTGTCAAAAGGGCAAGCAGACTAAATCCACCTTTAGAAGCATTGACAACAAGGATGCTGTGAGGTGTTTATACCTCTTGCATATGGATCTATTTGGTCCAATGCCAGTTCACAGCTTAGGTAGGAAGGTCTACACCTTTGTAGTTGTTGATGACTACTCAAGGTTTTCCTGGGTGTTCTTCTTAAAGCAGAAATCTGAAACACCTAGTGTCTTCCACAGTTTTGTTAGGCAAATTCAGAATGAATTGAACTGTACAGTGGTCAAAATTAGAAGTGACCATGGTACAGAGTTTCAATCTGAAAGCATGACAAAATTATGTGAAGACTATGGGATATTTCAAGAATTCTCTTCACCTAGAACACCTCAGCAAAATGACATTGCTGAAAGGAAAAATAGAACCTTGATAGAGGCTGGTAGAACCCTATTAAGTGATTCATCACTGCCAGAATATTTCTGGGCTGAAGCAGTAAACACTGCATGCCATGTGATAAATAGGGCTACCATCACTAAAAGGTTAAACAAGACCCCCTATGAAGTAGTGAAAGGCAGGAAACCAAATCTATCCTATTTCAGGATTTTTGGTTGTAAATGCTTCATACTTAACAATGGGAAGTCTTACTTAACTAAGTTTGCTGCCAAATCCCAAGAGGGAGTGTTTGTTGGGTACAGCAGTAATAGTAAGGCTTATAGAGTCTACAACTTGACTACACAAGTTGTAGAGGAGTCTGTGCATGTAGTTTTTGATGAGACACTTCTTATTAACAATGAGTTGTCTGGTAGTGTGTGCAGCCCCACAGGTCTTTCTAAGAAGATGGACAAGCTAACCATGGAAGATGTACCTGCTGCAAGACAGCAAGTAGAAGAAGATGGCTTATGTCCAGGGGGAGAACTACATGTACCAGGAGCTGAAGAAGTTCAAGGAACTCAGCATGATGAAGATGCTGAAGAAGTACAACCAGAAGTAAGGATGCCTCCAGCCAACAGGCATCTAAGAGATCATCCAGTGGAGCTGATCATTGGAGATCCAAGACAAGGTGTTCAGACAAGGAGCAGAAATCAGAATGCTGCAGTATATTCAAGTTTTTGTCTCAAATAGAACCAAAGAAATTTGAAGAAGCAATACAAGATCCACAGTGGACTGAAGCTATGCAGGAAGAGCTAAACCAGTTCAAGAGGTGCAAGGTTTGGGACTTAGTTCCTAAGCCTAAAGATCACAATGTGATAGGAACAAAGTGGATCTACAGAAACAAGTTAGATGAACAAGGAGTCATCATTAAGAATAAGGCAAGACTGGTTGCAAAAGGATATAGGCAAGAAGAAGGTATTGATTTTGATCAAACCTTTGCTCCAGTAGCCAGACTGGAAGCCATCAGGATGTTCTTGGCCTATGCAACCTACCAAGGATTCAAAGTATACCAAATGGATGTGAAGTCAGCATTCCTTAATGGTAATTTAAAAGAAGAAGTATATGTGGAGCAGCCTGCAGGTTTTGTTGATCCTACTCTTCCACATTATGTCTATAGACTTAGGAAAGCATTGTATGGGTTAAAGCAAGCTCCTAGAGCTTGGTATGAAACCCTATCTAGTTTCCTCATTGAGAACAAGTTCACAAGGGGGAAAATAGATAAGACTCTATTCCTTAGGGAATCTAGAGGCAAAGTAATACTTGTCCAAATATATGTAGATGACATTATATTTGGGTCTACTGAAAGTAGCCTTTGCAAAAAGTTTGCAAAGCTTATGCAAAGTCAATTTGAAATGAGTAGTATGGGAGAACTGAAGTTTTTCTTGGGTCTCCAAGTTAAACAGACTGAAAGTGGCTTGTCCATATGTCAGTCAAAGTTCACCCTAGAACTCATAAGGAAATATGGTATGGATTCCTCCAGTACCATGAAGACTCCTATGGGGTCAAGTATGTCTCTAAGCAAGGATGATGCAGGGAAACCTGTGGATGAAACCTTGTATAGAGGGATAGTTGGCTCCCTACTATACTTGACTGCAAGTAGGCCTGACATTATGTATGCTACATGTGTTTGTGCCAGGTATCAAGCCTGCCCCAAAGAATCTCACTTGACTGCAGTCAAGAGAATCTTGAGATATCTAAAGGGCACACCTTATCTAGGCCTCTGGTACCCTAGGAATGGAGATTTTGATCTAACAGGCTATTCAGATGCAGACTTTGCAGGATGCAAAGAAGATAGAAAAAGCACAACTGGATCCTGTCAATTCCTAGGTGGAAGACTCATTTCATGGAGTAGTAAGAAGCAAACCAGTGTGGCCATCTCCACAGCTGAGTCAGAATATGTAGCTGCAGGAAGTTGCTGTGCTCAACTTCTGTGGATTCAACATCAGCTAGAAGACTATGGATGTCAGGTAAGTAGAACTCCACTTTATTGTGATTCTACAAGTGCTATTTCCATAGCTAATAACCCTGTATCACATAGTAGAACTAAACATATTGAGATAAAATATCACTTTCTTAGGGAGCATGTAGAAAGAAATGATATTGCACTTGAATATGTTAAAACAGATAATCAGATAGCTGATATGTTTACTAAGCCCTTAGAAGAAGCTAAGTTTAATAGGTTCAAAATTGAACTAGGTATGATAAACTTAGACTAAGTATACAGAACAAAAATTGGCTAAGTAAAAAGGTGTCGACACATAGACAAGTCTATGTCGACACAGAATAGTAAGTGTCGACACTTCAGGAAAATGGTGTCGACACATCTAGGAAGTTAGTGTCGACACTTCAGAATGTTAGTGTCGACACATGTCGAGTAGGTGTCGACACATCCAATAAAGTGTCGACACTTAAGTTTTACTCAGAATTTTTCTAAGTAAAGTCTCGACACATGTCAAGTATAGTGGTGTCTACACTTAACCAAGTGTCGACACATAAAATCTGTTGACTAAATTTGTGTCGACACATGAGTGTCGAGACATTATCAGTCAGTGTCGACACTTATTGACAGTGTCGACACATCATTAGAAATTCATCCCGCCTGTTCGTCTTCAAACAAGACAGGTATAAATAGGGTTCTGTCTTTGATTGTCGACACGCTTTCAAAGTTTCGAGACCTAAACTCTTGTGTCGACATTTCTCTCATCTCAAGACTAATTCTCAAAACCCTAATGGCTCCCAAGCTGGAAGAGAACATAAACGAAGGCTATGAGCTTGTGCGAGGCGCATTTGACGACAGCGACCAAGAAATCAAATCAGTGCTAACCCTAATTGCCAATTCAGGATTGGAGTTCTTGGTTTCAGAACCAACGAAAATATGGAAGAAGGAAGTCATTGAATTCCTTTCTGGCGCGTCTGTAGATGACTCAGGCTACAGGATTAAGTCAAGGGTGCATGGCACCAAGGTCAAAATATCACCCAAGTCTTTAAGAAAGGTACTTCAGCTACCTAAAGTTCAAGCTGAAGAGGAAGTAACTGCTTCTAAGACCAGGGAAGCTCTTACTTGGTGTGGACTGGATCCAAAGATGAAAGTGGGATCAGTCTTTAACAGAAAAGGTATGAATAATCAAGGCAAGTTCTTGTCTGAAATAGTGGGCAAGGTCATACTGAGCAAGCCAGGAGGGCATGACAGGGTGTCTGCCTCCATGTTTGAAGTCATGACCAGAATCATCTTCAATCTGAAAACAGACTGGTCAATGGTGGTTTATGAAAAAGTGAAGGAAAGCCTGAAGAAGCCCAATCTGGGCAGGATACTAAGTCTCTACCTGGCTGGATCAATTCCAGAGGTAATGAGCACTGCTGCAGGAACTAAGATCAATCATATGAGGAAGATGGACTCAAGAATATTTTCTAGATGGGAAAGGGTGCTGGTGTCAAAGGAATTGACCACCCCTGAAAAGCAAGCTTCTAAGAAAGACTCTCCTCCCAGGAAGAAGAGGAAGACTGCTGCTGTGCCTCAAGAGTCCTCCAGCAGCTCAGGCAGTGAAGAACATGTGGTCTTCACTCCTGAAAGTCCAGTTGATGTGGCTGCAGAGAAGACACCTGCTCCTCAGGAGGCAGCTGACATCCAGGGGGAGCTTCCAGGTGTAGCAGAACCATCTACACTGGAGAGTGAACAAGCCACCCTCCTCATTCAAGAGGTACTTGTTGATCTTAATACTTTGAACTTTTCTATAATAAATTCTGATTTGTCTGATGATCATCAGCAAAATCAGCCAGCAACTGTAGAACCAGATGTTGTTCTCCAAGACACATCTGTTGTAGCTGATGAAACCAGAACATCTCCTGCACAGTCTCCAGCAGAATATACAATGGAAGATCTCTTTTTGAACTTAGATCAAGAAGATTTTGATATGGAAAAGAATGCAGCTGATGCAGTAAAGGATGCTGCTGCTGAGGGGGAGAATTTGGATATTCAAGAAGAGCCTATAAGGCTAGATACTGAGAAGGCACAAGATGTGCATACTGAAAAACAATCCAGCCCTAAGGATAGGGTGGATATAGCCAGTACATCAGACTCTGAAGATGATGAAGCTGAGCAAGCTCAGAAAAAGAAGTTCTTTGTTTTCAAAAGAAGAAGCCAGAGCTATAAGAAGGCTCTCCAAACAGTTGCTCAACATTCCTTAGTTCAACAAGCTCCATCCACTGATTACAGTGCTCTACTGCTTGCCATGCAAATCAAGATGGATGAACAAAGGAAAGCTTTAGAAACTTATGTTGATGAAGGGCACAAAGCTCTACAATCTGATCTGGGACAGGAAATCAAGTCAATAAGGTTTGAAATGAACCTTAATAAAAAGGAGATGACTGATTGTTTTACTAAGGGTGCTCATGCAGTGGTCTATCTCGCTAAACATCAAGAAACAATTAAAGAGAAAGTAGAAGATATAGCAGTAAAACAAGGCTATGTGCTGGAGAATCAGTTGAGGATGAATGATAATTTGACTGCATCTCACAATGCAATAGTCACTGAACTCAAGAATAAGTCAGATGAACCTTCAACTTCCTCTGCTGCTGTCAAAGCTGATTTTGATACACTCTTTCAAGCAGAGATTGCTGATGTAAAAACTGTCATTAAAGACTCACAGAAGGTCATTTCAGAACAGCTTACAAAGCTTAGACCTTTCTTTAAAGAGGGCATAAGGTATTTGGATGGCCAAATCAGATTCCAGAAAGATGATGTGAGAGATCATGTGGCCCAAGAAGTCATAAAGGGGGAGAGAGTGTTAGTCAAGGCCAGTTCTGAACATGCAAAATGGATATCAAATTCCATCAGGGCTACACTGGGCTATCCTCCCCTTTGTGATGATGACAATGTAGCTGACTCTGGCATTCAAGGCACATATCTTGGAGGTGAGCAACAAGCAGTGGCTGATGTAATCTATCCACCTCCAGATTTTGAAATGATTCATGCAGATATAAGCACAATGTATAGTCCACCTGCTGGCAAGCCTAATATTATTCTGGAAAAGGTTGTTCAACCTATCACAGCTGCAATGCAAGAGGCTTTGGACAAGGAAGAAGAAACTAGGCTGTCAAAGAAGAAGTTTAGGGAAATTGCTGAGCAAAAGCCAGATTTTGAACAATGGAGCCCTACTTCTAGAAACATAATTCTCACAGCCTGGAAAGCTGCCAAGGACAATGCCCATGAGAGGAACAAGTGGTTCTCAGAGGCTGAATGGAGAAAGCATGAGAGTAGGCAGGAAGCAATTGTCCAATTTAGAAGGAAGGCTAAGTTAGGAAAGCTACCTCCAACAGCTGTGGAGCCTAGCAAGTACTTTCCTAAGCCCTATCATTATTTTGAAAGACAAAAGATCAAGGCTGAAGAACAGAAGAAGAAGGACTCTAAAGGGAAGAAGACTGCTGAAGCTGAGCCTGCTGCTGCTGCTGCTGTGAAAGCTCAAGTTAAAGCTGGAAAAGGCATTGTTATTAAAGAACCTGATCAGCACTAGATTAGGAATTAACTTGATGCTTGTTGTAATCTGTTGAGTAAAAAAAAACATTGTAATACTTCATTGAAAATGTATAAGGAACATTATTGGAACAATATATGATAAATATAGTATGAATGTTCTGAAATATGTGTGTTTCTTAATTGTTCTGCAATGTTTAATAAGTATACATGTGTGCTTTATTACATGTTCAAGTTTACCCTGTTGTCATTTATATGTTTTACATCATTTTGTAATTTTTAATTATGAGTGGTGTATATCATTGACTAAGGGTTATGACTTCTCCAAATAGGGGGAGATTGTTGGGTACATTGGTCAAATGTACCTGATTTGAAGAAGCCTCACCTAACTCAATGATATACATCAGAATGTATTTGATGTTTGTTTGAGTTACTTGTGCAGGTTAGTTATACACTGGACTGAAGCTGAAAATTTCTAAGTCCATGTGTCGACACCCAGAGGCAAAGTGTCGACACTTGAGAAAGCTTGTGTCGACACCCAGACATGCAGTGTCGACACTTGGAGTCATTGTGTCGACACCTGGGAAGAAGTGTCGACACCAGTCAGAAAGTGTCGACACTTGGAGCTGTGTCGACACTCAGTGTAGAAGAATGCAGAAAAGCTGTGTCGACACTTGGCAGAAGTGTCGACACCTAGAAGAGCTGAGTCTACATCAGAAAGTGTCGACACTTGGAGTTGTGTCGACACTCAGCAAAATTCTGCAGAGACTAAGTACAAGTGTCGACACTCAACACAATGTGTCGACACTCAATCAGCAGAGTCAAAATATGAAGAATGTGTCGACACTCAACACAATGTGTCGACACACACTCAAAGGAGTCAACACTTGAAGATTGTGTCGACACTCAGCACAATGTGTCGACACATAACCAGAAGACTCAACACTTGAAGAAAGTGTCGACACAAGGAGCTGTGTCGACACTTAGCAAAGAACAGAAAAGTTGTAAAATATTCTAAGTACAAGTGTCGACACTAAGGGAATGTGTCGACACTCAGCTGAAGAATCAAGAATGAAGACTTGTGTCGACACCAAGAATCAGTGTCGACACTTGACAGTTTCAACACATGAAGATGTGTCGACACAAAGGTGATGTGTCGACACTTAGAAGAATACAGATAAAGAATGAAGTATAAGTACTTGTGTCGACACTCAATTTCAGTGTCGACACATGCAGAAGAAACTGTGTCGAGACATACAAGGAATTGTGTCGACATCTTGTAGACTTGTGTCGACACTTACACAACATGTGTCGACACTTGGTCTATAAGTGTCGACACTTAAGAACAGAAAGTCTCGACACTATCTGACAGTTAGTGAGATTTCAAGAAGTGACTGGTTGACATGACAGCTGCCAATCCAGCCGGTCTACAGCAACTGTCAGAGAAGTCAAAAGTCTGTTATAAACCGGATCAGCCGGTTACCATGAAGGAAGCCTATAAATAGGCACCCACAGTTTACAGAATGAGAAGTTAAGTTGTTAAGTGGTTAAGAAGTTCACAATCATTACATGGTGTGATAATAATTGAAGTAGTTGATCAGTCTAAAACAAGAAGTGATACACAGAGGATCAACACAAGAAGATTAGGCAGTCCAACTGCAGATCTAAGTAGTTGGAGAGAGAGAGCTCCAACCAAGGATTCAGTCTTTGGAACTAAGGCTGAGAAGAACAATTCAGAGTCATCTGGATTTCAAGAAGCAGAGATCAAGGATCAACTGCAGTAGATTCAGACTAATTCAGTTCTACTCAAGAAGCTTTGAAGAAAGCTAAGTCAGTTTGGATCAAGCTGAGTTCTTCCAAGAACTCTTCAAGAAACTCTCAACTCCTCTCATCCTTTCTGAGTTGTAGAGTTAGCATTTGTAATTTCTATTTTAAACTTGTAAGATCCATTGGATCTGAGTGATTGTAAGCCTATTTTATAAAGGCTGAGGGTAGGGCTTGGTGCCTGAGTGTAGGAGTTGAAGAACTCTGAGTGTAGGCCTTTAATTGGCTGAGTGTAAGCCTTGATTGGCTGAGTGTAGGCCTGGGTGGCTGAGTGTAGGCCTTTTGGCTGAGTGTAAGGCTTTGGGCCTGAGGTAGGAACCTTGTTGGGTTCTGAGCTAGTGGAGAAGTTTGGCCGAATCTAGTACACTGCTAGATAGGCGAAGGGGGAAAGTGGATGTACCCAAAGATTGGGGAACCACTATAAAATTAGTGTGTCTTCTGTGCTGTGCTGTGAATTGAATGCTTAATTTCTGTATTTGCTGTTAGCTGTAGTAATCAGTGAAAAACTGTTGTGCTGCCAAACAAAAGTCTAAAAAGGTTTAGGTCACCTATTCACCCCCCCCCTCTAGGTGTTTAGGTATCATATCTTTCATTTGTAGGACCCCGAGTGATGCTCGGCCCCGGGTAGACCCGCTGTCTGGCTCCTACTAGCTGGCAGATCCGTAGGCTCACCTGGGGGTAAGGGATGTTGGGTATATTGGAAAATGTGTACCAGATTTGAAGAAGCCTCACCCTACTCAATGATATGCATCAAGGTGTATTTGATGTGTTTTGAGTTTATATGTGCAGGTTAAGTAATTGCAGGAAATGCAGAAAAATTTATAAGTCCTTGTGTCGACACTGGAGAAAAGCTGTGTCGACACTTGGAGTAAATTGTGTCGACACCAGGAAAGGCAGAGTCGACACTAGAAGAAATGTGTCGACACATACAGGCAGTGTCAACATACTGTGAAGAATTGTCAACATAAATTATGTCAACACTTAGAGGCAGTGTCGACACCCAAAGAAGCTTAGTCGACATTAAATGTGTCGACACCAAGAGGCTGTGTCGACACTCAGCAAGCTTCAACAAAGTTAAAGTAAAAGAAGTACTTGTGTCGACACAAAGGAGATGTGTCGACACTCAGCAAGTATCAACAACAAAATAAGTTGTGTCGACACAAAGGAGATGTGTCGACACACAACAGAATTCAACTAAGTGTTAAAGTAGAAGTATTTGTGTCGACACACAGAATCAGTGTCGACACATTCAACAGAAGGCTTGTATCGACTCACAGAATCAGTGTCGACACATTCTGAAGAAGTAGTGTCGAGAAGCTTTTACAACAACAAAAGAAGTTGTGTCGACACCACCAAGGCATGTATCGACACTTAGTCCACTTGTGTCGACACTTAGTCTATTTGTGTCGGCACATAATGAAGATCAGTCTCGATACTTTCAGACAGAGACAGTGATTTCAAGAAGTGACTGGATGACTTGACAGCTGCCATTTCAAACCGGTCAACTACTACTGTCAGAGCTGTCAGAAGGTTATTAGAAATCGGATCAGCCGGTTACCATGGAGGAAGACTATATAAAGGCTTTCTCCTTCAATAGAAAGAGATGATCAATCACAACCAACTAACAACAACTAAGAGAGAAGTAATTATACAGAAGATTTTCGACAGAAGATCTAGAAGAAGTTGGAGAGAGAGAGCTCCATCTAAGAAGAGCAGTTGCTGAACCAGGCTGCAAAGAAAGATTCAGATTGAAATCTGGATCTTAAGTCAGAAGCTGATTGAAGATCAACTTCACAGAAGATTCAACCCTACTGAGTTCAGATTCAGGAAGCTTTGAAGAAAGCTAAGGGAGGTTGATCTCTGCAAAGTTCTTCCAAAAACTCATCAAGAAGCCAGCCAGCCCTTCTCTCTCTATCTGGGTTGAGGTTAATTACTTTGTAAACATTATTTTCTGTAGGATCTATACTAGATCTGAGTTGTAAGCCTATTATATAAAGGCTGAGGTAGGGCTTTTGAGCCTGAGTGTAGGAGAATCTATTCTCTGAGTGTAGGTCTTGTTGAAGACTGAGTGGTAGGGCTTTGTGTCTGAGTTGTAGGAGACGTGTTCTCTGAGTGTAGGCCTTGGTGAAGGCTGAGGTAGGGCAGTTTGCCTGAGTTGTAGGAGTGGGGACACTCTGAGTTGTAGGAACCTGGTTTGGGGTTCTGAGCTGTAGGATCTGAGGATCTGAGGAGAAGTGCAGAAGTTAGGCCGAATCTAGTACACTACTAGATAGGCGAAGGGGGAAAGTGGATGTACCCAGACCTTGGGGAACCACTATAAAATCTGTGTGCACTCTGTGAATATTTATTTCTGTGATTGTTGTGCTGATAGTTGTAGAATTTGCAATTGCTGTTTCAATTTCAGAACAGATTGTCTGTCTTTAAAGCAAAAGAAAAAATACACCTATTCACCCCCCTCTAGGTGTTTAGGCACTAATTATTTCAAGTGGTATCAGAGGCAGGTTACTCAAAGAAGGACTTAACAGTCAGAGTGAGATCCTTAAGGCAAATTTAAGAATCAAGAAAGAATCAAGAAAATGGGTTCTAGTGAGAATCACAAAGAGCTGGGGTCAATGAAATTGCCAATATGTAGAAAAGAGATATTTGGCATATGGAAAGAGAGGGTCAGACTCTTTATGGAAGCTTCTGAACCAAGGATATATATTACAGTCAAAGAAGGTCCTTATGTCCCAATGAAGATATCCATTCTGGATGCAAATCAGAAAACTCCCAAGGACTTTTCTAAAATGACTAAAGATGAAATCATCCTGGCCACTATGGACAAGAGAGCCCATAATATAATTGTTAGTGTCATTGATGATTCAATATTTCAGAACTTAATTCATTGTAAAACCTCTAAAGAAATGTGGGACACATTAATAGTCTATATGGAGGGATCAGAGGAAGTAAGACAAGATAGGAAGTCAATGTTAAATCAGGAATATGAAAACTTCAGACAAGTAAAGTCTGATAGCATTACAGAATGCTACAAGAAGTTTTATAGGATAGTTAATGAGTTTATATCATATGGAAGAGACTTCAGTAACTATGAGCTGAATGACAAGTTCTTAAGATCACTGACTAAGGACTGGGACACCGAGATTTGTGTCATTAGGGAAGTGGCCAAACTTGATGATATACCTCCTCCAACTTTGTTTGGAAAACTGCTATCTTATGAGATGCAGTTAATGGCTAGAAAGGAGGAAGAGAAGAACACTAGAGTGGAGCACAAGGAAAAGTCTGTGGCCTTCAAGACTGAAGCCACTAAGAAGTATAGAAGCAAGTCTCCATCTCCACCTAAAATAATTGCTGAGGCTGTCACAGATAATTCAGATAGCAAGAGTTCTAATAGCAGTGAAAGTGATGAAGACTTTGCTGCTTTTACTAAGCACTTTCAAAGATTTCTAAAGAAGAGGCAGTGGAGGTCTAAGCCTTCCACTTCTCAGCCAAAAGATGACTACTATCAGAAGAGAAAGTCATCCAGGAATGACAGAAGCAGGTCCAAGCCAAGCAAAGTTACATCTTCAAAGATTGTGTGCTATTGCTGCAATAGATAGGGACATGTAGTGGCTGACTGTCCTGAAAAGAGGAAGGAGTCAGCTGACAAAAAGAAGACTCAGTTTAAGAGCAAAAAGGAAAAGTCCTTTGTTGATAAGAATGACAAGAGTCTGACAGACCAGTCATCTCCAGAAACAAAATCAGAAGCTGAAGCCTACATTGGATTATTTGCTAAAGAGGAAGAATATGAGTTCATGCAGCTAATGAACTTAATTTATGAGCCTGAATACCATCAGTGCAAGGGACTGATGGCTATATCTGAAGGAGACAAGAGCCAGGATCAGACTGGACCAAGTAAGGTACAAAGTTGTTATTCTAGTTCAATTTATAGTACTGAGTCAGAGTCAGATACATATGCATCAAGTGATGTGGGTGGGTCTGAATCTGAAGGAGATATTCATCAGTTAATTGATGAATATAGGGACTTGTTGTAGGCCTTGAAGAAAAACAAAACCTTGGCCAAAACTCAGGCAAAGGAGATTTCTAGTCTTAAGTTGGTTGCAGTAGATTCAAAGAAGTTGTTAGATCAAAAACTGAATGAGATTGCCAGATTGAAAAACATAACTGTTATTCAAATGGACACAATTAATTTCAAGAATGATCAGATTAAAAATCTGGAGGTTAGACTTCAGAAGGAGAAAAAGATTGTGACTAGCTTTTCTAAACCTAAATCTGTTTTACCCTTGATAAATGAGTTTGTACCTCAAAAGGGTAAGACTTGATTAGGGTTTAAAAAACCTGCCTGGACTGCTAGGTCCAAATCTAAAGGCGAAGTCCCAGCACAAAACAAGAAGCCTGTTGTAAATAATTCAGCTAGGGATGTACCTAAACAAAGGTACAACATGTTTGAGTGGTGGTGTTGTGGCAAGGTAGGCCACTTTGTCATAGATTGTTGACACAATTCTTGTGTCAAGGAGAATAACAGTCTGCCTGTGAGAAGACCTATAGGCAGATTTGTTCGATTTCAGGCTAACATGAACCAAGGACCCAAAACTCATTTGGGTTCTAAGGTTAACTAGTCTTTATTGCAGGTGAGTCCAAGTGGTCATGCCCCAATATGGTACTTGGACAGTGGATGTTCCAGGCACATGACTAGAACAAGGGGGTTGCTGAAGGACTACACACCTATCATGGATGGCCCTAAAGTAACCTTTGGTGGTTCAGAAAAAGGAATCATCAAAGGCTTTGGTAACATTTCTAGTAACCAGATTACTATCACTCAAGTGGCATATGTGAAGGGTTTGAAACATAATCTCATTAGTATAAGTCAGCTGAGTGATTTAGGATATGACATCTCATTTATCAAGAATGGTTGTCATATCAAAAGGTCAAGTGATCAAAAGATCATTTTGACAGGATATAGGAAGAGGAATGTTTATTGTCTTGACTTTGTGCGTGAGAACAATGTTTCTCCTATTTATCTTGTAGCTGATGAGAGAGTCTCATATTGTGTTAAATGATACAAGAGGCTGACTCATCTTAACTATAAGACTATTGGCCAACTCTTTAGCAAAGAGTTAGTGAGGAATGCTCCTCAAGTTAAGTGTATAAAGGATGAGATATGCTTAGCTTGTCAAAAATGCAAGCAGACCAAATCCACCTTTCATAGCCTTGAAAACAAGGATTCAGTGAGGTGTCTATACCTCTTGCATATGGATCTATTTGGTCCTATGCCAGTTCACAGTCTAGGTAGGAAGGTCTACACATTTGTGGTAGTAGATGACTATTCTAGATATTCCTGGGTGTTCTTCCTAAGACAAAAATCTGAAACCCCAAGTATCTTATATAATTTTGTTAAACAAATTCAGAATGAGTTGGACAGTACAGTGGTCAAAATCAAAAGTGGCCATGGTACTGAATTTCAGTCTGAAAGTATGACAAAACTATGTGAAGAATTTGGGATTTTTCAAGAATTTTCCTCACCTAGAACACCTCAGCAAAATGGTATTGCTGAAAGGAAAAATAGAACATTGATAGAGGCTGGTAGAACCCTATTGAGTGACACTTCTCTCCCAAAATATTTCTGGACTGAGGCAATAAATACTGCATGTCATGTGATCAATAGGGCTACTATCACCAAGTGTCACAAAAAGACTCCCTATGAGATTATGAAGGGCAGAAAACCAAATTTATCCTAATTTAGGATCTTTGATTGCAAGTGCTATATACTTAACAATGACAAGTCTTATCTAACCAAGTTTGCTGTCAAATCCCAAGAGGGGATATTTGTTGGGTACAGCAATAATAGTTAGGCTTATAGGGTCTACAACTTGATCACTCAAGTTGTAGAAGAGACTGTACATATAGTCTTTGATGAAACAAGACCCATTAACAGTGAATTGTCAAGTAGTATTTGCAGCTCTACAGGTATAAATGAGAAGATGGACAAGCTTACCATTACAGAAGGTTCTACTGCAACTCAGGAAGTGGAAAATGGTGGCTGCTGTCCAGGGGGAGTACAAGACACTCCTTATGCTGAAGAAAACCAAGAGGTGCAGCTTAATGAAGAGGCTGGAGGTGTTCAACCTGAGGATAGACTACCTCCAGCTAATAGACACTTAAAGGATCACCCAGCCAATCAGATAATTGGTGATCCAAGATAAGGAGTGCAAACAAGAAGCAGGAATCTGAGCAGTGTTCTTTGCTCCAGCTTCCTATCACAAGTGGAACCAAAGAAATTTGAAGAAACAGTTCTAGACCCTCATTGGATTGATGTCATGCAAGATGAGCTGAATCAGTTCAGAAGATGCAAGGTCTGGAAGCTTGTTCCTAAACCCAAAGACCACAACATCATTGGAACAAAGTGGATCTTTAGGAACAAGTTGGATGAGAATGGAATCATTATAAAGAATAAAGCTAGACTTGTTGCAAAAGGATATAGACAGGAATAATGTATTGATTTTGATCAAACCTTTGCCCTAGTAGCAAGACTGGAGACAATCAGGATGTTCCTTGCTTATGCAACATATCAAGGTTTCAAGGTATTCCAAATGGATGTGAAATCAGCATTTCTGAATGGAAATTTAAATGAAGAAGTCTATGTAGAGCAGCCCTCAGGTTTTGTTGATCCTCTCAAACCTGATTATGTTTATAGACTTAGGAAGGCATTGTATGGGTTGAAACAAGCCCCAAGGGCTTGGTATGAAACCCTATCTAGTTTCCTCATTGAGAATAAATTCTCAAGGGGAAAAATAGACAAGACTCTATTCCTTAG
Organism: Platanthera guangdongensis; assembly: GCA_039583875.1. Classification (NCBI taxonomy): domain Eukaryota; kingdom Viridiplantae; phylum Streptophyta; class Magnoliopsida; order Asparagales; family Orchidaceae; genus Platanthera; species Platanthera guangdongensis. The sequence goes on along the minus strand of CM077160.1, from coordinate 140,662,837 downwards.
GGAATCTAAAGGCAAAATTATCCTAGTCCAAATATATGTAGATGACATAATATTTGGGTCTACTGAAAGTAATCTTTGCAGAAAGTTTGCAAAACTTATGCAAGAAAAATTTGAAATGAGCAGTATGGGGGAACTTAAGTTCTTCTTGGGTCTCCAAGTAAGACAGACTGAGGATGGCCTATCCATATGTCAGTCTAAGTTCACCCTAGAGTTAATAAAGAAGTATGGTATGGAATCATCCACTACCATGAGAACTCCTATGAGGTCAAGTGTGTCTCTTAGCAAAGATGATGCAGGGAAACCTGTAGATGAAACTTTGTATAGAGGGATAGTTGGCTCTCTTCTATATTTGACTGCTAGTAGACCAGATATCATGTATGCTACATGTGTCTGTGCTAGGTACCAAGCATGCCCTAAAGAATCTCATCTGACTGCAGTCAAAAGGATTTTGAGATTTCTTAAGGGCACCCCTAATCTAGGCCTTTGGTACCCTAGGAATAGAGATTTTGTACTGACAGGTTATTCAGATGAAGATTTTGCAGGTTGCAAAGAAGATATGAAGAGTACTACATGAACCTGTCAATTTCTAGGTGGAAGACTGGTGTCTTGGAGCAGTAAGAAGCAGACCAGTGTGACAATCTCCACAACTGAGTCAGAATATGTTGCTGCAAAAAGCTGCTGTGCACAATTATTGTGCATTCAGCATCAGCTAGAAGACTATGGTATTCAAGTAAGTAGAACACCTTTGCTTTGTGATTCTACAAGTGTTATTTCTATTGCAAATAATCTTGTCTCGCATAGTAGGACTAAGCGTATAGAAATTCGATACCATTTTCTTAGAGAATATGTAGAAAAAGAGGACATTTCCCTAGAATATGTTAAAACAGATAATCAGATTGCTGATATGTTTACTAAGCCTCTTGATGAAACTAAATTCAATAAGTTTAAAATTGAATTAGGAATGTTGAACTTAGAATAGTTTGATAAAAAATTGGCTAAGTAAAATAGTGTCGACACAAGGAGTTGTCTGTGTCGACACATAGAAGTGGTGTCAACATTTTAGAGAAATGATGTCGACACATCTAGAAAGTCTGTGTCGACACTTCAGAGAAAGTGTCGACACATCCAGAGTAGGTGTCGACACATCCAGGGTGGTGTCGACACTTATGTTTAACACTAATTTCGTCGAGTGAAGTATCGACTAATCGTCGAGCGCAGAGGTATTTGTGTCGACACATCATAATTGGTGTCGACACATAGTAGTCAACACCGTTGTCGCGACTTAAGTAGTCAGTGTCGACACTTTTCAACAGTGTCGACCCATTCAGTAATTGTTGACGCGCCTTTTCACCTTCATTTTTAGAAATGTATAAATAGGTCTTCAACATTGTTTGTGGACACGCTTTCAATAGTTTCGAGACCAAAACTTTGTGTCGACATCTCTCTCTTCTAAATTCAAGATTTCTCAAAACCCTAATGGCGCCTAAGCTTGAAGAGAACGTCAATGAAGGATATGAGCTAGTTCGCAACGTATTTGACCATGCGGAACAAGAAATTAAGGATGGTGTAACCCTAATTACTGAGAACGGGTTGGAGTATTTAGTTTCTGAGCCAACCAAGATTTGGAAGAAGGAAGTACTCAAATTCTTTGGTGGAACTACACTTGATGATACTGGACTCAAAATCAAGTCTGCAGTTCATGGAGTAAAGTAAAACTCACCCAGAAGAGTCTAAGAAAAGTTCTACATCTACCAAGAACTAAAGAAGAGGAAGATGTACCTACATCTAAGACTAGGGAGGCACTGCAATGGTGTGGATTAGATTCAACCATGAAGATTGTTTCAGTTTTTAACAGGAAAGGCATAAACATGCAAGGCAAGTTCTTGTCTGAAGTGGTAGGAAAAGTGATTCTGAGCAAACTAGGTGGGCATGATAGGATATCAGCTCACATGTTCAGCTTAATGACAAGAATCATCTTTAAGCTAAAAACTGATTGGTCAGCAGTGATGTTTGAAAAGATTAAGAAAAGTCTGAAGAAGCCCAATCTGGGTTGAATTATGAGCCTGTACTTAGCTGGAACTATTCCAGAAGTCATGAACCAAGCTGTTGGTTCTAAAATTAACCATATGAGGAAGATGGATATCAGAATTATCTCAAGATGGTATAGGGTGTTAACTAAGAACATGCCTACTCCAGAGAAGGTCACACCTCCACAGAAGAAGAAGAAGAAAGCCATAATGGCTCCTGAATCATCCAGTAGCTCAGAGGAGCAAGTTATTTTCAGTTCTACTGAGGAAGAAGCTGATAATACTGGAAGGTCACCAGTAAGGGATGAAGATGCACATAGGCAAGGGGGAGCAACCATCTGCTAGCCCCATCCACCTGGATCCACTCCAGGTGGAGCCTCAACATGTGGAAAAGCCAACTCACTTAGATAGTGAAATGGCAACTCAAACAATCCTTGAGGTAATACACGAAGTTAATCAATCTATTTTCCATATTGAGGATGAAGTATTAACCGAGTCTTTAATTGATGTTGATCAGCAAACTCAGTTAAATAGTCAACCATAAGATGTTGTCATGGAAGATACATCAGTTGCTGATAATGCTCCTGAGATAAGAGAATCTTCAATCCCTTCTCAACAGGAGTATACCCTAGAAGAGATGTTCCCTGATTTGCTACAAACTGATTTTGAGGGAGAAAAAATAGTTTTTAAGGGGGAGAAGGTAAATCTTGAGGGGGAGCATGTACAGTTTCATGAGGAGACTGAAAGAAATGAGAATGAGGAGCAAAGGGTGCAGGGGGAGCTACCTAAGACTACACAGGACTTGCATCCTAGTCCTAAAGATAGAGTTGACATTGCTAGTACTTCTGCTTCTTAGGATGAAGAAGCTGCTAGAGCCAAGAAAAGAAAGCTTATGGTCTTCAAAAGAAGGAGTCAAAGCTACAAGAAAGCTTTACAAACTGTTGCTCCACAGCCTGCTCCAACAATTGATTATAGTTCTTTGTTAGTATCCATGCAAGTGAAGTTGGATGAACAAAGAGTAGCAATGGAGAAGTATATAGATGAAACTCACAAAGATCTTCAATTCTCTTTTGCAACAGATATAAAGTCAATAAGATTTGAAGTGAATCAACATAAGAAATAAATGACTAATTGCTTCCACAAGGGTGGAAATGTTGTTGTTTACCTAGCTACTCATCAGGAAAAGATAAAGACTCAAGTGGATGATATGGCTGTAAAACAAGGATATGTTCTTGAGAATTAGATTAGAATGAATGAAAATCTAACTGAATCACATAATGTGATAGTAACTGAAATGAAGACTATTGCAGCTGCTCAGACTGAAGCAAGGACAGTTGCCAAGGCTGAGTTTGACAAGCAATTACAAGAAGGAATAGCTGCTGTAAAAACTATTATTACAGATTCCCAAAAGACAATTTCTGGCCAGCTACTGAAATTAAAAGCATTCTACAAAGATGGAGTCAATTTTATGGATGAACAAGTTAGATTCCACAAGGATGATCTCAGAGATCATGTGGCTAGAGAAGTCATAAAGGGAAGAGGGTTTTAGTCAAAGCTGGATCTGACCATGCTAAATGGATTTCCAATAGCATCAGAGCCACACTTGGATATCCACCCATGTGTGATGATGACAATATAGCTGAATCTGGAGTGCATCCTGCTGATTTTGGAGGTGAACAAGCTGAAGTTGCTCAAGTAATCTATCCTCCAGCAGATTTTGAAATGATTCATCAAGAAGTCCAATCTATGTATAGCCCTCCAGAGGGAAATAAAAATATTATCATTGAGAAAGTAGATCAGCCTGTGCCAGAGGCAGTATTAAAAGAGCAAGAAACCCTTTTGTCCAAGAAGAGGTTCAGAGAACAGGCTGAGTTAAGGCCAGATTTTGAGCAGTGAAGCCCAACTTCTAGAAATATTATACTGACTGCTTGGAAAGCTGCAAAGTACAATATTCTAGAGAGGGGTAAATGGTATTCTGAACAAGAGTGGAGAAAGCATGAAGCCAGGCAAGAGGCTATTGTTCAGTACAGAAGAAAGGCTAAACTTGGGAAGCTACCTCCTAATGCACAGGAGCCTAGCAAGTATTTACCTAAGCCTTATCATTATTTTGAAAGACAAAAGATAAGGGCTGAAGAGCTAAAGAAGAAAGATCAAAAGGGCAAGAAGCCAGTTGAAGACACAGATGCTCCAATTCAGGCCAAAATTCAATCTGGCAAGGGCATTATCATCAAAGAGCTAGAGCAGCCTTAGTTTAGATTTTCTTAAATTTACAGCTTTGTAATCATTTGTGTTAAAATCCATGTAAACTTTTGATTAATGAAACTATTGGAAGTTGTAACAAAACAATATTTAATGTTCAATCTATTACATTATTATTCTGTGAAGATTGTTTATACATGTTTTGTTTAGTATTTACCCTGTCATATAATATTGTTATACATCATAATGTGTATTTGTTATGAATGGTGTATATTATTGACTAAGGGTTATGACTTCTCCAAATAGGTGGAGATTATTGGGTACATTGGAAAATGTGTACCAGATTTAAAGAAACCTCACCCTACTCAATGATATGCATCAAGGTGTATTTGATGTATTTTGAGTTTATATGTGCAGGTTAAGTAATTGCAGGAAATGCAGAAAAATTTCTAAGTCCTTGTGTCGACACTAGAGAAAAGCTGTGTCGACACTTGGAGTAAATTGTGTCGATACCAGGAAAGGCAGAGTCGACACCAGAAGAAATGTGTCGACACATACAGGCAGTGTCGACACACTGTGAAGAATTGTCAACATAAATTGTGTCGACACTTAGAGGCAGTGTCGACACCCAGAGAAGCTTAGTCGACATCAAATGTGTCGACACTAGGAGGCTGTGTCGACACTCAGCAAGCTTCAATAAAGTTAAAGTAAAAGAAGTACTTGTGTCGACACAAAGGAGATGTGTCGACACTCAGCAAGTATCAACAACAAAATAAGTTGTGTCGACATAAAGGAGATGTGTCGACACACAGCAGAATTTAACTAAGTGTTAAAGTAGAAGTATTTGTGTCGACACACAGAATCAGTGTCGACACATTCAACAGAAGACTTGTGTCGACTCACAGAATCAGTGTCGACACATTCTGAAGAAGCAGTGTCGAGAAGCTGTTACAACAACAAAAGAAGTTGTGTCGACACCACCAAGGCATGTGTCGACACTTAGTCCACTTGTGTCGACACATATTGAAGACCAGTCTCGACACTTTCAGACAGAGACAGTGATTTCAAGAAGTGACTGGATGACTTTACAGCTGCCATTTCTAACCGGTCAACTACTACTATCAGAGCTGTCAGAATGTTGTTAGAAACCGGATCAGCCGGTTACTATGGAGGAAGACTATATAAAGGCTTTCTCCTTCAACAGAAAGAGATGATCAATCACAACCAACTAACAACAACTAAGAGAGAAGTAATTATACAGAAGATTTTCGACAGAAGATCTAGAAGAAGTTGGAGAGAAAGAGAGCTCCATCTAAGAAGAGCAGTTGCTGAACCAGGCTGCAAAGAAAGATTCAGATTGAAATCTGGATCTTAAGTCAGAAGCTGATTGAAGATCAACTTCACAGAAGATTCAACCCTACTGAGTTCAGATTCAAGAAGTTTTGAAGAAAGCTAAGGGAGGTTGATCTCTGCAAAGTTCTTCCAAGAACTCATCAAGAAGCCAGCCAACCCTTCTCTCTCTATCTGGGTTGTGGTTAATTACTTTACAAACATTATTTTCTGTAGGATCTATACTAGATCTGAGTTGTAAGCCTATTATATAAAGGTTGAGGTAGGGCTTTGAGCCTGAGTGTAGGAGAATCTATTCTCTGGGTGTAGGTCTTGTTGAAGACTGAGTGGTCAGGCATTGTGCCTGAGTTGTAGGAGACAGTGTTCTCTGAGTGTAGGCCTTGGTGAAGGCTGAGGTAGGGCAGTTTGCCTGAGTTGTAGGAGTGGGGACACTTTGAGTTGTAGGAACCTGGTTTGGGGTTCTGAGCTGTAGGATCTGAGGATCTGAGGAGAAGTGCAGAAGTTAGGCCGAATCTAGTATACTACTAGATAGGCGAAGGGGGGAAGTAGATATACCCAGACCTTGGGGAACCACTATAAAATCTATGTGCACTCTGTGAATGTTTATTTCTGTGATTGCTGTGCTGATAGCTGTAGAATTTGCAATTGCTGTTTCAATTTCAGAACAGATTGTCTGCCTTTAAAGCAAAAAAAATACACTTATTCATCCCCCCCTCTAGGTGTTTAGACACTAATTCTTTCAAGGGACCCCGAGTGCTGCTCGGCCCCAGGTAGACTCGCTGTCAGGCTCTCATTAGCTGACAGGGCTATAGGCACACCTCGGGAAAAAGGATTGGTTCTTGGAGATTTTTATAGGACCCCGAGTGATGCTCGGCCCCAGGTAGACCCACTGCCTAGCTCCTACTAGCTGGCAGGTCCGTAGGCTTGCCTGGGGGGTAAGGGAACCTGAGTGCTGCTCGGCCCAGGGTAGACTCACTGTCAGGCTCTCATTAGCTGACAGGGTTGTAGGCACACCTAGGGGGAAAGGTTTTGTTCTTGGAGACTATTGCACTACCCCGAGTGATGTTCGGCCCCGGGTAGACCCGCTACCTGGCTCCTACTAGCTGGCAGGTCCGTAGGCTCGCCTGGGGGGTGAGGGAGCCCGAGTGCTGCTCGGCCCCGGGTAGACTCGCTGTCAGGATCTCATTAGCTGATAGGGTTGTATGCACACTTGGGGGAAAGGTTTGATTCTTGGAGACTCTTGCACTACCCCGAGTGATGCTCGGCCCCGGGTAGACCCGCTGCCTGGCTCCTACTAGCTGGTAGGTCCGTAGGCTCGCCTAGGGGGTAAGGGATACCCCGAGTGCTGCTCGGTCCCGGGTAGACTCGCTGTCAGGCTCTCACTAGCTGGCAGGGCTGTAGGCACACCTGGGGGGGGTAAGGGAGAGAGTTTGGAGTTTGGAGAGAGTTTGGATACTTTGCAGGACCCCGAGTGATGCTCGGCCACAGGTAGACCCGCTGCCTGGCTGCTACTAGCTGGCAGGTCCGTAGGCTCGCCTAGGGGGTAAGGGATACCCCGAGTGCTGCTCGGCCCTGGGTAGACTCGCTGTCAGGCTCTTACTAGCTGGCAGGGCTGTAGACACACCTGGGGAGTAAGGGAGAGAGTTTGGAGTTTGGAGAGAGTTCGGATACTTTGCAGGACCCCGAGTGATGCTTGACCCCGGGTAGACCTGCTGCCTGACTCCTACTAGCTGGCAGGTCCGTAGGCTCTCCTGGGGGGTAAGGGACACCGAGTGCTGCTCGGCCTCGGGTGGACTCGTTGTCAGGCTCTCATTAGCTGACAGGGCTGTAGGCACACTTGGGGGGAAAGGTTTGGTACTTGGAGACTCTTGCACTATCCCGAGCCTGGCTCGGCCCCAGGTAGACCCGCTACGCAGGCTCCCATCTAGCTAGCAGGTCCGTAGGCTTGCCTGGGGGGTAAGGGATATCCTGAGTGCTGCTCGGCCCTGGGTAGACTCGTTGTCAGGCTCTCATTAGTTGACAGGGAAGTAGGCACACCTAGGGGGAAAAGATTGGTTCTTTGAGATTTTTGCAGGACCCCGAGTGATGCTCGGCCCCGGGTAGACCCGCTGCTTGGCTCCTACTAGCTGGCAGGTCCGTAGGCTCGCCTGGGGGGTAAGGGACCCTGAGTGCTTCTCGGCCCCGGGTAGACTCGCTGTCAGGATCTCATTAGCTGACAGGGCTGTAGGCACACCTAGGGGGAAAGGTTTGGTTCTTGGAGACTCTTGCACTACCCCGAGCCTGGCTCGACCCCAGTTAGATGTAACGTTCGTACCTTACCGTCAGTGGCGCTTAAAGCCCACTAGGATTAGTCACGGCCCGTTATCGGGCTACAGGCCAAGCACCCCAAAGCCTCTCAGCGCCTGTTTCTCAGCAGCGGTGCATTGTTGAGGCCAGGTCTCGAACCCGCAACCCCCTTGATAAGCTTCCCTCAACAAAGCTCATCACCAACTGAGCTGCAGCTCAGTTGGTGATGAGCTTTGTTGAGGGAAGCTTATCAAGGGGGTTGCGGGTTCGAGACCTGGCCTCAACAATGCACCGCTGCTGAGAAACAGGCGCTGAGAGGCTTTGGGGTGCTTGGCATGTAGGCCGGTAACGGGCCGTGACTAATCCTAGTGGGCTGAGCCCACAGACGGTAAGGTATGGACGTTACAGTAGACCTGCTGCGCAGGCTCCCATCTAGCTGGCAGGTCCGTAGGCTCGCCTGTGGGGGTAAGGGACCCCAAGTGCTGCTCGGCCCCGGGTAGACTCGTTGTCAGGCTCTCACTAGTTGGCAGGGATGTAGGCACACCTGGGGCATAAGGGAGAGAGTTTGGAGTTTGGAGAGAGTTTGGATACTTTGTAGGACCCCGAGTGATGCTCGGCCCCGGGTAGACCCGCTTCCTGGCTCCTACTAGCTGGCAGGTCTGTAGGCTCGCCTGGGGGGGTAAGGGATACCCCGACCGCTGCTCGGCCCCGGGTAGACTCGTTGTCAGGCTCTCACTAGCTGGCAGGGCTGTAGGCACACCTGGGGGGTAAGGGAGAGAGTTTGGAATTTGGAGAGAGTTTGGATACTTTGCAGGACCCCGAGTGATGCTCGGCCCCGGGTAGACCCGCTACCTGGTTCCTACTAGCTGGCAGGTCTGTAGGCTCGTCTGGGGGTAAGGGACCCCGAGTGCTGCTCGGCCCCGGGTAGACTCGCTGTCAGGCTCTCATTAGCTGACAGGATTGTAGGCACACCTGGGGGGAAAGGTTTGGTTCTTGGAGACTTTTGCACTACCCCGAGCCTGGCTCGGCCCCAGGTAGACCCGCTGCACAGGCTCCTATCTAGCTGGCGGCTCCGTAGGCTCTCCTGTGGGGGTAAGGGACCCCGAGTGCTGCTCGGCCCCGGGTAGATTCGCTGCTCAGGCTCTCATTAGCTGAGCAGGGATGTAGGCACACCTAGGGGGAAAGGATTAGCTCCACGTGTACAAGAGGATACAAAATATATGGCTTTGTTGTTTCACAATATCATGAGAAATTGTATGCTGATTGTAAGAAATAGTATAAGGGCAATTGAATAGCAAGGAGCATCACAGGTATTGAGTGGTTCAAAAAGATCAAAAGGGACATAGAGAGATTAGTGATTTAAGTGCAATTTTCAGTTTCTCTCAAATTTTTTCTTTGGGTCGGCTCCCACTCGCCGGATACTCTAGGGTTGGACATTTTTTTCCGAGCTTGTGCCAACCTCGAAAAGAGCGGGGATTGTGTATAACCCCGTACCCGGCCGAGTGGGATCCTCCCCAAGTGGTGGACTCGGGGCATGCTATGAGCGATGATTTGATGCAGCCTCGTTCGAGGACGTGCGGGTAGTTGTGCGTGCGTGCAGAGACTTTATGCTTCATACATAATATATATATATATATATATATATATATATATATATATATATATATATATATATATATATATATATATATATATATATATTAATTGATAATATATGCTGGGAGGTTGTAAATATACGTATTGATATATACATATGGAGGGAGAGGGGGATAAGGCAAGCGGGTAGGGGGGTACAACAAAAAAAGAAGAAAAGAAATAAAAAAAGTGGAGCAGGCATCGGGGAAGAGGTTCCTTCCGGCTAGGGCTCGGAGAAAGGGAGAGTACAGCCGCAATCCCCCTTCCTCCCGGATCTCACTCGCCTCACTCTCTCCCGCCGCCCCCTAAGTAAGGCAAGGTAGAGCACCGCCCCCTTTCTCTCTCCCGTTGGCCTACAGCAGCAGCCCGACGCCGCCCTCCCTTTCTCTCTCCCGTCGGCCTACAGCAGCAGCCCGACGTTGCCCCCCTTCCTCTCTCCCGTCGGCCTACAGCAGCAGCTCGACGCCGCCCCCCCCCCCCCTTCCTCTCTCCCATCGGCCAACAGCAGCAGGCCAACGTCGCCCCCCTTCCTCTCTCCCGTCGGCCAACAGGGGCAGCCCGACGTCTCCACCTTCTTCTCTCCCGTCGCCGACTAAAAAGGGCAGTTGGAGCGCCACTTCACGCGCCGCCCAAAGCAAAACTCGTGCCCTTGCTATTCCTCCTCACTGTCGCCGCCCAAAGAAAGGCCCGAACCCTTGCTCTACTTCCCCGTCGCAGCCGCTCGGGGCAAGACCGGCCGAGATTTGTTCTCTCAGCATCGCCTTCAGCTAGATCGGCCAGGAGCTTCTCTCCCGGCGCCGCCTCCAGCAACAACGGCCGAGAGCTCCTCTCCCGGCACCGCCGCCAAACACGTGTCAAGTGTAACGAAGTTTCTTCTCGGGCAGGTGAAGCCCTCAATTATCGTATTTGCGTGGAAGCTCCTCTCCACTAATGAGTGGGGGGAAGCGGGCTCTCCGACGGGTTAACGTGCACGTCCCCGTAGTTAATTGCATTTAGTATCCGGAAGCATGCGTACGGATTTAGGCATGCTGTGTGAAGCTCATCTGGACGTGTGAGCCGGATTGGCGATGTTCTGGGGTTTCCGGAGGAAGTTGTATACTATCTGTTTGCAGGGAATAAATGTTGTAGCCCTAAAAAAAGGGTTGAATGCAATATAACTGGTTTGCTTTTAGTCGACTGGTGCTTAGTTCGCCACCACTTGTCGAGATGTTGGCGTACAGGTGTTGCAGTACCAAGCGGGGAATAGCGGGCTTAAGCCCAAGTTTGTGCCGGCGCTCGAAGGCCTATTTTTGCTTATGTTGCCGGCCTGCGCGCCGAAGTATGGAATTTATATTCCTGTAATTTAAATATCTATGATGCTCTGTGTATGTGATCTATCTCTTCCGCCTTAGGCGAGTGGTATACTCATGAACCACTCGTCCCGTGGGTCCCCGAGGTAAAGTTACCGGGAAGCCCTTGAGGGCCTGATCATAGCCTTTCAGGACAGCGGAGTTACGTTGTTTGCGGCCCAATTGAGGCTACGTAAAGTAGAACTGTTCAGCGAGATTACGATATTGGTAGGACGGATGAGGAACATTTTACATAGACCTGAGGAGGCACCTCTAGTCAGGAGAGAGTCGGTCTTGAGATTCTCCTTAGAGGTTCTGGTCGGCCAAGAGAGCCCTCTGAAGGTGCCTTAGCTCAGCCTTTGGCTTGGGAGGGGAAGAGTTTGCTAGTCTTCTGGGTATGCGGCGGGACCTCCACGCTGAGACCTTGGGTCTGTCCCTTGTGTTCCTAGTCTTGTGCCTAGATCGTTTGCTTGAGGGCAGTAGGTGCGCGGTACCCCTTCCCCGAGGGTGAACTCCACAGGAGACCGATTTTCGGTTTCAACAGATGACATGACAGCTAACTTGATTAATTATTTTTTTGTGAAAGTGACACATGTAAATTTAGTTGAGAAAACTACAATCAATTTTGACCTCTTCAAGTTCACGTTTTTCTTTACTCATAGTTTTTTCAGAATTTATGAAGGAAACATTGTCATCATCGACACGATATAATGCAACATCTTCTTTACTCAATACTTTAAATTTTGCTTATTTTGATAGTGTCATCTTTATTATGCCCTAAGAATACACGAGATGGCCTGTCAATAAGCCCTTAAATGAAACAATATGTTAAGGAGTATAATTTAATAAGAGTGGTGTTACGGACACACCTATAACGGCTATGTGCACACCACTAAACCCAAATAATCCCACCTAAAGAGGTATAATATATCCCTCTATGGACAGCCCAACCCGCGTTTCTTTTCTGAAGCATTCTGAAGCATTCGCGATCTAGGGCTGCCGCCGACCCTCCCGATTCCGCCGCTCGCCGCCGCTCCCCGCCGCCAGAAAACACCGCCCTTTCCCCTAAATCGAAGCCTGCTGGAGGTGGGCTTCCTCCTCCCCAATTTATTGTACTGTTTCAGAGCCTATTGTAGCCGCCCGTCTGGAGCATTCCGGCCAGTCGACGGAGAGGTAAGGCTTCGGTTTTTTTTTAGCGGTGTTTTGATCCATTTCAGTTTTTTTAGCGGTGTTTTGATCCATTTGTTAGACGATTGATGGTAACATGTAAAGGGGGTTATTCCTTTTTATGTTGTTGAGGTTGTTTCCAGATTGAAGTATTCATGGGCAGTCGATTTTGGGTTTTGGTGCTCCTTGTTCTTTGGTATATCTAGGGCTGCCGCCCGCTCTGTATAGGTTGAAATGAATCAAAAGCACACATTGTCGTTAATGAGTGACTCATATAAATGTGGTCAAGTTGACGTTGGATTGCATTTTGTGCCGACATTATATTTCATACAAAAGGTGAATTGATTGATTGGTCTCGCAATATCGCTAAGGGATTGAGTTTTGTTATTGTCGTTCACAGAGCGGACAAGCTTGATGGTAGGCCTAAGCCGAGAATTTTTATGGGTTGCGATAGAGGAGGTTGCCTGCGTGTTCATTTAAATAAAGTGAAGAAAAATTTAAGGAAAACTAGTTCAAAACGATGTGGATGTCCGTTCTCTTTATTGGGCCAAAAAAAATGCAAGTGTCGATGAGTGGAAGGTGGAAGTTAAGTGTGGAATGCATAACCATTCTTTTGTTCACCTAGAGGCTCACAGTTATGCATGTCGATTGAATGAAAATGAATGAAAGACTGTTGAGGAGATGTACGCATCCGGTGTGAAGCCTAGGAAAATACTCACCACTTTAAAGAAACGAAATTCTTCAAATACTTCGGTTATGAGAACCATTTATAATGAGAAAATAAAATTGTACAAGAAAGAGTTGAATGGTAATACTCCTATCCAATTTCTGTATAAATGTATTAGAGATGCGGGATACACAAGCTATAATCATGCCGACAGTTGAATGGTAATACTTTCCATGGTTGGTCTCACATCCACAAATTTGACATTTTTTCTGCATTTGCATTTATATCAAGTGAAGCTGAAGGTAGCTACAGATGGGCCTTGGATTGTTTTAAAAGTATATTTAATTCGAAGTCTATGCCAGGTGTGTTGATTGTTGACAGGGAGATAACATTGATGAATGTTATAAAGGATGTCTTTCCGGGTGCAAAAATTATATTATGTCAAGTGCATATTAGCCACAACATATTAGCTCATTGCAAGAAGTTTTTCAAAAATGGACAAGAGTGTGAAAGCTTTTTGATTGAATGACAAAAATTAGTTAACTCGCCAACATTACATGATTACAACACATGTTTGAACTTCTTATTAAGTAAATATTCCGAAAAATATCATGTCGTGTTACATTATGTGATGACTACTTGGATAGAGTCTTACAGAGAGTATTTTGTTTCAGCCTGGACAGATAAATTATTGCATTTCGATAATTGCACCACTAATCGAGTGGAGAGCGGACATAGTCATCTTAAGAGATTTCTTGAAGTTTCTGTTTGTAACTTAACATTCATTTGGAAAATTTTTGATCAAATGCTCACTTTGCAACATACTGAAATTAAAAGATCTTTCGGACAAAGTTCAATACAAGTTAATAGCGGTTTTAGGGGATCATTGTATGCAAATTTGGTTGGTTATGTTTCAAATGCAGCTCTCGAGGCAATTAAAAGGGAAGAAGAATTGATCAAAAATAGTTATCCAGAGGCAACTGAATGTGTACATAAAATGCGAAATACAATGGATTTACCGTGTGCTCATGAATTGGTGTCTTACATCAACCAATCTTTGGCATTCCCTCTATGGATGATCCATAAACATTGGCGTCAACTCACTTTACAACCAACCAAAGAGGAGGATACCAAAATGAAAGAGGAGGATGAAGAAATGAAAATCATACAAATGGACTTAGACTTTGTACTGAAAAAATACACTAGTATTACCGACTCTCAAAGAAGTGAAATGAAACGAAAGTTGCGCGAATTATAGGAGCTCACGACCACTCAAACTACAGAACCATTAATGGCCTCAAGGTTGAAAGGAAGACCACCAAAAAGCTACAAAAAAATTTAAAGATGAAGAAAAATCAACAAAAAGAGAACTCTCTTTATTTGAGCATGTGTTGATTGCGGAACAACATGAAAAACGTCAAGTAAAGAAGCTTACTCCAAGAAGAAGAGCGGGAAAGAACAACTTTGTTGGATGTATTCGTCAGGATATGCCTCCATATATATCCAATCATATAATTGATGCCAAAAATGTAATTGGTGATGAACATTGTGGGTATCGAGTGGTAGGTCATGCACTTGATATGGGTGAAAATTGGTTACAAGTGCGAAAAGTCCTTGCAAAGAAAATGGAAAGTTACGAGTTTTTGTACAATACACTATTTGGAAATGTGAGAAGGGCCGAACTTCTATCACCCTTGGATTGTATTGCAGTACTGGCTCTACTGGACAAATGAATGACAATGCCGGACCTGGGATTAGTGATCGCATCGTGCTATAATGTGGCAGTTATTCATTAGTCCAAGTTTCAATCTTTTACATTTCTACCTTTACATTCTGCACCTCCTGCAATCCGAAAGACTATATTTATTAGATTTGTGAATGATAATCACTTCATTCAATTATTGGTGCGGGAGGATTGTCCCTTACCTCCAATAATCAGTACATGGCGGAGATATCATGCTACCATTGTGGAAATGTGGGACTTGAATTACAATGCAAGAATTATAGAGGTCGTTAACAAAGAACAAGTCGAAAGAATTATTAATTTGACAGATATATGATAAGGTATGCTTAATTTTGAATTATTACTCAAATTTACGTTGCTAAATATAACTAGTAATTGTCATATTAATGTTTTTGGTGCAGATAAATGAGTTTTAAAGGTTGAATGGATAATCGGCATTACTACTTATCATCGAATGATGTGTAGGTAAAAATTTGAAATTTTAAAATTATATTTTAATTCGAACATACTCTCATGTTTTATAATTTTACTTTGATGCAGGATGAGGGAATGGACGTTGTATGGAAGATTTTGTAATTTTAGATTTTTAAAAATATATTACATTTGACTACAGTCAAATTCTTATTTTGGACTTGATTAGATTTCTCTTCGATTATTAGTGTATTTTGGACTGTTTAACATTATATATTGATATGTCAACATGCTATTTTGGAAATTTCTTAATGTCTTAGTGCAAATGACTATTTTTTATAAATGGTGTGTCCATAGTCAATTGGTGTGTACATAGCTAAAATGGGTTGTCCATAAATTTTGGCTGTCCATAGTCAAAATTGGTGTGCCTATAACACCACTCTTTAATAATTTTTAAATGTTTATTCATTTTTTTATATTTTAATCTTTAAATATATAAATAGAAAATTTTTAATGCAAAAAAAATATTAGAGATCAGTGGCATGCCTGGCTGGATGCAAGAACGAAACGCCACCAAAGAGGATGAGGGGTTGCGAATTTCTTGGAACCCGAGGCATGGTATTAAATGAACGAGCTTTGTGGTGGGCCGATTTTCATAAGAGCGGGATTTAAGAATTAGGAGTATGATTTCTAATTCATGCATTTTTATATATTCCCTAATTAATATTTTTAATATAAATATATTTAAAAATATATATAAATATTCTTTTGATTGAATTTTTAAATTAATGCACCGTGCCCTCAAGCACACAAAATGAGCAGCTATGGGGCTTCGTTTATTAAAAAAAAACGAACTCAAACATTATATTCATGGAAGAAGGGTTTCTTATACTTCTTGAAAGATCCGGACCCCTCTTGGACCCCTCTTGTTGAAATTCCTAGATCTGCCATGAGATGTTAGGCATTCAAAAAGGATTCATGAAACCCCCATCCATTTCAAAGTGAAAATCCAACTGACATATCTAATGAACTTCGTTCACATCCTTGCAAAATCAAAATCAAGTAAAAATTCCGTTTACATAATAATTGTTTGTCTCACTAAAGTTGTTTGTTTTTAGCGAATAAAAATCGTCTCATTAGATAAGACCTTGGAGCTCTATGTTGAAGTGGTAAAATTTCTCCGCCCGAGGCTCAATTAGATTTTGGGTTCGGGTAGCATTTTCAGAGAAAGGAGCGTGAGTTGCGATCTAGTCATTGAATCAATCCTGCTCGCCGCCCGATCTACCGTGTACTCGGCTATTTTTTTGTTTTCTTTCCTCCATTTATTGATGGTGGTTAGATATAAAATCAAGTGATCATCCTAACTCGCGCTCTTTCCTCTGAGAATGCTACCCGAACCCAAAAATTATTCCCGAGGCTCAGACAGTCCGCTTCCAGTCAAGCAACTTCATACGTAAAGCAATTTTTCTTTGAATGAATCTGATCTGGCTCTTATATCCTTGTGCATTTAAATGATCGGGTTATCTCCCATTATAATCGGGTAAGAGGGCAGTAAAGTGCAGGTGATGCACTTTACAGTAAAGTGTGGCTATTTAACCGTCCGCGTGGATGCCCGCACGCATCTCAAAGCACTTTGAGATGCCTCAGCTTTGAGATATGTGCGGGCATCCACGCAGACCGTTGGATGCCCGTACTTGACCATAAAGTGCACCCCTGCACTTTACTACTCGTGGATGCCCACACTTTAAAAGAAAGTGCAGGCGTGCACTTAAAGGTAAAGTGCGGGCTTTTAACGGTTCGTATGGAACCCATACATATCTCAAAGCGCTTTGAGATGTGTGCAGACATTCACACGAACCGTTGGATGTCATTATTTTACGATCGTGTCACCCACAGTTCACTGCCCCTTAGTGAGGGCCCTTACCCGATTATAATGGGTTTCGGACCCAAAAATTTCTAGTCAAGGGATAGTTCGACCATACGATGTACCTAAAAACATCACCAATGAACCATTTACCTAGCCTTTAATTGGACAAAGCTAAACGGACCCAGAGCAATGGGACCTGTGTAATGCCCTCGCTTCAGCCACAGGCTACAGATAGTTGCTCTAGGGTTTTTTTTCTTCTCTCAGATGGATGCGTCGAGGCTTCTGAAGGAGAAGAAATTCTGGATTGCTTCCTTCCTCGTCGTCTGGGCAGCTGCTCTCCAGGTCTGTCTCTCATCATGATTCCTCTTGCTAAAAGCCTTCGCGTTCCCGCCCTCGAAAAACGTTCGTGATCGACTTCTTCTTCGCTCGCAGGGCCATATGATGTGGATGAAGAAGCAAGACGCCTTCAAGCAGAAATTTGGTGGTCTGAGCAAAAACGAAGGCGGCGATGACTTCGCCAATTCCTAATCGGCGGTGATCTCTTTAGGAAGTAAAAAAAAGTAGATTAAAGTGTGCTCTTTTTCATAGAATTTTACTGGTTTTAGATTTTTCTTGCCATATATTTGAAATCTGAAGATTTGTTTCCTTTGAAATAATGGAATTTTGTGCATCCAATCTATATTCTATAGAGCAACTTTATAAAAAAAAGCAACTCTTTCTATTATTTGTGTTGTTCATAGATTGGCATTTATGTATGATTTTCTTTTGAATAGCAGGACCTGTGAACCATGAAAAAATTTATAAAACCTTTTTTTGGTTATGACTTATAAAGTTATAAGATTAGATTTTCAGTAGGATAATTGATAATATTTGTATAGATATTGCTATGCATTTGTATGAATCTGCATTTATAAGTGGAGATGCTGGTAGAATTTACCCAATTCCTCAGTAATGAAGAAAGCAAGTACTTAAGTGTAGCGAAAGTATTTTTTAGCGATGATGTGGTTATGCGTAAAAAGTTAGTCACCTTATGAAGAGTGCTTAGGTGGATGTGTGGACACATGAGACTGGATAAAATTAGATATGAATGTATTGGGGATAAGACAGGAGTGGCACCAATTGTAGAGAAGATGCGAGAAATTTGACTAAGATGGTTTGGACACGTACAAAGGAGATCATTAGAGGCACCTGCCAGGCGTTGTGAGAGTTTAGTCACTAGGCATGTTAAATGTTGGAGGGGTAAACCAATAAAGACTTAGAATGAAACTATATGGAAAGACATGATGTACTTAAGCATTAGTGAGATTATGACTAAAGAGCGGGCACAATGGCGACAAAATATTCATATAGAGATAAAAGGCTTGAGTATTGTTGTTGTTGTTGATGTGATTAAACATACGTAGTTTGCCAAACTAATCTCTTGAGATTTCATTGCTGAGATGATGAGATCTCTCTGCTGAGTTGGTTTAGCGGATCCTTTCCTTGTAGAGACTATGGGAGACCCTTTTTAAGGCGCTGGCACCATTATGGTTGTGGTATGTTTCTTTGTTCATGTTATTGTCCTATTTTTATTTGTTAATTAATTGTAATTTATGTAAATATTTTAAAAACAAACCCTATGTGTTGTATATTTGCTCCTTTGCAAGTAGATGCTAGTCCGGGAATTGGTATTTAATGATGGAAGGTATCATAGAATAGACATTCATATTTCATACCCAGTCCTTGTGTGGCTTGTTGACTCTGAGTGATCTGCATTTTTGAATCTTGGAGTCCGTTTGGCGTGGCGTTTTTGCTCCGATGAGTTTGAAAAAAAACGCCACCGTCATAGAATGTATGTTTGACGTAATAATGGTTATGACCATCACCAAGAAAACAGAGCTAGTTTTAAACATAAAAGTGAATGAAATTCCTTAGGTGAGGTCGCGTTCACGAATGATGGTTCATAACCACCGCGTTCACGCCCGTCACCGCTGGGCCAAACGGAGCCTTGGTCAAGTGCTATTCAAGCTTTCAACGTGTTTGAGGCATATAATGTTGGTTAACAACAATGTTATGACATAGAAAGAGATCTTCTGGGGCTCTTTTAATCACTTTATCATTTTGAGACATGTTGTAGGGATCTTAATCTCCGTATGAAACCTTTGGGACACTCATAATCTCCTCAATTTTCTTTGAGGATACTAGTTTGAAACCCTAACTTGGCGACACATGCCAATCCAACTTATGATCTTCTAAAAGGGCTATAAATGACGCAAAAAATTTAGACAATGTAGTTTTTAACTAGAATTGTCTAGTTCGAATGAATCGGCGGCCGATATTTCTGCAATGTGGGGTCGAGATGATGACCATAGCAGTGACAGCCTGACAGGTGGTCGCACAAGTTCAGTCTACACAAATATAGCAGATGTGATCACCACTGGGATCGTGGATAGAAAGAATTAGCTTGCTGATGGATCAGATTTATGGTGATTAGTAATTGTAGTGAGGATTATTATATGACATGTCATTTGTAGGGTGGTTTGTTATCGACTAATCGTGTTGGGAGAGTTGATGACAAAGGCTAACAGGGAGACCCAACCCGCCATGTTGAACATGGTCCACAAGAACCCTAAGGTAGTGTGTGAATTGATGAAATCCAACAGAGTATAGGTGTCTCACTCATTGTATTCCCAGTTGTTCCCTTAGAGAGGCTGCCACCAATGTGACGAACTGAGAATATACATTCAGCTTGTTTTCCCTGCTACTAACTTCTGCAAGCAACAGGAAGATGCCAGAGAAAGTGCCAGATCTTGAGAATCACTATGTATTCACAATTTTTCTCGTAGGTGTTGACATATTGTGGCCTTTCTAACCCTAGACTTCTTCCATCCCCTCCTAGAGTCCTAGGCTATCGTTTGGCTTGTCTTTTTCGCTTCGGTGAGTTTGGACAAAAACACCACCATCAGAAAATGAATGTTTGGCATGACAATGGTTATGACCGCCACCAAGAAAATAAAACTAGTTTTGAACAAATATATTGATGAAATTTCTTAGGTGAGGTTGGGTGTTCACGAACGTTGTTTCATAACCACGGCATTTACAACCGCTGCCACCACGCCAAACGGAGCCTAGAACGCCAACCCCATGAGTGAATTGGGAAGATGGGCCAGCAATGGCATTAGATGTTATTTCTATACTTTGCTTTGGTATTCTTCTGCCTACTGTTTACCTTGGTCTACCTAATCAGTTCTTTTAGATTGCAAAATGCTTGATTCAGATGCACGTCTCTTGCAGGCACATTCCATTCCACTAGGTAAGCATGTGGTGGTCTGTTTCTTCTCTTAGGCTCTATTTGTTTGGGCGTTTCGCTTCTCCGTTTTGGGCAAATGCCGCCGGAAGGAGGGTAAATAAATGAACCTCCGACGGCGTTTGCTCCGTTTCCACCCACCCGCCCGCCTTGAGAAACGCCCCAAAAAGCTCTGTTTGGAGCAGCACCTCCCCCCTCCGGTTCGAACTCTCCGTTTCCACCCGCCGGATCGACCCGCCACCGCCGAACCAAATGGAGCCTTAGGTGATTAGGTGCGTTTTTTGCGGGGCTGATCCCACACGGACACTTAAATAGATTCGCGCTGTCTTCACCACGCCCCATTTTGTAGGGCCCCGTCCACATGGCGGGGTTCCGCCTTCCCAGGATTTCCACAGAAATCCACCTCTCGGAAGCCACCATGGTCGCGATGAGGAGAACTTTGCTTTCCTCCTCGGCTTCACCCAAGTTCTTTTCCACCATGCTCTGCGGGAGGTCAACCGGGCGGCGGTTTTTTGTGCTAAATTCTCTCTTTCTTCTCTGTTTTTGTGGACTGCTTCCGACTGTTTATATCCAGAATTTCTTGAACTTGTCAAGAATGACTTGGATGGTAGTTTTCGTTCTGTCTAGCTGTATTGCCCTTTATTTTATTTTCTAATGCAAATGCAGTCTTTCAAGGAAGCCACCATGGTCATTGTGGCCTCCACGCGGATTTCCTCCGCGGTGCCAAACCTGCTCTAGATCACATTTGGTTGCTGGTAGATTAAAATATTTTACAAATAATGATTTTGTTTGTGCTCATTCGTATAAAAGAAATGTAGATATACCTGAGCATCTATTTGTGGTGGTTTTGTGAGATTGAAATCAATCTTTGTTTTTATTTGTTAGAAAAGCCTTAGTAAGGGCCCATCTAGGGGCCCATTTTCTCTCTTTTCTCTCTCTTTGTATTTGCCCCATATCTTGGATTGGGATTTCTCTCCTTTCTCTTTTCCTATATAAATGTATTCATACTTGTAACTATTCATTCATGAAGTATATACAAGGTTTGAGGCTTCTCTTTACATGGTATCAGAGGCAGCGGTCTCCTCCTTGGGTTTACGGCCTTCTGTCCACTATCTCCCTCTTCCTAACCGCCTGCTCATCCCCGCTGCCCGCGCGGCTTCGCCTTCTCCAGCTTAGCCGCGGTTTCGTGCGCCCTGTCTTCTTCTAACCGCTTCCCTTACTCTGAATCTCTCGTGGCTTCCACGTCTCTTCCCCCCTACCTCTCTTTTATAATCTCTCGCACGTGGGGTCCACCATCTCTTGTTTCTTTCTCTATCCGCGCGGCCTCCCTTGCTATCCGCGTGGCCTCTCTCTCGCATTTCTCTCTTCCCGCTTCTCGCGGTTTCCTTTCTAGCCGTGGGTTGCGCCTCTTGTCCGCTGCAGTTTTTCTTCTTTCTCGGCAAAGTCCGCATCTAGGTCGTGCCATCTCTCCTTGCCGCTGGTGGACTCACCTTGACCGTGCAGACTTCCTCTCTCGCCTCTTCTCCGACTAGGCGCTGCGACCTATCTTGTCGCTAGCGGTCTCTCCTCTTCCCTTAGTCGCATCCTGGTCGCGACTTTCCTTGTCGCTGGTGTGTCCGCCGAGACTATGCGACTACTTCATCTGCCGACCTCTCTCTCTCTTCGGCCTCTTCCTTCTAGCCGCCCGATCTTCTCCTTGCTAGCCGCCCGACTTCTCTTGCTAGCCGCCCGATCTTCTCCTTGCTAGCCGCTTGGCTTCTATTGCTAGCCGCCCGGTCTTCTCCTTGCTAATCGCCCGACTTCTCTTGCTAGCCGCCCGGTCTTCTCCTTGCTAGCCGCCCGACTTCTATTGCTAGCCGTCCGGTCTTCTCCTTGCTGCTACTTCCTCTGCTGCTCCTGTTCCCACTGGGGCTTCTGCTCAGGATCCGGTGTCCACTACCCACCAAGATATCGATGAGCAAGTTGTCTCACCAAGATATCAAATCTTGTTTTTTATTCTCCATGGCTCCTAGATGCACCAGTGGATTGCTAGGAGGAGGAGAGTTGGTCCGCACAGGGTTTGCCCGTGCTTCAGATGAATTCCTGAATGTCATTCTAATCTTGCACTTTCTTGGTTATTTCCTTGGCAGGTGTGGTCTTCAATTCAGGGATGGCAGACTGCATTCGGTGGTTAAATTGCGATTCTTGAACTCCTCCTTCATCGGGCTCTGCTCCATTCTGCTATGACAATGATCCTCTGGTTGGATTGTGTTCTAACGGAGGTGCTCTGTTTTTATCTTCCAAGGAGAGGAAGAAGGAAATCCAGCTATCCGTACAAACCGAGTAAAGCAGGGATTGCTTTGCCCCAAGCCTAGCCTAGATGAAGTCTTTGCATTTATTTGTGTCCACAGAGAAGGAATTTTAGCACAACTGTGGTGATTGCTCAACTATTGTTGGATGGCATTGACAAGGAACAACTTCATTAGAAATATAAATTTAGAGAAGCGCAAGTTACATATAAACAACATCGGAGAGAATCGTGTCGATCTGTCTCGATACTTAATTATTGCGGTAACTTGTATTTATTTCATTTATGTGTGTAATTTATTGCGTAGCAAAGTTGTAGAGATTTTGTGTGGATTGAGGAGGAAAACTTGTATTTTCTCGAGTGTTTTTACACATTTAGTAGCGGCTTTTCGGGTTGCACTCTGATTGTCCCGTGATTTTCATCAAATTGGATTTCCACATTAAAAATTTTTGTGCGCTATTTTATTTTTTATTTGTCTGTGCATTTACTCATTGCTAAGCGATTACACATGTGATCTCGCCGAATTAATTTGCATGTGCTTAGGTAGGTTTGCGCTCTTTCAAACCCAAAAATTTGATGGGTAGATGGACTTCATAAGCGAGAAACAAGTCAGTGATGTGAATCCTAAAATTGCAATGAGGCTTGAGGAGAAAACTAAACAAAATGGAATATATATGTCATTATCGTCACACAACAAAATGTTCATGGTCGTGCGTGTTCCGTAGAAGTTTATAGTTTCTTTGGATACTAATTATTGCTCTTGTTCGAAATGGAGAGTAACCGTTCTTCCATGTCGTCATGCTATATGTTGTATGCACTATTGTAATATCAATAAATCTTTATATGTGCCAGAGTGCTTTAAGAAATCCACATATATGTCATGTTATGCTCATAGTATATTGTCAAGCAATGGGCTGAATCATTGGCCAACTATATTAACCACTCAAATTTTACCATGGTAGACCAAAGAAGAAGAAAATATGGATGCAAATGAACAACAAAGCACAATTACATGTTCTAAATGTGAAGTAAAACATATAAAAACAACTTGCAAGCAAATTTGAAATTTGGAATGTTTTTTTTTTAAATTAATTTATTGATTTTTGCTACATATATGTTAAACTAATGCTTACATTTTCTCATTTGTATAGGTGATCAAGCAATTTATGAGAAGCATTTGGAGCTGGAGTTCACGAGAAGCATTTAAATTTTTTATGATATTTTTTTGTTCGTGAGGAAAGACATGATGTACTTACGCATTAGTGAGATTATGACAAAAGATAGGGCACAATGACGACAAAGGATCCATATAGCCGACCCGACTATAGTGAGTTAAAGGCTTGAGTGTTGTTCTTTTTGTTCCTTTGGGCCTAGCAAATGCTAAACTAATGTTACCATATTTGTAATTTTTGGACTTTGAACTCTAATTAATGTTCAATGAAGCTGAAGACAACCAATTTATTTGTACATCTACATTAATGTGATGCAACTATTTTTTGATATCGGTAAAACATTGATCTCAGACATACATCCAGTATATTTATTTACGCCTCGTTTGGCGCAGTGCGGATGAAATTCACTTATTTCCAACTATTTATTGGCGGGGCGGATCCCCACCGCTCGGCCGCGGCCCCGCCAAATACACAGAACCCACGGCCGGGTGATGTCTGCGTGACTGGCGTGGATCGCCGCGCCAAGGGAGGCCTTAATCTATTAAGATATTACTTAAAGGTACATATAATGTAGTAATGTCACTAAGAATACCAAATGTCTAAACACTTGCATACAAGATGATTCTATTAAACAATACACACGTAGAAATGTTGTCACAATCCTCAAAAGTTGTCATGAAATTGCTATTTTAAAAATATTATAACATTGTTGTCATGAAATAAGGTTATTTATATAAAAAAATCAGTGTTATAATCCAAGATATTTAATGAAAAAAAAAGTAATGAAAAAAAAGTAAGGGGACTGATTTCACATATTAGGCTGAAATCCTATAAAAATATGTAGGGATTGAAATCTAAAAAGGTAGAAAATATGGGGACTGAAATATGATTTTTTTCAATAAAAAAAATATGGTATGAACAGTGGATGTGTCATTTATCACGCACAAACTAAGTTCGTAGTAGAGGGCTTTGAGTGGCGCAAGTTTGAAACCTTCTTTCCTTCCTAGTTCCCACAAAGCTCGAAAGTCCGTTGATAAAGCTCTCCGCTGACCACATACACCACCTTCTTCACATTGTCGTTCAAGGATTCATAGTCCATTAGCTTAAGTGTCTTGATTCCTCGCTCCCATTCTGTGTGAACTCAGACGGAACGTAATCAAAAGCTGCGCAATAGCATAAAAAATAACAACTCAAAACTCTTTGAAAACAACCGAAAGAAGATCGACGAACCAATAGCGAAATGTTGGGAATATATTTTAATATTCATACAAACATTGCCTTGGCACGATGACACTAGAGTATTGGAGGTCAGTGCAAAAGTTAAGTAATTTTAGAGATGCGAGTAGCTGTAGCATCCAAGTTGGGACTCAGGTTTTCCCTGTTAAGATAATTTTCTTCTAAGTGTGCAATAAGTTAGGTAACTCTGATCATACTTTCATGCATGTGTTTTATAACAAGTATGAAAAAGAGTAGCCGTCTTTGACCTAGAAATCAGCATGCGATCTTAAAGGAAGCTTCTAGGAAATTTTCCAAAGGAAGCTTCATGTCAAATCACATGTGTTTTTGACCGAGTGAAGCTTCATTCACATGTCATCTACCATCTTTACCTCCTTAGTTTTGGCCATATAAATAGGGATGAAGCAAGAGGGGTAAGACATCTACTTATCTCCAAACTCTAGTCTTGGAAGATTTCTAGAGAGGTTTTTGCAGCAATTGACTTAGTTTGTGAGAGATTTCAGACGGCGTTCTTCGACGTTGACGAAGAATACTTCGCCTACACGGTTTGTATCTGGAGCAGATTTAGGCAAGGATTTAAAAAGGCATCTTGAATAAGATTTGTGTAATCCGTCTCGTCCGCCACTGTCGGTAACTTGCAATTTTTGTCACTGTTTATTATGTAATATTGCGTGGTGCGGTGTTAGTGAAGATTTCGTGTGAATCGAGAAGGAAAAGTCATATAATTGCTTATTATTTTCATACATTTTTAGTGGCGGTTTTCCGGGTTGGACCCCGATCGTCCCGTGGTTTTCATCATATTGGGTTTCCACGTTAAATCTCTGTGTCACTTTTATTATTGTCATTTTGTGCTGTGTTTTGGTTGTGTATCGGCATACCGCTAAGCGGTCGTGCAAGTACTTGCTCGAATTAATTTGCAGGTGCCCGGATCGAACTTGCGTGCTCTCTACCCCAACACTCTCAATACTTGTTGGTGTATTAACTCATAGGAATCCAATAGATGAAAAAGATAACACCCCCAAGAGTTCATAAAAGTGTTTCTACCGAATTGCAAGGTCAATAAAGAAAGGCCAATGTTGAAAAAGTTATGCGCCAAAGGATTGAACTTTCTGATATGCAACATTGGGAGAGAGTGTTGGCCAAACGAAGAGACCCAAATTGATGGTGTAAATGCAAGAGATTTTGACACCTTCAATGAGTAAAGGGCTTCAAAATGGACCAACACAACCTTCACATTTTCATTGTGATCGATGATACATAAACACTAATCAGATAGGTTGTTTGAAAATGATGTTAAAACAACATAGTGACGTACAATCGAATGGCTTCTAGTGAAGTAGACATTCAAATTGTAAACCTTCAATATTTAATGTGATTCTCAGAGGAAAGATAACTTTGTTGCAATTTAATTCAGATAGTTTATTCTGCGGCGCTCCCATGCTCGTGGTCCCGAGCGTATTAAAAAATTGGCTGACAACCAGAGTATTATACTATGCGGGCCACGAGTGGTGAGAGCACTGTTGATATATATTTGAGTATATAACGAGTTTGGAGGCTTAAAGAATCTGGTTCGAATACCAGGATATCCGATATCTGTATTAAACATAAGATTTGCCTATAAAACTAGGCAAGGATAAGATAGTTCTATTTTAACCACCACCCAAGATACTTCAAGCACTTGACAACCACTGTCATGCCAGAGCATTGTCATTATCAAGATACAGGGGGGACCGTGCAAAAGACCGAAAAGTGGATGGGTAACAAGGGAAGTGGTTGCTAAAAAGCAAATAAAGCTTACAAGATATTGGCGAGAGCATCCTTTTGCTCATATCACGTGCCGATGAGCTGGCACCCGCCAGATCTCCCACTCATGTCCACGCGTCAGCATCACTTCTCATCCCACGAACTTCTCCTTCTGACGCACATCTGACCGTCCCACGTCTTCTTTGGATTGATCAACGCTCCGATGTGCTTCTTACGGAATAACTCGTCCTCACTCACCAAGCAGCGAGAGCTGGACATCGACTGGGGCCCACCATAACTCGCGAAGCTTTATTGATCGCAGACTTCCATACCACGCCATTCCTGCCAAAAGTGTCTCAACGTCCGGTTTGACTCATCCGGAATAGAGGTTGGTAAGAAAATAATGTCCGCTTGCTTCACAGCTGTTCGATTAGCTTAAAAACTAGTGCAACCAAATTTGATCGTTCGATGATCATGAGTTGACGAATCTTGATCACAGTAGTAAGATTCGTCTAACGGCGGTGATATTTCTAATTTTCAACAACAAGGAGGCGTGTGGATTTGCGACGTGTCCCAAGTTCGAATCCACTCAACCATGGGATTCATAATTCATTCCCTCGCGCGACAGATTTTTGCCACGTGTAATAAGTTCCATTTTGGATATTCGCCTCGTTTATGCTTCTCTCTCTCTTGCGCGCGCGCTCTCTCTCTCTCTTTGAAAATTTGGTTCGCGAGGTCTACATTCGCTACATGTATTCTTGAACCCTTTAAATAGGAAACCGAGGGGGAAGGAGCAGGTATCGTAGCTGCGAGCGGTTTCCGATCATCTTCTCCGTCATCTGCTGGGATTTTCTACCTCTCGCCTGCTTTTACTGCTAAAGTTCTGAATTCCGAGGTTCGATCTATATGCCCTTAGTTCTAGATCTTGTTTATTTTGTTAGGATTTTCGGACTTTGTGATGATCTCCATTCACGATTGCTTCTCTGGTGCTTGCGGTTTGCTCTTCAGAGTTCAGATCCTCATGTTTTATGGTTGATTTTATGATTTAAGAAGGTTTGTTGTTTGATTGATTGCTGGGACTGGTAGCCTGGTATTATTATTTTGTTCGACTTTTCTTTGATTTATTGCGTATTTTCTTAGATTAATCGATCCGGTCGATTTCTTTTAAATTAATTGATATTGTGTATTATTCCGTCATGTTTTTTTCCTGTAGATTAATTGGCTGTTTAATTCTGTTGCTATTGCTGATGGATATGCTTCATGGATCTTGAATCTAGGTTGTTTTACCCATTATTTTCCTTCACATTTTGATTCTCTAATGGAATAGATTTTTCCTGATCGTTTTTCAGTTTGGTTTAGTGCAAATTGAGGAGTATGCATTTTTTTCCTCCTGTCGACTAATGGCCTGTTAATTGTGATCCCTGTTTCTTATTTTTTGTTTAGTATAATCAATTGATTCAATTGCATGTTAAGCTGACCAATTCAACTCATCAAAATCCTTACTACCAAGCCAACCCGATTCTCCCTTCTTGTAATATTAGTAATTGGTAGCAATGTTGAACCGTTTCCAAAATTGATTCTAGGGTTATTTTGTGCCATGTCATAGTTTCTCTCGTAGTTCCCTGCACTTTTGTGCTATTTCACCACTGCCGGACTCTTCTTTACATCCACAATCCATATTTCCCTAGCACCCTGGTTCTTGCTTCTGAGAAGATGTTTAATTGGTTTTGTTGTATCATTTCCAAATCTATACTATATTAAAAAAGAGAAACTCCATTTGATTAAACATTTATCTTTCTGATTTTTACCTCTCTTTATTACAAAATTTTCAATGTCATTAATTTATGTTTTTTTAAAAACCTCGCTCTCATATAGACAAAATCTTTTACCTACAATAAAAAATATACTCTCACCGCTGCTCATAAACCCCCGTTGCACATGGAAAAAAACGAGCGACGTACGGAATATAATGTTTGGGGGTTGCGAGCGGCGGGAGCGCCGTCATGTTGGACAATATTGTGGTCGGAGTACTATCGCGCAGGGCATTGGAGGCCTGCCCGTGCACTGTCGCGATCAGAATATTGTCGCGGTTGGCCGTAGGGGCAGTGCCCCGCATCCGTCACTCGTAATTAATAAATGGCCAAACCCATATCCAATATGTGGATTGAAATCTGCCCCAATATTATCCTCTGTCTGCATGGTCAGAATTGAATGGGTCCTCCTACCCCTATTCAATTTATAGATTAAAATCTAATTACACAAAACCACCCTAATAGGTTTGTATGGTCAAATGGGCATCAGGTAAGGTGCTATTCTTCTGTCACTTACTAAAACTCCATCTACTTCATCTTTTTTTATATTGGGAGCCGAGAGTAATAGGTGTTGATTCAAGATAATAAGAACACTTTTCTATGATTTTTGTGGTAATTCATACAAAATTTAATAGGTCTACGCAAGGTGCCTCCCGCTCCTCTTATTGTCGGCCTATCCCGCGCCTCTGCTCCAGACGATGAAGAGGAGAAGCGTGAGAAAGCCAAGGAAAAGTGATCCATCTTCTGTCCCCATCCCACCTGAGAAGGCCAAGGAAAAGTGATCCTTCTGTCCCCATCCCACTTGAGGAGAAGGCCAAGGGAAAGTGACTCGTGTCCTTTGTCCCCATTTTACCCGAGGAGAAGGCCAAGGGAAAGTGTTGGGTCCATTGATCACAATGTCCCAGATTTGAATAAAACCTACATGACAATGACATACACATGTTTGTATTTGATGCATACCCTAAGTTTTATGTATGCAAGTGGTTACTTGTTATACTGATTAGACAGGTTGTCTAAGTAACAATGACAGGTGGACACATGGAAGAATGCTGAATAGACAGAAATCTGTCTAAGTCCACAGGCGTTGAGTGAAAATAGTTCACTCAACGCCAGATGACCTTAAGCGTTTAGTAAAACTCAAGCAGTCAAAGTCTCAGCATTGCTAAGGCAGAAATCTGGTTAAGTCCGGAAGCCTCTAGTAAGGACAGCTCACTCGACGCCAGAAGAGCAGAAGCGTTGAGAGGAACTCATGCTGTCAAAGCCTTAGAAGATGTAGATAGAAAATATGTTTAAGTACAGAAGCGTTGAGTGAAAGCAATTCACTCAACGCCAACTCAACAAAAATTCAACTAAGTACAGAAGCATTGAGTGAAGGTTGTTCACTCAACACCTCAGCAAGATAACGGGCAAAGGCAGAAAGCGTTGAGTGCAGAAGCTTCACTCAACGACTCCATATAGAGAAAATCAGCTAAGTCCAAATGCGTTGAGTGATAAAGGTTCACTCAACGTCTAATCAGTTAGACCACAAAAGTCTATCTTTGTTGAATAATGTCAAATCACTCAAAACCTGGTGTTTGCAGAAAACTGAGTAAGTGTTTTGGCGTTGAGTGACAAGCCTTCACTCAACGCCTATGCTGAATTGTCTGAATTTGACTAAGTCCACAGGTGCTGATGTCAGCAGAAATTCAAATATTGCGGGAAGTGAACAGTACACGACAAATGTTGCCTCTTGCCTGTTGTACAACATTTAATTCAAAAGTAGAGTTGCAACTACCAACTACTGGTGGGCTCAGTGCTCAAAGAGTGGTTGGACGGTGGAATAAAAAAGACGAGATCAAAGAAGAAGAAATTAACTTTTAAAAAGTGTTGAACTTCATCTTCTTCTTCTCAACTGAGTTGCAGAGCTTGAAGAAACATTTTTCATTCTTCTGATCTAAAAATTCAAGAAAGATAACTGTTTGATCTACTCATCTTCAATAGCAAGTTCAAAGAGTCTTCTCTCTAAGTTAGAAGTTGTAGCACAAGCTAACCCTAGCTGTAGTGTCTTCACAATCCAAACAGAACTACTCCTGAAGATACATTCCTGGAGCTGTGAAGAAAGAAGGACTGAGCCATCTCAGTTCAGGAAGAGAAAGATACAGAGTTTATTTCTCTGGAGTCTTACATCAACAACAACCATTTCATTTTGTAGGATCTTAACATATTTGATTTGTAAGCTTAAATCATAAAGGCCAAGTGGTATGACCTGTGTGCCTGAGGTAGGATCCTAGTGTGGATCTAAGCTGTAAGACATTTGTGCCTGAGTTGTAGGATTCAGTAGTGAATCTGAGTGGTAGGGCTCTTGGCCTGAGGTAGGATCTGGTCCAGATCTCATGTATAAGAGTCATTCTCTCTGAGTTGTAGTGCTATCCTCCTAGCCTGAGGTGTAGGACTTTGAGAAAAGTCTGAGATAAGTGATTTGTGTATCACTGAGCTGTAGGAGCACTGCATGCTCTGAGTAGTAGGGCTTTGGGCCTGAGGTAGGGCTTGAAGGGGTCTGAGAGATCCTGAGGGATCTGTGTTGTAAGCTCATTGAGCTGAGTTTGGAGGAGTTGCCTTATCTAACACTCTGTTAAAAAGGTGGGAGAGACAGTGGATGTACCCATAATCTGGGGAAGCACTATAAAATTCTTGTGTGTTTGTTGTGCAATCTTGAAAGCTAAGTTGAAATAAACCACAACACACCAAAGAACAAAAAAACTTCAAAAAGATCAAAAATCTATTCACTTCCCCCCTCTAGGTGATTAGCTACTCTTGAAACTAAAGATTTTCAAAAAGTGAGTCGTCTCCTCCTATGTACCACGGGGACGAAAACAAGATACGATAAGAAACGAATATGAAAAACATGATTTTTTTTAAAAAATATGGATACAAGAAATGTTTTTAAATTGTTTTAATTATTTAAATATAAGTATTAATTAATATAAAAATAAGACAACAACAAACTAATGGTATCTTATGTTATTAAAGGCGCAAGGCGCACCGAGGCAAATTGTGGTGAAATCATGGTAAAATGATTGACTCTAACAAAATGCATTGAAAGCACTTTCTCATACCGTTCAAAAAGAAGGTGGCGACTTGATTTGAGAAGAGTGGCTAGAGGAGTGGCGGTGGCTCCGGTTAGAAGAGATGCTAAAAGATCAGATATGCGTTTCCGGCGAGCGGCGGCAACTATGGATCGAGCGAACAGCAGCAGGAGAGACGGAAGAGACGGACAATGGGAGAGACAGACTGCAACAGGCAGAAGAATGAGTTGATATGAGAAGAATGACGCCTTAACCGGATGATAAGCCTAAAAAAAAGGATAAACAGAACCAGTTTTAATCCTAAACCGATATTAGGCCAGGCGCACCTGAACTGCATCTATAAAACTCATGAGGCGCGCGCCTAGGCACACCTGAGGCAAATCGCCTGCTTGGCCTTGCCAAGGCGCGCTTACTTGAGCCCGGTGCGTCAATCGCCTCAGATGCGCCTTTCAAAACATAGATTGTACCCAATACAGGAAGAGTAGCATGCATACAATTATAAACTACCAAATAATCTCGAACTAGCTTGTAAACAAATTGATGGAAAATTAGGGCAACAACCATTTAGTAAGAATAATATAAACATGACATTCAAATTGATGTATTGATGTAAAAATATGAATATAGATTACCAATACATTTGTATAGCAATACAAGAAGGCTAGCATGCATACAATTGTATCTATTAATCAGTAGTGTTCAATAACAAAGCTTTCATAAATTTCATTATCTAGCAATGACCACATCAAAAGAAATATATATAGACGGTCAGACAGGTTGTTAAGATTGATAAATATTAATAATAACAATGCAAAATGATCTTAGAGTTATACATAGAATACTTTGCTTTTGCTAAATTTATCACAAATCACAAAGAAATTGGACCACAATTGTTACAAAAAACTTATAAATCAATCATAGACACATAACTTCCTACAAGAATAAAAAACATAATTTTTTTTGCATTAATTACAAAAAGAAGTGGAAGAGAAAGAAGAGGAAGAGGAGGAAGAAGAGGAAGAGGAAAAAGAGGAAGAAGTAGTGGAAGAAGAAGAAAAAAAGGAAGAATAAGAAGAGGAAGAAGAAGAAGATGATGAGAAAGAAGACGAGGAAGAAGACGAAGAAGAAATAGTGGAAGAAGAAGAAAAAGAGGAAGAAAAAGAGGAGGAGGAAGAAGAAGAGGATGAGGAAGAAGAAGAGGAAGAAGCGCTTACTAGCAGGGCGGGATTGAGAGATGGGAGCGGGAGTGGGATCTACAGCAGGATCGGGAGTAGGGAGCGGGATTTGGAGCAGCGTGGAGCAGTGCAGCAACTTGTCAATCGCGTAAACCTAAGATTCGACGGCGTGAAATGAAATTAATAAGGGCACAACTTTACCGCACCGGAATCGTGCGGGATACGCGATTCCGAATCAATTTTTATATTTAAAATGTGTTTCCTAGAGTTCCGGAAATGCATTTTCGTGCATTTCCGGGCGTTTCCCATATCCAATACGCGTTCGAGCCGATATGCAGATCATTTTTAAGTATCTGTGCTTTGTATATCTCCTCGGTCTCCATCCTTCTGTCACTTACTAAAAGCTCCATCTATTTATTTCACCTCTTTTATTTGTACTAGAGCCGAGAGTAATAGTTGTTGATCGATTCAAGAGAATACGAACATGTTTCTAAAATTATTGGCGGTTTAATTCATACAAAATTTAACAAAATGTTTAATAGTATGATGTGAGCTTTTTTTGCTGAATGAGTTGGACTATTTAGTACTAAACTTGTTTGTATTGCGTTAACGAACTTCTCAGGGACTCAACAACTTGATGTAGTAGCCTGTTCTTTTGTTTTTGAGACACTGAGGTGGGATGGATTTGAGGTCGTCACCGATTTGATGCCCTTAGATTACGACCCTCAATAAGAAAGGTTGAGGGTCCCACTGGTGATGCTTCGAAGAGCTCTCTCGTCATTCCAGAGAGTGAGGTCGGTGTTAAGATCCCCACCTCCTCAAGTAGGCGATCTGGAGTCTTGGACGTATATGCAAATGGAAAATTTTTCCGTGCGGCACCCCCACGGTAATAAGCTGCGGGTTTAAATACTGCACGGGGCTCACTTTTTTTTTTATTTTCTTTCGCGATTTCATCGGGGACAACTGCGAACCAGCGAAAATCCTAGCTCAAGCTATGCTTCCATCCTCCTCTTCTGACCTCCACGGCGAAAGCCCTAGCTCCCGTCGCTGTTCCACAAGTTTAAAAAGAAAAAAATGATATCAAAATTCAGTTGGAAAACTAGTTTGTGCATACAGTCATAAAAATCAACAGAAATACCGTTGAAAAATTAACCACTGCATATAGTTTTAAAAAGTCAGGGAAGCTTCAGGACTTAAATTATTACAAATACAGTCGTACTTGGTGTATATTCATACAGCTAGAAAAATGTATGACAAAATCCAGTTGGAAAAATAGTTTATGTATACAGTCATAAAAAACCGACAGAAATACAGTTGAAAGATTAACTACTGCATACAGTTTTAAAAAGTCAGGGAAGCTTCAGGACTTAAATTATTACCTCGAATGGCGTGAAAATGCAGAAATACTCTCATTTGGATTATGATGATGTTGTTGTTGAAAAAATAATAGCATTTGTATTACCTCAAAAGCTACACTTCAATGGCGGAGACGGTGAACAACCGTGGCTGCGGAAGTGCAGACGAAGCTCAAAAAGATCATTGGAACACCGAATAGCTTGAAAATGGGGTAGAGGACGGTGGAAGCTTGAGCGGGAGCTAGGGCTTTCGCCGTAGAGCTAAAGCTTTCGTCGTGGAGGAGGATGGAAGCGGAGCTGGAGCTAGGGCTTTCGCTGGTTTGTATTCTTCTCCCCGGTGAAATCTCGAAAAAAATAAAAAAATGAGCCCATTCGCTATTTAAAGCCGCAGGGCTTTCTCTTGCGGGTGCCGCACGGAAAAATTTTCCATATGCAAATATACCATATGGTGAGAAAAAGTCGATTTTTTACTGTCTTTGCAGAAATTCTGGATGTCACGACCAGCACGATCGTCTCGAGGACCGATCTCCTTCTTTTTGATGCAGTGCATTGTAGTGCGATCCTCCGCATGTACCCAACATACAAAACAACTTAGCTGTCATTCCATCTTTAGAGGAGACTTTGAAGGTCTTGTTCCTCATCCCCCGGGGGTCCCTCCCTTGGGGATTATACAGATCTCGCTGGACTGGGAGGTCTAGCATCTTCCTCCCTAATCGCCTCTCCACGAGTGACCCTCGGAGGATGCTCCTTGCAGGTCATCTTCCCGCGGGTAGGTCTCTCAAAGAGTGGCTTAAGGAGCTTAAATTGTCTTTCCCCGTTGGTGATCGTAAGAGTTAAGAAACCCTAAAGGCACGTCTCCTCTCTCGCTCTCGACATGGTATCAGAGCGGTTACATTCCTCGACGTCGACCCGAAGGCTCGACCATGGTTTCTGTTGCTCGTCGTTGTTGTTTCCTGCATTCCTTTCCCTTCGTACGCTTCCACATCACTTCGCCGTCGCTGAAAAGGTTTTCCGCCATCAAAGGCGCTCCTGGAAGGCTCGCCTGAAGGCGGCGAAGCTTTGTCCCTGCTGAACGATTCGCATCTACGGTCTCTGGTAGGGGACGTTGTTGCCCTGTTTTCTTTGTTGCTGCTGTTGAATGTGGTTGCAACCCAGGTTGTTGCTGGTGCTGGAGATCGTGTCCTCTGCCCAGGAACGGTCCACCGCTGTTGCCGTCTTTTGGGCCTGCTGATCTCGCTGCCCCCTTTTTCTGGTATGCTGGTTCTTGGTTCTCCTTCCGTTTTCGCCATCTACCATCTTCTCCTAGGTGGTTGTTCTTATGAAGGACAAATTGAGGAGTGTTAATGTCTCTAAAGGGGTGGTTAATCAATCTAAATACTATAGTGAAGGAAGTTCTAACCTGGACTTTAATCAAGGTGTGACTTACATCAAACTGAATAAGAGAAACTACCTCCTATGGGCTCAGTCTATGCAGATATTCATTGGGAGCCATCGAAGACTTGGGTTTATCACCGAATTCAAACCGGCCCAAGCATGATTGATCATCTATATGAGGAATGGGAATGTGAGAATCTTACTGTGATTAATTGGCTTGTCAACTCTATGAAACCCAAAATTGCAAGTCAATTTTTTTTTCTATCAAACTGCTAAAAAAATGTGAAAGCTAATTGAGTGGAATTACTCAAAAAAGCAAGACTTGACGAGATCCATTTTGCATCATATCTAATTGATTCCTTGGTTCGGACCGAAGAAGTAATGTCACTCGATTATTATCAAACTGACTGCAATCTTTTTCTGTCCGTGAGGATCCCGCCAGAGCCAGAGCGCCTTCTACTTCTAATAGTAATAATAGTAAGAGGCCATGAACTAGATCAGAATCATTCTCAACGAATCCATAAGAAGTGATCCAATTCTTTTCATTGGGTCTGGATGAAGACCAAAGATCTTGAGCGACCAATCCGGCGAACAGATTACACATGACAGGATTGAGTGATTTCGAGAAATATTATAGCAAACTGTCTCATAAGTTGGCAGAAATTAGTCAATACTCTGTTATCCAGACTATTGAAGATGTTACAGAGCCAACTGTTACGGAGACAACGTCGAGCAAGGAACCGGATCCATATTGGGGGCGTGCATACCACCGACGCCACACACCCGCAACGACATGAAGGCGAGCGCGAGCTTTTGTATCCATGTTTTAATTCCTTTATTTATGCACATGTTTTTGATGTAATTGGCGCGTATTTGGTACCCACGTGTTTAAGTCCAAGTGGAGGGTATGCTACTCTTTTTAGTTTATATACCCATGTGGGTTATGGGGAAGTTGACAAGAAGAAAAGTTATCATCATCCTCTCTCTCTCTCTCTCACTCATCCTCATCCTCATCTCTCTCTCTCCTTCCACTGAACCCTAACGCAGATCCATCCTGGAGGAACTCCCTCCTGCTCACCGGCGCACCAAATCCCAAACAACCGCCCATAATATATTGGTATCAGAGCCTCCTCCGACCAGTATCCTACCGCCGGATCTATCACTCCGCCATTTCCGCAAGCTCCGCGTCGCCTCGCCACACCAGACAATCAGGGCTTTCTATCACTTCCGTCAATGCCACCCCGACCACATATGACTGAGCGCGATCTGTTCTAATAAATCTTGGATCGTCTCGAACCCTTGGATATTCGCCTTGGGGAAGTCGAGGCATCCCGCGTGACCCATTTCTCCATGGGGGTTCCACCGCTGGACCGCCTGACAAGTCACCACTCCACGTCTGACAACCTCTTGGCCGACCCGAGGGCAGTGTTTTTCCACAGTATGCCAAGATGGATTTTTCGGTGTTCAATGGATGCAAGGACCCGCTGTCATGGCTCACAAAGTGCAAACTCTTTTTCTCCAATCAACGCACCACCGAACCAGCTCGGCCTCGCCTCCTTCCATCTCAACGGAATCGCTCATCTCTAGTTCTCTCAACTCCAGCACGAGCGACCTTACCTGCATTGGGAGGAGTTCAAAACAGCTTGCACACTCCGCTTTGGGCTCTCACTGCGAGGCAACCCCCTCAGGAACCTCATTGCACTCCGCCAATCGGGTCCATTGGAAGAGTACCTCTACCACTTCCAACTGCTACTCGCTCGAGCGTCATCTGTTCGGCCTGATCAACAAATTCCCATCTTTACTGCCGGCTTACATGTGCGCCTCTATCTCAATGTGGAATTCCAAGATCCCCCAACCTCAACACAGTCATGAATATCGCCTGCACGTGTGAACGGCATATACTCTTGGACCGCCCTTATCTTCACCGTTGCAAACACACGGCGTATTCAAGAGGGCCTCAACATTCCTCACCCCCATGCTGTCGCCCAGGTCGGGAGAACCGCTTCCGCCATTTCGTTGTCATCTCTCCCATTCTGAAATGACCGAATGACTATCCAAGGGGCTCTGTTTCAACTATGATGTGCTTTTTGTTCCCGACCACCTATGTAAACGACTATTTTGGATCGAGGTGGGTGATCCTGACGACGATGTGGATCTAGAGACCGAGGATCTCGAAATTTCCGTCCATGCTATTGCGGGTCCTCAAGGCGGCCATATGATTCAACTTCCCATCAACCTTGTGGGCACGCCTCTCATCGCCCTTATGGATTCCGGCAGTACGCACAATTTCATCCGCCACTCAACAATTACCCATCTCCAATTGCCCATCACAACCCGTCGCCAACTTCAGGTCTTCGTCGCGAATTGACATAGCATGGCATGCCCGAGCCTTTGCCGTCGGGAATCTTTGATGGTGCATAGTCAGAGCTTTGAGATGGATCTCTTGGTCATCGACCTCGAAGGCTTCGATATCGTCCTCGATGTTCGTTGGCTCCGGACCTTGGGTCCGATTACATGGGATTTCAACAATTTGACCATCCAGTAGTCTCAAGGTATCAAGCAAGTAGAATGGCAAGACATCTCGCCACCCGCCAGTCTGTAATCCTTTCTCCTGCAGTTCTCGACCGTTCTGGCCGATCACTCTTTGTCGGATCTCCACCTCATCTTGCAGGAATTTGGGGACACTTTTACCGTTCCCACTACGCTACTGCTACACCGCTCTCAAGACCACCGCATATGTCTCCTTTTGGGGGCTGCCCCCGTTGTGGTGTGTCTGTACCGTTACCCATTTCTCCAAAAGGACGCGATTGAACGTCAATGCTCCTCCATGCTCCAACAAGGGCTGATTCGACGGAGCGTCTCGCCATTTTCATCCCCAGCTCTCCTTGTTCACAAGAAGGATAACATACGGCTCTTCTGCGTAGACTACCACGAACTCAACGCCAAAATAATTAAAGACAAATTCCTTATTCTCGTGGTCAAAGAACTCCTTGATGAATTGCATGGCGCTCGATTCTTTTCCAAGCTGGACTTGTACTCGGGCTACCACCAAGTCCGCATGGTGGCTGCGAACATGGAAATACGGTGTTCCGGACTCATCACGTGCATTTTGAGTTCCTCATCATGCCTTTCGGCTTGACAAACGCGCCTTTCACTTTTCACTCACTCATGAACGAGGTATTTTAATCCTTACTCCACCAGTTTGTTTTTGTATTCTTTGACGATATTCTGATATATAGCAAGTCATGACCCGAGCATCTCCATCACATTCGCGAAGTGCTTAGTCTACTTCAACACCATCGCCTCGTCATCAAGGAAGCCAAATGCACGTTCGGGCAAACAAGCGTCACTTATCTTGGCCACATGGTTCATGCACATGACGTCTCTGCGGATCCGGAGAAACTTCACGACGTCGCTTCTTGGCCGGTGCCACGGTCGCAGCGCAACCTTCGGGCTTTTGGGGGCTCACGGGCTACTACAACTCCATTGTTGAGCCTCTCCTCGCACTCCTGCGTCGCATCACTTTCGTTTGGGAGGAAGCCGCTCAGGGGGTCATTTCTGCACTCAAAACCACACTTATCTCCGCCAAGGTGCTCCATCTTCCTAATTTTCGGGAACCATTCCATATCGAGCGCGATGCCTCTGCAATGGACTGCGGCATGGTGCTCCAACAACATTGCCACCCTCTCGCTTACTTCTGTCGGCGCACCGCTCTACACCACCGCAAGTTGGCCACCTACGAGCAGGAATTGATCGGCCTGTCCAAGGCCGTACAGCACTGGCGGCCGTATTTATGGGGTCGCTCCTTTGTCGTGTGTACCGACCATTACAGTTTAAAGTATCTCCTGGAGCAGTGCTTTACGACTGTGCCGCAACAATGTTGGGTGAGCAAATTACTGGGATTTGACTTCAATGTGAAGTATAAGGCGAGTGCCTTGAATCGTGTCGCGGATGCTCTCTCCCGCCTCCACTCTGACGACACCGCCACTATCTGTACCATTTCCAGCCCGGTCACCGCTCTTTTGGACTCCATCCGGACGGACATCCCCAACTCTCCGGCCCTCACCGAATTGCTCTAACGGGTCCAGGACGGCCTCTTACCAACCGCGTGGACTGCACATGAAAACCTCATTTTGTACCGCGAACGGGTCAACTTACCGCCGACGTCACCCCACATCACCCCCATTCTGGAAGACACCCACAACCGCGCCCACGAGGGTGTTCACAAAGCACTCCATTGCATCCGCGTCGAGTTCTATCCGCCGCGTCCAAGATTTCATAGTCCAATGCTCCGCAATAACAAAAAGCTGCCAACCTTCTACCCATCGATCTCTCACAGCCCTTGTCGGTACTGACGCAAATCTGGGCAGACGTCTTTATGGACTTTATAGAAGGCCTTCCTCGCATCAAGGGCAAATCTGTGTTAATGGTGGTCATGGACCGTTTCTCCAATGGTGCCCATTTTATTCTGCTGGCTCTCCCTCTTGTCGCTGAGCGAGTGACCCAAATCTTCTTCACGGATATCTTCCACCTATATGGGCTACCAGAGAATATCGTGTCCGATCGTGATAAGGTATTCACTAGTCACTTCTGGAAGGAGCTCTTCACCTTGAGTGGGACGTGACTGACATTTTCCTCGGCCTATCACCCCAAATCGGACGGCCAAACGAAGGTTGTTAATTGCATGGTGGAAATACACCTCCACATTGGTGAGGTCACCTATCAACTCCATCTCCCACCAAATGTGTGCATCCACGATGTACAACCCCGTATCCAGCGAGTGGGCCAGCCAGAAACCAGACCGGCTGGCCCCCCATTTTTCTGGGACGGGCGAACACCAAGGGGGGACGGAGCTCGGCAACCTCCAGCTCGCCCAGGCGAGCCCGGCGCATGTTACGCGAGTTCGGTCAACCTCGCGAGCTCGACGTTCGACGAACTGAGCTTTGCGTTCGTCGAACGGAGCTCAACGATCGTCGCTCTCTCGGCCATTTTTTGCCGACCCCCAGACGGCTCGCCGAGTCCAGACAGCTTAGCGGGCTCGCGACTCGCGAGCAGGGCAGTCCGTGCCCGTGCTTGCCGCCCTTGCCGAGTAGAGACTGCCGAGGGCTACTCATCCATTGGTCTATGAGGTATTTTTACCATTTTCCCCCGCTGGCCTGCCCATAGCCCTTCAGAACAGCGGAGTTACGCTGTTGGTAGGCCAACCTAGACTGCACATAGCCGTTCAGGACAGCGGAGTTTGGCTATTTGCAGGCCATTTTCAGAAATCTATAAATAGGACCCAAGGGGTACCTCAGAAAGCAGGCTTCTTGTGCCCACTTGTTCCCTGATCTTTTAAGCGCTTTCTGAGGTCACCTTAGCTCGGCCTTTGGCTAAAGAGGGGAAGCACTCTAAGATCTTTCGGGTGTGTGGTGGGTCCTCCACGCCGAGCCCTTGAGTCAATTCTTCTTTGCTCCCTTTATTGTTTTGCTTGCAGGAGAGAAGTAGGTGCGCGATCACCCCTTCCCTAAGGGTGAACTCCACAAGAGACCGAGTTTTCGGTTCAACATTTTGGTGCGGTGAGCGTGGATAGTGGTCAGTACAAAAAATCTACAGCGAGCTCGATGACAGGAGGACAAGGATCTGACAGGTCGGACTTGCCGCCCCCCCCCACCTCTGGCCACGGTGGGAATGTTCGAGGACTTCAGGAACGAGGTGCTCGGCCTCGTCAAGTTCGCACTCGGCGCGCGGGCCGAGTGCTCGACCCCAGCTGCCCAGATCGCAGCCACCCCATCTCTGGGCGAGGATGCCCCCGACAGGCGAGCTGGGAATGAGGTCGCCGAGGAAGGAAGGGGATGCAAGCTCCCCGGGCGCGTGCTC
The DNA here is from genome assembly GCA_039583875.1 of Platanthera guangdongensis. Taxonomy (NCBI): domain Eukaryota; kingdom Viridiplantae; phylum Streptophyta; class Magnoliopsida; order Asparagales; family Orchidaceae; genus Platanthera; species Platanthera guangdongensis. The sequence continues at coordinate 140,621,793 of CM077160.1, read as the reverse complement.
TTCCCCAGCTCGGCAAGCGGAGGCCGGATCGGCAAGTTGGGGCCGCGAGATGTGCCAGCTCGCTCAGTAGGGGGAGGTAGCCCCTTTATCGAGTTGGTTTCTTCTGCCCCGGTTCCAGAGGGGTTCAGGGAACCCAAAATGTCCTAATACACCGGGAAGGGGGACCCGGTCCAACACGTCCAGTGGTTTGAGGACGTGGTCTCGATCCGGGAGATGTCGGATGGGTTCAAGTGTCGACTTTTCGCCATCACCCTCAAGGAGAAGGCGAGTGGGTGGTTTCACCAATTGTCGGCCAGCTCCATCTACTGTTTCGAGAACCTGCGTCGGGGGTTCATGCTGAGGTTCACCACCTCGAAGAGGAGGAAGAATTAGTCGGAGTCCCTGTTCCACATCAAGCAGAGAGTGAATGAGACATTGAGGAGCTACGTCGATTGGTTCCAGCAGGAGGTCACCCAGGTCCAGGAGATGCCGGACCATAGTCTGATGATGGCTTTCACCCTGGGGCTGCAGCAGGGTTTCTTCAGGATAGAGTTGAAGAGAGTGCCCCCCTCTCCTACGAGGAGCTGATGGAGAGGGGGGCAAGGGAAGTCGACGGGGAGGCGTCGAATTCGGAGTTTGCCCGGAAGCTGTCCAGGTGGGCCACAGAGGAAGAGAAGGAGCCGAGAGGCGGAAGAGGGCAGGAGGAGAGGAGAGTCGAGCCCCGGCAGAGAGAGCAGAGGCAGTTCTAGGGGCAGCAGCAGCCCAGGTGGGGGCGACAGGAGCCGGACCGTCGGTTGGGCTGGAGGCCCGAGTGGCAAGATCAGGGGCCACGAAGAGGATACCAAGGAAGGGATCACCACCAGGGGGGCAGGATCAATCCCACCCCCCGGGTTGAAGGCAGGCGCAAAGACCTCCCCTCCCTAATCAAGATCAGGCTATGGCCATAGCCATGGCAGAGAGGAGGAGAGCAGCGCGGAGGAGGAGGAGAGAAGTAAGGGTGGAGTTGCCCTACTGCGACTTCCATCAAGAGGAAGGGCACGCCACAGCCACGTGCCCGGAGTTCCTCGAAATGAGGGGGAACAGGGAGCAGCAGCAGCAGGGGCGACAGGAAGTGAGGATCGAGGAGGTCCTGCCTCGGGTGGAGGAGGAGGACCGATGTGAAGACCGGGTAGATGTCGGGACCTGGGGAGGGATCAGAGTGATCCATGGGGGGTGGGGTGAGGGTGGGGTAGAGGCTTCTCGGAGGGCGAGCCTCCATACTATGTATCGCCGGAGCATTGGCTCCACATCCCAAACCCCACACCCAGAAGAGAAGATTACCTTCTCGGGGAGCGATATGCCGGATCATGAGGATCCCTTTTGCGATGCGCTGGTCATCCAGACAGCCATCAAAAATTTCATCGTCTCCCGGATCCTCGTCGACAATGGAAGCTCCGTCAACGTCATCTTTAAGAAGGTGTTTGACGCGATGAAGGTGGAGGCGAAGAGAGTGTTGGCCTCGGATGAGCCCTTGTTTGGATTTTCGGGGGAGAGAAAAGGAGGTAGGAGTGGGTCTCCATGTAACCCTAGGGGGGGGGGGAGTCCCGGAACTACAGGTTTGTCATCGTGGATGCCCCCAGCAGCTACAACGCCATTTTCGGGAGGCCCCTTATCAGCGCCTTCCGCTGCGTCACCTCATCTTTCCACCAATGCTTAAAGTTTAACGCCGAGGGGATCCAGGTCCGGGTCCGGGGTGACCCCAAAGTAGCAAGGGAGTGCTACGTCACCACCGTGAACTCCATCTCTTGGCAGGAGGGGGCCGAGGAGATGGAGCGGAGGATGGAGGAGGCGGAGCAGGAGGCTAGTAGGGAGGAGATGGAGGTGGAGAGCTGCACCGAGGTAGAGGTGGCAGGAGGAGGTTAGGAGGTGCTGGCCGAAGCGATGGTCGTGGAGGGAGTAGAGGAGGAGGTTATTGTCCCAGAGGAGGGGGGCGTCAGAGAATGGGGGGAGCAGTCCAGGCTGGAGCCTGCGGAAGAGGTGGTGGAACTGGAGGTTCTCACCCGAGGAGGCAGGGTGGAGAAGGTTCGCGTAAGCGGGGGGCTGACCCCGGAAGCTGAGGGCAGGATGCTGGCATGCATCCAGAAGAATGTCGACATCTTCGCATGGAGCGCCGCGGAGATGCCGGGGGTTGACGCGGATGTGGCTTGCCACCGCCTCAACCTGGACCCGGGAGCACGCCCCGTCCAGCAAAAGAAGAGGTCCACCGCGGACAAGCTGGCTGAGCCCATCCGGGAGGAGGTGACAAAACTTCTCAAGGTCGGCTTCATATCCGAAATCCAATACCCCGACGAGGTCTCTAATGTAGTCATGGTTAAAAAATGAGACAGCCGGTGACGTATGTGTATCGACTTTTCTTTGCTTAATAAATCGTGCCCTAAGGATTGTTATCCTTTGTCTCGGATCGATGCGCTGGTTGATTCGGCTGTAGGTTTTTCTATAATGAGCTTTTTAGATGCGTTTTCAGGTTACCACCAAATCATGATGCACCCCCCAGACGTCAAGGACGTCTCATTCATCACGGGGGATGGATGCTACTGCTATAAAATGATGTCATTTGGGCTGAAGAACGCAGGGGCGACCTACCAAAAGATGATGGACAGGGTTTTCAGGGAACAGAAGGGGAGGAACCTGGAGGTGTACGTGGACGACCTCATGATCAATAGTCAGGATGTAGACTCTCACCTCCAGGACCTAGAAGAGACTTTCGCCACCCTGCGCAAATACAAGATGCGGCTGAACCCCCTGAAGTGTGTCTTCGGGGCCAGCAGGGGAAAGTTCTTGGGGCATCTCCTCACCCCCGCGGGGGTCGAACCAAACCGTGATCAGGTCAACGATATCATGGAGCTGAAGTCGCCGAGAAATACTAAGGAGGTGCAACGATTGACAGGGAAGCTGGCAGGATTAAGCAGGTTCATCTCCCGGGCTTGGGAGAAGTGCTCCCCCTTCTTCAAAACACTAAGGGGGGGCCAAAAATTCGAGTGGACCAAGGAGTGCGAGGAGGCATTCCATGCTCTTAAAATGCAGTTGACGCGGGCTCCGTTGCTCCAAGGGCCAAAGGTGGGGGAGGACCTATTTTTGTATCTCGGGGTCGGAGCGGAGGCCTTGATCTCTGTCCTGGTGTGTGAAGAGGGGAAGAAGCAGCTCCTCATATACTACGTAAGCCGGGTCCTGAGAAAGGCCGAGCTCTGATATCCAATCTTGGAAAAGCTGGCCTTCGCCCGGATCATCTCGGCCCGAAGGTTGCGGCCCTACTTCCAGGCACACTCCATCCGAGTGGTGACTGACCATCCCCTCCGCAACATCTTCGAGGGGTGGAGCACTCAGGCAGGTTGGCCAAGTGGTCGGTAGAACTGAGCGAGTTCGACATCTCCTTCGTCCCCCGCCTCTCGATCAAGGCTCAAGCAATGACCTACTTTTTGGCCGATTATGCGATCGAGGTGGTGGAGGAAGAGCTCACTCGCCCGACTCCGTGGAAGGTGACGGTAGATGGAGCTTCAGGGAAGCATTCCCGGGGGTGGGGGTGATCTTGGAGAGCCCCCAGGGAACTAGAATCGAGCAAACGATGGTGGTGCACTTCCCCATCACCAACAACCAGGCCGAGTATGAGGCCGTGATAGCAGGGCTGTGCCTGGCCAGGGAGCTGGGGGTGTTAGACGTGGAGGTCCTCACCGACTCCATGGTGGTGGCTTCCCAGATCAACGGGGAGTTTGAGGCAAGAGAGTCTACCCTGCGATTTATACCTAGCCAAAGTGACGGGGGTCGTCGTCATATTCCAAACCTTCTCCATCCAGCCGGAGCGTTGGCTCCACATCCCAAACCCCACCCCCAGAAGAGAGGATTACCTTCTCGGGGAGCGATATGCCGGATCATGAGGATCCCTTTTGCGATGCGCTGGTCATCCAGACAGCCATCGAAAATTTCACCGTCTCCCGGATCCTCGTCGACAACGGAAGCTCCGTCAACGTCATCTTTAAGAAGGTGTTTGACGCGATGAAGGTGGAGGCGAAGAGAGTGTTTGCCTCGGATGAGCCCTTGTTTGGATTTTCGGGGGAGAGAAAAGGAGATAGAAGGAGTGGGGCTCCATGTCACCCTAGGGGGGGCAGTCCCTGAATTGCAGGTTTGTCATCGTGGATGCCCCCAGCAGCTACAGCGCCATCTTCGGGATGCCCCTCATCAGCGCCTTCCGCTGCGTCACCTCATCATTCCACCAATGCTTAAAGTTTAACGTCGAGGGGATCCAGGTCCGGGTCCGGGGTGACCCCAAAGTAGCAAGGGAGTGCTACGTCACCACCGTGAACTCCATCTCTTGGCAGGAGGGGCCGAGGAGATGGAGCGGAGGATGGAGGAGGCGGAGCAGGAGGCTAGTAGGGAGGAGATGGAGGTGGAGAGCTGCACCGAGGTAGAGGTGGTAGGAGGAGGTTAGGAGGAGCTGGCCGAAGCGATGGTCGTGGAGGGAGTAGAGGAGGAGGTTATTGTCCCAGAGGAGGGGGGCGTCAGAGAATGGGGGGAGCAGTCCAGGCTGGCGCCTGCGGAAGAGGTGGTGGAACTGGAGGTTCTCACCCTAGGAGGCAGGGTGGAGAAGGTTCGCGTAAGCGGGGGGCTGACCCCGGAAGCTCAGGGCAGGATGCTGACATGCATCCAGAAGAATGTCGACATCTTCGTATGGAGCGCCGCGGAGATGCCGGGGGTTGACGCGGATGTGGCTTGCCACCGCCTCAACCTGGACCCGGGAGCACGCCCCGTCCAGCAAAAGAAGAGGTCCACCGCGGACAAGCTGTCTGAGCCCATCCGGGAGGAGGTGGCAAAACTTCTCAAGGCCGGCTTCATATCCGAAATCCAATACCCCGACGAGGTCTCTAATGTAGTCATGGTTAAAAAATGAGACGGCCGGTGGCGTATGTGTATCGACTTTTCTTTGCTTAATAAATCGTGCCCTAAGGATTGTTATCCTTTGCCTCGGATCGACGCGCTGGTTGATTCGGCCGTCGGTTTTTCTGTAATGAGCTTTTTAGATGCGTTTTCAGGTTACCACCAAATCATGATGCACCCCCCAGACGTCAAGGACGTCTCATTCATCACGGGGGATGAATGTTACTGCTATAAAATGATGTCATTTGGGCTGAAGAACGCAGGGGCGACCTACCAAAAGATGATGTACAAGTTTTTCAGGGAACAGAAGGGGAAGAACCTGGAGGTGTGCGTGGACGACCTCATGATCAAGATTCAGGACGTAGACTTTCACCTCCAGGACCTAGAAGAGACTTTCGCCACCCTGCGCAAGTACAAGATGCGGCTGAACCCCCTGAAGTGTGTCTTCGGGGCCAGCAGGGGAAAGTTCTTGGGGCATCTCCTCACCCCCGCGGGGGTCGAACCAAACCGTGATAAGGTCAACGCTATCATGGAGCTGGAGTCGCCGAGAAATACTAAGGAGGTGCAACGATTGACAGGGAAGCTGACAGGATTAAGCAGGTTCCTCTCCCGGGCTGGGGAGAAGTGCTCCCCCTTCTTCAAAACACTAAGGGGGGGGGGGGGGGGCAAAAATTCGAGCGGACCAAGGAGTGTGAGGAGGCATTCCATGCTCTTAAAATGCAGTTGACGTGGGCTCCGTTGCTCCAAGGGCCAAAGGTGGGGGAGGACCTATTTTTGTATCTCGGGGTCGGAGCGGAGGCCTTGAGCTCTGTCCTGGTGTGTGAAGAGGGGAAGAAGCAGCTCCCCATATACTACGTAAGCCAGGTCCTGAGAAAGGCCGAGCTCCGATATCCAATCTTGGAAAAGCTGGCCTTCGCCTTGATCATCTCGGCCCGAAGGTTGCGGCCCTACTTCCAGGCACACTCCATCCGAGTGGTGACTGATCATCCCCTCCGCAACATCTTCGAGGGGTGGATCACTCAGGAAGGTTGGCCAAGTGGTCGGTAGAACTGAGCGAGTTCGACATCTCCTTCGTTCCCCGTCTCTCGATCAAGGTTCAAGCAATGACCGACTTTTTGGCCGATTATGTGATCGAGGTGGTGGAGGAAGAGCTCACTCGCCCGACTCCGTGGAAGGTGAAGGTAGATGGAGCTTCAGGGAAGCATTCCCTGGGGGTGGGGGTGATCTTGAAGAGCCCCCAGGGAACTAGAATCGAGCAAACGATGGTGGTGCACTTCCCCATCACCAACAACCAGGCCGAGTATGAGGCCGTGATGGCAGGGTTGTGCCTGGCCAGGGAGCTGGGGGTGTTAGACGTGGAGGTCCTCACCGACTCCATGGTGGTGGCTTTCTAGATCAACGGGGAGTTTGAGGCAAGAGAGCCTACCCTGCGATTATACCTAGCCAAAGTGAAGGGGGTCGTCGGCACATTCCAAACCTTCTCCATCCTGCACGTGCCACGGGAGGAGAACGAGCAGGTCGATCAGCTAGCAATGGTCCCCGGGTGGGGGGAACTATCACCGATCTATTCCGCCCTTCCATCGAAGAAGGAGAGCTGATGGAGATAGATCAACGCCCCTCGTGGATGGACTCGGTCACGATTTTCCTCTCCACGGGAGAGTATCCGGAGGGGGTGGACAGGAAGAAGCTCAGGTACAAATCAGCATACTATCTCCTCCAGGACGGGCAGTTATATAGGAAGACTCTCTCGGGAATGTTGACCCGTTGTGTGGCCGAGGGGGTAGTACAAAGAATCTTGGAAGAAGTCCACTCCGGGGAATGTGGAAGTCACTTCAGGAGTCGGACCCTGGAAGGAAGGATCGTCAGACAATGGTATTTCTGGCTCACCCTGGGCCGCGATGCCGCAGAGTTCGCGAGAAGATGTCACAAGTGCCAACTGTTCGCCCCCCTCCAGCTGCAGCCGGCCCAGCGCCTCGAGAGCATCACAGCCCTCTGGTCCTTTGCAATTTGGGGGATGGATTTGGTTGGACCGTTTCCCCAGATCAGTGGGCAAAGAAGGTTCCTGTTGGTGATGATTGATTATTTCTCTAAGTGGTTGGAGGTGAAGACACTAGCCAAGGTGACTTCCCAGGTTATCAGGAACTTTGTTTGCGGGAAGATCATCTGCTGCCACGGGCTTCCTCAGGCCATTGTCACGGACAACGGGCCCCAGTTCGCCAGCGCAGAATTCATCAGCTTCTGCGGGCAACTCGGGATCGACCTCCGGTTCTCCTCGGTTCACCATCCTAGGAGCAACGGGCAGGTGGAAGCCGCGAACAAAATTATTGTAAACCTCATAAAGAAGAAAGTAGAGAATCTCAAAGGGAGCTGGGTGGAGCAACTTCCCGCGGTTCTCTGGGCCCTGAGGATCACCCCCAACACGGCCACAGGCGAGACCCCTTTCAAGCTCTCTCATGGATGTAAGGCGGTACTCCCCACAGAATTCGAAGTTCAAATGCCCCGGGTGGTCGCGACCGGGGAAGGCAGGGAAGAATGACAGACCGAGAACGAGGAAGAACTGCGACTCTCCCTGGATATGGTGGAGGAGCTGCGCGATCTCTCCGTCATCCGACAAGGAGAAGTAAAGAGGAGAATGACTAAGTACTTTGACAAGGACGTCAGAGTCAAACAATTTGCGAAGGGGGACATGATCCTGAAAAGGTAGACGCAGCGGGAAGGTCGGCAACCGTGGGGAAGCTCAACCCCAGCTGGGAGGGTCCGTTCATTGTAAAAGAAGCATTGAGAGCAGGAGGGTATCGACTCCGAAATGTGGAGGGCGAGACCTTAAGTCTCACCTGGAACGGTGACGACTTAAAGCGTTTTTATCCTTGAGACATGTAAGTGGTGTTTTGTTCTTAATAAAATCTCTTGATGTGTCAATTCTGCTGCAGTAACTCGTACGATAGGATGTATTAATTTGATAGACCTCGAGAAGATCCCGCTGTCAGGCTCTCACCTATCTGGCAGGGCTGGATGTCACTCGATGGCGTCTACCTGGACCCCGAGCAGATCCCGCTGTCAGGCTCTCACCTAGCTGGCAGGGCTGGATGTCACTCGATAACGTCTACCAGGACCCCAAGCAGATCTCGCTGTCAGGCTCTCACCTAGCTGGCAGGGTTGGATGTCACTCGATGGCGTCTACCAGGACCCCGAGCAGATCCCGTTGTCAGGCTCTCACCTAGCTGACAGGGATGGATGTCACTCGATGGTGTCAACCAGGATCCCGAGCAGATCCCGCTGCCAGGCTCTCACCTAGCTGGCAGGGCTGGATGTCACTCGATGGTGTCAACCCGGACCCCGAGCAGATCCCGCTGCCAGACTCTCACCTAGTTGGCAGGGTTGGATGTCACTCGTTGGTGTCTACCAAGACCCCGAGCAAATCCCGCTGTCAGGCTCTCACCTAGCTGGCAGGGCTGGATGTCACTCGATGGTGTCAACCAGGACCCCGAGCAGATCCCGCTGCCAGACTTGCACCTAGCTGGCAGAGCTGGAAGTCACTCGATGGTGTCAACCCGGACCCCGAGCAGATCCAGCTGTCAGGCTCTCACCTAGCTGGCAGGGCTGGATGTCACTCGATGGTGTCTACCAGGACCCCGAGCAAATCCCGCTGCCAGGCTCTCACCTAGCTGGCAGGGCTGGATGCCACTTGATGGTGTCAACCAGGACCCCGAGCAGATCCCGCTGCCAGGCTCGACCTCGCATCCTCAGGTCGCCTCTTGCTGGAGGAGGATTTAGAGGAAGACGCCTCGTCTCGGCAGGCCGCCGCCGCCGCCTTCTCGCGAGCAAGAGGGTCCGCGTATAACCCCGAGTTCGCGAATGGCAGGTTCACGGGGATCAGCCGTTCTCCTGCATAGAAAGACTTAGAAAATTTTCCATAACAATATGGCGAACTGGGCAATGGGAAAGAGGACAATATCTTCGCCGAGCAGAACGGGGCGGAGCGAGTCGAGGCCCCTTCGCAGGAAGGCGACCTCGAAGTCTTTATGGAGGAAGAACTTGTGGAGTTCGGCATCGTTGCCGGACACGGTCGGCGGGCGGTAAACGTCCTCGCCCTTCTGCTGGGGCGAGTAGGGGATGTTGCCGAGATTGCCCTTGATGAAGGCGATCTTGGTCATCCAGTTGTGGTGTTTGTTCGCGATCTCGCGAACCTTGATGAGCGAGCCCCCGAAGTAGGCGACCCCATCCGGAGTCGCCTTGTAAGAAAAGAGCTTCCTAAACACAGTTAGGTTAAACTCTATCCGCTCTCGGCGGAGGTAGCAGGCGAACGACACCATCATGGCGATGGCGTTCGAGTTGAGCTGCGCGGGTACCGCGCCGTAATACTTCAGGATCTGGCGGACTTCCAGCTAGAGGGGGAGGCACAACCCCACCTCGAAATGCGAGATGGGGAAGGGGAGCTCGTCGTCGTAAAAGGTGTTTGAAAGGCTTTTTTGGTTTTCCTTCTGAACTTGAATTTCAGAGAGTTCAAATGTTGGGGTGGGGGGATTTTGTGCCTGATCTAGAGACGGTGGCTCATTATATTTGAGGGGAAGCAAGTCGTATAAACTCCCTTCATACGAATGTTCATATTGGTCATGATAAATCTGCCCTCGTTGCTGAAATGAAGAAGCGACATTCAAGAAATATGTGACAAGATGCTAAGAGTAAAATGAAGTGTCCTCACTGTTGGAAGAAAGGACATAGGAAAGAGAAATGTTGGGACCTACACCCTCACTTGGTTCTTTCAGGTTGGATGGGAAGTATGTGAGATCCCATACTGCTAGGCATAGCAATTTAGAGAACATTGAATATCTTCTAGCGGTAAATGAAAGTTTGACTAGAGAACTCAAGACTTAGAAAGTTTGACTAGAGAACTCACGACTTAGCGGTAACATTGAATATCTTCACGGGGATCAGCCGTTCTCCTACATAGAAAGACTTAGAAAATTTTCCATAACAATATGGCGAACTGGGCAATGGGAAAGAGGACAATATCTTCGCCGAGTAGAACGGGGCGGAGCGAGTCGAGGCCCCTTCGCAGGAAGGCGACCTCGAAGTCTTTATGGAGGAAGAACTTGTGGAGTTCGGCATCGTTGCCGGACACGGTCGGCGGGCGGTAAACGTCCTCGCCCTTCTGCTGGGGCGAGTAGGGGATGTTGCCGAGATTGCCCTTGATGAAGGCGATCTTGGTCATCCAGTTGTGGTGTTTGTTCGCGATCTCGCGAACCTTGATGAGCGAGCCCCCGAAGTAGGCGACCCCATCCGGAGTCGCCTTGTAAGAAAAGAGCTTCCTAAACACAGTTAGGTTAAACTCTATCCGCTCTCGGCGGAGGTAGCAGGCGAACGCCACCATCATGGCGATGACGTTCGAGTTGAGCTGCGCGGGTACCGCGCCGTAATACTTCAGGATCTGGCGGACTTCCAGCTAGAGGGGGAGGCGCAACCCCACCTCGAAATGCGAGATGGGGAAGGGGAGCTCGTCGTCGTAAAAGGTGTTTGAAAGGCTTTTTGGTTTTCCTTCTGAACTTGAATTTCAAAGAGTTCAAATGTTGGGGTGGGTGGATTTTGTGCCTGATCTAGAGACGGTGGCCCATTATATTCGAGGGGAAGCAAGTCGTATAAACTCCCTTCATACGAATGTTCATATTGGTCATGATAAATCTTCCCTCGTTGCTGAAATGAAGAAGCGACATTCAAGAAATATGTGACAAGAAGCTAAGAGTAAAATGAAGTGTCCTCACTGTTGGAAGAAAGGACATAGGAAAGAGAAATGTTGGGACCTACACCCTCACTTGGTTCTTTCAGGTTGGATGGGAAGTATGTGAGATCCCATACTGCTAGGCATAGCAATTTAGAGAACATTGAATATCTTCTAGCGGTAAATGAAAGTTTGACTAGAGAACTCAAGACCCTGAAAGTTAGTGCTATTGGAAGATTTCTTGCTACAGACTTGGCTTGTATAGTTGCCCCTGTTCGCACTACCACTGTATCTTCAAAAGGGCCATCCTTTCCTTAGATCATTGACTCGGGAGTATCCGACCATATGACAGGATCTTTTATGGGTGTTTCTTGTGTTTCTCATGCATATGGCAGTGCGAGACTTGCTGATAGATCCTCGGCTTCGGCATCTGGCAATGGAGCCGTGGATCAGTTGGTAATGAGAGCTCGTCTGAGAGCTCTTTATCAAGGAAGTCTCGAGATCGAATATCGGCCTCAACAACCTTTCAGATTCCTGTAGTGGGATCAGAGATGAGTTGGGGTGTACGACCCGTGGGCCTGATAAAGACGTCTTTGTGTGATGCCAAGGTGGACCCCCTTGGTGGGACTCCAGGGTGGCAGGCAGGTGTGACGCCTGTCCTGCATCACAAACACAGGGGGTGGGTCCCTGCGACTTCGGCTCGAGGCACGAGATAACCCTATAAAGTTTATTCTACTATTCATTGTAAATCCACAATGTCACTTAGAGTGACAGAGTTGCCCTTTACTCGCGAGTTGTCGCAATCTGTCTCCTGCCCGTTGTCATGCACCGTGACACTTCTTCAGAGGTTTTTCCTCCTCCGGCCAAGCTTTACGCTCATCGCACCAAGATGTTAGGACCATGAGCACTGCTCTTCCTCATACCACTAGGTTGTATTTATATATAGATGGAACTAGTGGGGGTACCCAGTTGTTAGTGGTGGACCCACCTGATAAGAATGAAGGATTTTTTGTATATTCACTATGAACAATGGTAATATATATACATTTACAAGAGAGGGTGATCCCAACACCCGAGATGACTATAAACTAACTCTACCATTCAGAATATACACAATATCTAACACCCCCCTAAAAAAACTCACGGGGGATTATACATCAAGAGTTTGGATAGTAGATAGGCATGTTGGGTCCTCGTCTGCGGCTTTGTCATCAAATCTGCAATCTACTGCTCAAAAGGAATAAAGGAAGGAGCTAGAGTGTCACGGTCATATTGCTCACTAAGAAGAAAGCATCCACATTAATATGCTTGGAGAGAGTGTGCTTTAATGGGTTTAGAATAATTTGAATGACACCAGTGTTATCACACTAGAGGGGAGTGAGATATGAAGAAAAGACACTAAGGGACTAAAGGAGCCAACAAAGTCAAATAATATCCTCAGCAGTGGTAGTCATGACTCGAAGCTCAGCCTCAGTACTGGAACAAGAAACACCAGCCTGTTTCTTGAACTTTCATGCAATAAGTGAATAATCCAAAAACAGACAGAAATCAGTGACAGAATGACGGTTAATGGGATCACTAGCCCAGGTAGCATCCGAGTAAGCACGGAGCTGAAGAGAACTATTGCTAGAGAAACAGAGACCACCATAAGTCATCGTTAAGAGATAGCGCGATAGTCGCAGCAGATGACCATAATGCACAGAGGTGTGCGCACTAACAAACTGACTCAACACATGAACCGCATGGGCAATGTCGGGCCAAGTAATGGTGAGATAGACGAGACTCCCCATGAGGTGGCATGTAACGCCCCGAAACTCAAAAGAGCGACGGGAGGCGTTTAGAGCCAAGTTTGGAATTTGGCAGGCGTCACACGACCTGGGACACGGGCGTGTCATAGGCCGTGTCCTTGGAGAGTTGTGGCGTGTTTGACACAGTCTGCTGTGTCGGCACAGGGCCTGCTGTGTCGGCACAGGGCCTGCTGTGTCGGCACAGGGCCTGCTGTGTCGGCACAGGGCCTGCTGTGTCGGCAGGGTGTCGACACAGGGTGTCGACACAGGGTGTCGACACAGGGGTCTTGGCAGGGTCTCGGCTAAATGTCCCGACACAGTTTGAGTTTGTTGCGGACGTGTCCTGCTCCGGTTTGTGAACCGTGCGGTGTTCGGCCCAGTTTTTCCATGTCAGGCCCGGATCGTAGCCGTACATTTCTTTATGTTGGGATCCGACGGCTGGAGGTTATTCCTATTGGGATATACCCGAGTGTAGGGTTTCAAAACCCTCATCTTCTGTTCGCTGGTTCTCTGTCTAAGTTCTAGAGAGAGGGGAGAGCAACGAGGAAGAAGAAGTCTAGATCCGGTCACCGGCGGAGCTTCGAAGCTCCAAATCGCGAACCGACTTCGGATCTGCGGAGGCAAGGAGAGGGCGGTGATTTTCATCCGCATACTTCTCCATGGCGCCAAGGAAGAACGCTAGGGTAACGATTCTCTACTTGAGCATGTGAAGCTCTACTTCTTTCGCATAGGGAAGCCCGCTCTCGCGAGTTTGCGGTGAGTTGAGGCGTTCCTTCGGGTTGAGAAGAATAGTCCCCGTTGTGTACATGTAGAGTCCGTAATCAAGAACGGACATAGACATGATGTGTGAAGCCTACCCGGACAAGTTGGTTTGGATCGGTGATGTTGCATTGCATAAATGTCCGGAGAAGACTCCGTGCGAATGTTTGTTTTTCGGGTTTTCTACGTGGTAGATTGCAACAGGGAGCCTTGGGGATTAACCCTAAGGTGCACCCGGAAAACTGGTCAGATGTGTGATTCTGTCAACTTGGTAGCCTGGGAGCCAACTTGAACATAACCGGGTTATGTGAAGCGTGTAACAGAAACGAGACTCGGGAAAAGTTTGATCCGCGCATATGACTTAAATTGTCGTTGCGATGTGAGCACGGGTTAGACGGAACCGTACCCGTTCTATGTCGTTTGGTGTGAGTCGTTGGCATAGATGAGGGTCTTCGGCGGTCTATGACTTAAATTGACGTGACCCATGCCGGGAAGACAAAATGCTCATAGTTTGGCCGTCAAAGTGGCGGTGGTGAGACTGGGGTGTCTATGGTTTACATTGACGTGACATTGACCGGTTCACCGAGAATGTGCCTTGAGTGAACGGGGCGTGTGGCCGTGCGTGCCAACGCCTGTGATGCAATGTATATATATACTGCTTGGTTATGCTAATAAAGTGCAGGGAAGGAGCATCGCCGCCCCGATTTGGGGGCATGATCGTTATAATTTGGTCAGCATTGCTGACCGTTGTTTTGGTTTGCCACCGCTGCGGTGGATTGTGCTTGCAGGTGCTGCGGAGCCGAGCGGGAAATAGCGGGCTAAAGCCCAAGTTGCTGAGCCGGCCCTCGAAGGCCTAATTTTGAGTGTTTTCTTTTATTCATGTATGACCGGTCTGCGTGCCGAGGTTTGAAAAACATGTAATTTGAGGAAAACAATTGTAAGGTCATAAGGTCAGTACTTGTGTATTTGTACTTCATTCCTGTTGGCTTTGTAGTGGACATTCATGCTAGTTGTAACGCCCACGAATTAGTTGGATGGTTTCCATTAAGTAACCACCCGGTCTGTCTGTGGTATATGGCGTCGGGCCCCGACCGGACCTACTGCTATATGTTATGTGACGGATAGGGGGTGTTACAATTTGGTATCAGACTACTGGTTTCGGTCAGACTTCAAATGAATTCGTGGGTGAATTCTTTTAAGTGGTGGTGAGCACATGTGTGTGCGTCATCGTTATAACAGCAAAAGAACCCATGAGTGTCCACTTAGGAATGAAAATACACGTGTTTGAGGAACCTGCGCGTTCCTATAATTGCTGTTTGCAATTTTGTTTGGTCGTTTAACGGTGTTTTGTACAACTATAGGTGATCAGAAGCGTTGCTGGACCGTCGGAACGCCGAGTTTCTGAGGCTAGTAGTGCACCAAACGATGCTCCTGCAACACCTCCATCGGCTGAGACCATACGATTGGTGGCCGAAGCAGTGTTTGTCATGATCAATGCGCATCCTGCAAGGCAAATGCAGCAGTCCGCTCCTGCGATGGAGCAGGTACCTCTTCCAGAGGTTGAGCCGAGAAGAGTGGAGCAGGTAGTAGTGGAACCGTTGGTGCCGATGAGGGCAACCGAGAGACAGCTCAAACATGTCATGAGCTTTAATCCTCCGGTATTCTCGGGGTTGGGAACCCCATCTCAAGCTGAAGACTGGCTCTCCCGTATGAAGAGAGTCTTGACAGCGACGGAGACGAAGGAGTGGCAGATGACCACTATAGCTACGTTCCTGTTGGATGGAGACGCTAGGCTGTGGTGGGAAGGTTTGGAGCTGCATCTATTGAGAAGAAGGCAACTTACAGACGTTTCGATGGAAGAGTTCTCAAGACTGTTCTTGGCTAGGTACCTCCCTTCGACGCAGATGATAGCTTTGGAGAATGAGTTCCAGAGGTTGGTACAAGGAGAGTAGCGTGGATGAGTATCTCCACGAGTTTACTCGTTTGGGTCGGTACGCTAGCTCCACTATCGCGAATGAGGAGCGCAAGACAAACCGATTCTGCGAAGGTCTGAGAGATGACTTGAGGCTACTACTCTCGGGGCCGATGACACAGGGCTTCTTGACCCTGGTCAACACGGCCCGATCCTTGGATAAGGACATGAAGAATGTTCAAGCGAAGAAAAGCTTGGGTGATAAGAAGTCTGAGTTCAAGGTGCCGGCTAACTCAAAGTCTGGGTACCGTAAGTTCTTTAAGAAGGCTAGGACTTCGGGTCCAGCTCCTCCTTCCGGTGCTTCTGGGGCGACTACGGGTCGGACCCCGGGTGCATGTTTTACTTGTGGGAAGCCGGGGCACTTTGCCCGTGATTGCTGGAGCGGATGTCCCAAGTCCGAAAGGAAGCCGGGAGCAACTTATGAAGAGAAGGGCAAGGCGGTGGAGTCAATCGCGTCTCATTATGCTCCGGCTCAACCAAGGGTTTATAATCTTGACCAACAGGAGGCCATCAAACAAGCGGATGTGGTGACAGGTATGTTACCTAGCCACTGCTTGTTTAGGATTTGTTTTGATTTGTGAGACTCCGGCAAAAGCACTCTTTGATACGAGAGCTTCACACTCCTTGTCTAAAGGATTCATATCGCGCATCGGAGTACCTTCTTCGATGGCGAAGGACAAGTTGGATGTGTTGTTACCGAATGAGTGTTCGATGCGCGCGGAGAGAATCTGTGGTGTACAGATTCGTATTGGAAGTCAGGAGTTCCATTTGCTAGCGTCGTTACTGCCGCTGGTGGAGTTCGACGTAATATTTGGCATGGACTGGCTCTCGGAGCAGCAAGCTTATATTGATTGCGGTCGCAAGGAAGTCAAGTTGGGAGCAGATCGTGAGACGACTTTTACGGGCTTGAAAGGGTCGAGCAAGACGTTGATGTCTGCTCTTCAGGTGGTGAAGGCGGTTCGTGCTGGTGCAGAGCTGTTCTTTACACTAGTGGAGGTTGCAAAGCCGAAGCCTACGTTGGATAATATTTCAGTGGTAGCTGAGTACCCTGATGCGTTCCCCGCCGATCTTCCTGGAGCCCCGCCTCAACGGGAGATAGATTTCACGATTGAGCTAGTGCCAGGTGCGAAGCCTGTGTCACGATCCCCGTATCGGCTAGCGCCTAAGGAAATGACAGAGCTGAAGGTGCAACTTCAAGAGTTGTTGGAGCAAGGATTTGTGCCTCCAAGTTCGTTGTCTTGGAGCGCAGCAGTCCTCTTTGTAAAGAAGAAGGACGAGAGCTTGAGATTTTGTATTGATTATCGGGAGTTAAACAAGCTAACGGAAAAGAACAAGTACCCAATCCCAAGGATCGATGATCTTTTTGATCAGTTGGTCGGGTCGACGGTGTACTCTAAGTTGGCTCGCAAGTCTGGTTACTATCAGCTGAGGATAAGAGAGAGTGATATCCCTAAGACAGCGTTTAGTACGAGATACGGGCATTACGAGTTTACGGTCATGCCGTTTGGGCTGACCAATGCGCCGTCGTTGTTCATGGATTTGATGAACAGGACTTTCAGTGAGTACTTGGACCATTTTGTGATCGTCTTCATCGACGATATTTTGGTGTACTCGCAGAGTGAGGAAAATCACTACAAGCATCTTCATTTGGTATTGGAGACGCTGAGGAGGAATCAACTATACGCCAAGTTCTCCAAATGCGAGTTTTGGTTGTCCTCGGTGGCATTCCTCGGTCATATAGTGAGTGGAGAGGGTATTGCAGTGGATCCGACGAATATTGTTGCGATACGAGAGTGGCATGAGCTTTCTACGGTATCGGAAGTCCAGAGCTTTCTGGGGCTTGCCGGCTATTATAGGCGCTTCGTGGAGAACTTCTCGCGGATAGTGTTACCTCTCACTACTTTGACGAGGAAAGAGCAGAAGTTCGTTTGGACGCCGGAGTGCGCGCGAGCTTTTGAGGAGTTGAAGTGTTGGTTGACCACGATGCCAGTTCTTAGTTCGCCGTGTGGGACCGAAGGTTTTGAGATTTATAGCGATGCTTCGGGCAGTGGTTTGGGTTGCGTGCTACTGCAGTATGGAAGCGTTATAGCGTATGGCTCGAGACAGCTGAAAGTGCACGAGAGGAATTATCCAGTCCACGACTTGGAGTTAGCGGCCGTGATTTTTGCCTTGAAGTTGTGAAGACATTATTTGTACGGTGTGAAGATTGATATCTACACCGATCACAAGAGTCTGAAATATTTGTTGGATCAGAAATATCTGAACATACGACAGCGTAGGTGAATGGAGTTCCTGGGGGACTATACATTCAAGATCCACTACGTGTTTGGTAAGGGCAATGCGGTTGCGGACGCGTTGAGTCGCCGAGCCCCAGCTCAAGCTAATTGGCTGTCGGTCCATGACGAGCGGTTGGTTCGGGAGTTGGAGGCGTTGGAGATCTCTTGCGTAGACAAGCAATCAAGTGCTGAAGCATTATTGAATTGCACTGAAGTCCAATATGACCTGGCTGATCGGATTCGGCAGGCTTTGGATATGGATGTCCACATGAAGCAGCTCATGTTAGAGGCTCTGGATGGGTCAAATTCCCAATTCGTTGTGGAGGACAGATTGCTTTGGAAAGACGGTCGTCTGTGCGTCCCAAACGTGGGCAATTTGTGGGTGTAATTGTTGTACGGGGCGCATCATACCAAGTACTCAATTCACCATGGGAGCACGAAGATGTACCGCGATGTTAAGAAATTGTTCTGGTGGCCAGGACTAAAAAAGGATGTGGCGCTCTACGTGGCGAAGTGCCAAAAGCCGGGAGGATTCTTGGAATCCTTGCCTATTCCGGAGTGGAAGTTCGACGACATTACTATGGACTTCGTGCACGGGTTGCCAAGGTCGCAAAAGGGGAACGACGTCATTTGGGTGGTCGTAGATCGTCTAACGAAGGTGTCGCATTTCATTCCGCATAGGAAGGATGATCCGGTTGAGAAATTGGCAAAGCTGTATGTGGATAATATTGTGCGGCTTCATGGTGGGCCCCGCAGCATCGTGAGTGACCGAGATGGGCGGTTCACGTCCAATGATTGGAGGCTGGTGCAACAGATGTTGGGAACAAAGTTGAGTTTTAGCACAGCCTTTCATCCGCAAACGGATGGGCAGATCGAAAGGGTCAATAGGACAATGAAAGACAAGTTTCGCATGCGTGTCCTGGACTTTGGAAAGCAGTGAGAAGACCACCTATATTTGGTGGAGTTCGCGTACAACAATAGCTACCAGGAAAGCATACAAATGGCGCCCTTTGAGGCCCTTTATGGTAGAAAATGTCGCACGTCGTTGTCCTGGTTGGAAACGGGTGAGTCAAAATTGTATAAGCGACAAGAGGTGAAGGATGCTACTTCTTTGGTGAGAACCATTCGGGAGAGGTTGCTAATCGCTCAGTACCGCCAGGCTAAGTACTATAATGCCAAGCACAGGAACATGGAGTTCGCTGTTGGCGACTGGGTATACTTGAAGATCAAGCCGTTCAAGGGTGTCTCGCGGGTGCGGCGCTTGAAGAAGCTAAACCCGAGGTACCTTGAACCGTTTGAGGTTCTGGAGCGGATTGGTGAAGCAGCATACCGGTTGAAGCTGTCTGTAGAGCTTAGTGGTCTACATGATATATTTCATATATCGATGCTACGAAAGGCGGTGCAAGAGCCTACGCAAGTGATCGCGGTCGATCAAGTGCCGGTCGATAGTGGGTTGACGACGAAGGTCAAGCCCGTACGTATTGAGGACTCGGAAGTCAAGCGGCTACACAATAAAGAGATCAGGATGGTCAAGGTTCGTTGGGACAATTGCGGTCGGGAGGAGCTCTCTTGGGAGCGAGAGCAGACTATGCTTGAGGAGTACCCAGAGTTGTTTTGCTCATGTACCGTTTAAGTTTTATGCCTATCATTCTTTTATGTAATTTCGGGGACGAAATTCTTTTAAGAGGGGGAGAGTTGTAACGCCCCGAAACTCAAAAGAGCGACGGGAGACGTTTTGAGCCAAGTTTGGAATTTGGCAGGGGTCACACGGTCTGGGACACGGGCGTGTCATATGCCGTGTCCTTGGCGAGTTGTGGCGTGTTTGACACAGTCCGCTGTGTCGACACAGGGCCCGCTGTGTCGACACAGGGCCCGCTGTGTCGACACAGGGCCCGCTGTGTCGACACAGGGTGTCGACACACGGTGTCGACACAGGGTCTCGGCTAAATGTCCCGACACAGTTTGAGTTTGTCGCGGACGTGTCCTGCTCCGGTTTGTGAACCGTGCGGTGTTCGGCCCAGTTTTTCCATGTCAGACCCGGATCATAGTCGTACATTTATTTATGGTGGGATCCGACGGCTGGAGGTTATTCCTATTGGGATATACCCGAGTGTAGGGTTTCAAAACCCTCATCTTCTGTTCGCTGGTTCTCTGTCTAAGTTCTAGAGAGGGGAGAGCAACGAGGAAGAAGAAGTCTAGATCCGGTCACCGGCGGAGCTTCGGAGCTTCAAATCGCGAACCGACTTCGGATCTACGGAGGCAAGGAGAGGGCGGTGCTTTTCATCCGCATACTTCTCCATGACGCCAAGGAAGAACACTAGGGTAACAATTCTCTACTTGAGCATGTGAAGCTCTACTTCTTTCGCATAGGGAAGCCCGCTCTCGCGAGTTTGCGGTGAGTTGAGGCGTTCCTTCGGGTTGACATGAATAGTCCCCGTTGTGTACATGTAGAGTCCGTAATCGAGAACGGACATAGGCATGATGTGTGAAGCCTACCCGGACAAGTTGGTCTGGATCGGTGATGTTGCATTGCATAAATGGCCGGAGAAGACTCCGTGCGAATGTTTGTTTTTCGGGTTTTCTACATGGTAGATTGCAACAGGGAGCCTTGGGGATTAACCCCAAGGTGCACCCGGAAAACTGGACAGATGCGTGATTCTGCCAACTTGGTGGTCTGGGAGCCAACTTGAACATAACCGGGTTATGTGAAGCGCGTAACGGAAATGGGACTCGGGAGAAGTTTGACCCGCGCATATGGCTTAAATTGTCATTGCGATGTGAGCACGGGTTAGACGGAACCGTACCCGTTCTATGTCGTTCGGTGTGAGCCGTTGGCATAAATGAGGGTCTTCGGCGGTGTATGGCTTAAATTGACATGACCCATGCCGGAGAGACAAAATGCTCATAGTTTGGCCGTCAAAGTGGCGGTGGTGAGACTGGGGTGTCTATGATTTAAATTGACGTGACATTGACCGGTTCATCGAGAATGTGCCCTGAGTGCACGGGGCGTGTGACCGTGTGTGTCAACGTCTGTGATGCAATGTATATATATACTGCTTGGTTATGCTAATAAAGTGCAGGGAAGGAGCATCGCCGCCCCGATTTGAGGGCGGGATCGTTATAATTTGGTCAGCATTGCTGACCGTTGCTTTGGTTTGCCACCGCTGCGGTGGATTGTGCTTGCAGGTGCTGCGGAGCCGAGCGGTAAATAGCGGGCTAAAGCCCAAGTTGCTGAGCCGGCCCTCGAATGCCTAATTTTGAGTATTTTCTTTTATTCATGTATGACCGGCCTGCGTGCCGAGGTTTGAAAAACATGTAATTTGAGAAAAACAATTGTAAGGTCATAAGGTCAGTACTTGTGTATTTGTACTTCATTCCTGTTGGCTTTGTAGTGGACATTCATGCTAGTGTTGGGTTCTTTATTAATGCAACAATTTTAATTGCTTCCTCTAGAATGCTCTGTGTAGGACGTTGATATTAGTTGGATGGTTTCCATTGAGTAACCACCCAGTCTGTCTGTGGTATATGACGTTGGGCCCTGGCCGGACCTACTGCTATATGTTATGCGACAGATAGGGGGTGTTACATGGCAGTAGCGAGTGTGATCAGAGAGTGGAACCTCATCATCCAGACGTAGCTGAAGGTGAAGCTCCATAGGGGTGTCCACTATATGAGAGTCAGAGAGAGCAGCTCGAACTAGGAGGTATGATGTGTAACGTTACTGAGAGAGTTGAAACCCGCGGTCTATATAGCTGACCTCAAGACCCAAGAAGTAGTTCAGTTGTCCAAGGTCAGTCATCTGAAACTGCTGCTGAAGGTGATGTTTGACGAAGGCCACATGAGATGGATCATCACCAGTAATTATCATATTATCCACGTAAAGTAACAAATGGGTCCGACTACGAGAGGAGTGCACGAATAGGGCTGGATCGTGTGGACATTCCTGGATACCGGCTGCTGTAATTATCACGACCCGCATTTTCTTCGTATTAAATAATACGTCGGAGTAAGGGAAAATATGCGTCGTGATGCCACGCCGTGCAAAGGACAACTGCAGACGTTCAGGCAACCATGTCCTCACATTTATCTTAATGGAAGAGACTTATGTTTTAAGTTTAAAAAAAACACATTTAATTCTTGAGTTTACTGACCGTGTCCCTCGGTCGGGTGGATCACTAGTCCATAAGTGAAAATATATAAGTTTACGTAGCAGAAAATACTAAGTTTATTTCATTTGTTATCCTATATGAGAATTTATACCCAACAAATAATGCAGTGAGGATGACTTCTAGATTTAGTATAAGTAATTAAAGGGGATTTTTTTATAACGCTTAAAAGTAGTATGTTTTATGGTTTAAAAAAAATTATGTCATGTCAACATTTTAGAATGCAACTTTGTATATTTAAAAGTAACTACATGCATCATAACATAAAACATTCTCAGGGAGCAAGTGAGAAAACTTTAAATAGGTAACATCAATAAAAGTAGCAAGTAATCTAATACAGAAAATCTAAGACTATGGGCGTCAACAACTGACACGAACCCATAGAGAAACTGTCAAACAATACAACTACCTCAACACTCTGAGGTGGAAACAAACAGTCGCAGCAACTCGCAACACCAGAAGCACAATTCTGTCAGCTAAACCTGTTACTGCTCCAGACCTGAGGCATTTAAAATAAGAATACCTCAGAAAAGCAAGTCACAAGAGGTGCAGAAAGTAAAGGTAGACCAAACAAATTTCAAGGCGAACGAAAACCAACAAGACGACTGCAACAAAAGGTCAATAGCAAAGCAACAGAAACAAAACAGTAAATCTAGCTGGACAAGAAAAGCTAATCACGACAATTGGATAGAACAGAGTGTCAAACATCAGAAGTTCATATATTCATTTTTCTTTATTTTTCATGTTATTCACCATTTTAAATGAGACTGATCAGCTCAACAAGAAAGAGTACTGTGCCGGGAAAAAAGGTCCACAACGCACACAAACCCATCTAAAAGACACCATGCCGAGGGAGAAACCCCAACGCGCATAGACCAACGACTAAGGTAATGTGTCGGGGATGAAAGTCCACAACGCGCACAGACTCAGGCATAAGACATCGTGCCGAGTGAGAAACTCCAACGCGCACAAACCATCAGAGTTTTCTTTAGTTACATATTTATCTACGCCCTAGTTGCCAAGGCGCGCGCCTAGGCGCGCCTGAAGCGCAAGGCGCACCAGGCGCAGCCTGCCGCGCCTCAGCACAGCTGAGGCGGGCGATGTGCCCCAGGCGCGCCTAGGCGCGCGTCTTACAAGCTCTCAGGAGCGCCCGGGCCTTTCAAGGTATTTTTTTAAAAAATATTTTTGATATGGGTAAAAACATGATCTTAGACGCACCCAAGTCACCCCCTAGGCGTACTTGGGCGCCCAATTCGCTGAAATTCCGCGAATTCGCACAATTTCAACGAATTGGGCGTCCAATTCGCCCAATTTCCTTTTTCCCCTATTTTTGCGCCTCATGTGCCTCAGGCGCGCGCCTGCACCTTGCGCCTAGGCTCCAGGGGCCCTTTGCGCCTCGGTGCGCCTTGCGCCTTTGATAACTTAGATCTATGCAGAGTTTCTTTTATTCAACATAGACTAACAGTCAATAAACTATTAATCGACTCTTAATGAAACGATACATCAAAAGGACATTTATCAACTAGGACTTACCCGACGAGATTTCAAAGAGGGTCAACAAACGACTTGGACTGCATAAGGGCATTGCAAGGGTTAAGCAAGGTAAAATACGATCAAAACAACGGGACGCACAAGGTGCCGCAATGATCAAAATGACTCGATAGTTAAAGTGACACGACAACTACATTTGTTTACCAAATTTACGGGATAAAATTTGGGAGAAATGATCCTAGGAAATTTAAACATGTCAAATCTTAATAAATATGACTAAAATTTGGAAGAAAAGAGAAAGAGAAATAGCAAGAACACCACTTGGCTCGGTTTCTACTCCAATCGGTTCTCCAAATTACTCCACGTCACAGATTTACTCAAAATAAGGCGTGAGGAAGTGGAATCTAGAAGGATTTGGCCAAAAGAGAGGTTAAGGCCGAAAACTCTAACGAAAAACTTCCACGAAACGAGAAATACTTACCACGATCGTGAAGATCTCGGCAAGAGCTTTCCGGATCTATGCTCGGTTTGTGATTCCGAGCACCGTAGCTTCGATGGTGGCCGCTGGAAGGTTCACGAAAATCGTCTCGTCGTCGCTCTCTGATTTCGGCCCAAGGAAGAAGACCAACATGGAGAGGGTGAGCTGATTGCCTAATTATATATGTATATATATTGATAATAACTATTATTATAATACTAATAATAATAACAGAGATTAATAATAAAAAGATAGAAATCAGGGAGAGATTTCGCGGGAGAGATTTCGCGAGAGGGAAGATTTTTGCGAGAGAAATTTCGCAAGAGAAAGCATGCAAAGCATTCGTCGAACGGATTGGGGCTGCATTCGTCGAACGGATTGGGGTTGCGTTCGACTAATCTGCGTTCGACTAATCTGCGTTCGACTAATGCCTGCGTTCGACTAATATGCATTCGACTAATGGCTGTGTTCGACTAATCTGTGTTCAACTAATGACTGTGTTCGACTAATCTGCGTTTGAATAATGACTGCGTTCGACTAATATGCGTTCGACTAATGGTTGCGTTCGACTAATCTATGTTCGACTAATGGCTGGGGCTGCGTTCAACTAATGGCTTGGGGCTGCGTTCAACTAATGGCTTGGGGCTGCGTTCAACTAATGGCTTGGGGCTGCGTTCAACTAATGGGTTGTTTTTATATATATTACATATATATATATATATATATAATATAATAATATTATTATTATTATTATTATAAATACTATAATGGGGGGTGCTGCGTTCGATGATCGGAGAAAGGGTAAATATATTAATATAAATAATTATTATTATAATAAAAATCATATTATAACTATTATATTTTTACGAAGGGTCAAACGTATGCCGATCAAAACGAATTTCGCACCCTAGGAAAAAGCCGGTGCTACGAATCCAACGGCGACGTCAAAATCGAAATCCGACGCACCATTCTCGAGATATAATTTTTTAAAAGTTTATGGTGAACATTAACTATACAAAACTTCGGAAATTTGCCGAGACTCCAATATCGCTCGGAACGTGATGAAACTTGACGAGCAAGTCAAAAATTAATTGATTTAATTTCGTAACTCAAAATTTCCAATTTCGACAAGAATCCCAAGATTTGGTTGGCTCGACCCAACAAACGTAAATACGCACTAACGACAACGCGTCGACATCTCATGCTAACGTAACGCCCTGACGTTATAATGACGTCACTACGAGGATTAAAAATTAACAGAAAAACTGGGGCGTTACAGTAATGGCTGAGATGTAACGTGCAAGCCACGCACACAGCGTCTGCTTGAGACCATAAAGAGCTCGCCTCCAGCGACAGACAAGGCCTGAAGGAGAGGATAGATCAAGAGGAGGAAGCATGTATACCTCCTGCTAAGGATCACCATGAAGAAAAACATTCTTCACGTCGAACTGTGACAGAGTCCAGTGGCGAACAACTGTAACTGCAATAAGAGTCTGAACCGTAGTCATGCGAGCGATTGGAGAAAAGATCTCATCATAGTCTCTTCTCTGCTCCTACTGAAAACCACGAGCAACTAGCTAAGTCTTGCACCTCTCCGCAGAACCATCAGCGCGAGCCATGACCTTGAACACCCACTTGAAAGTAATAAGAACAACATCAGGTGGAAGAGGAACAAGATTCCATGTACGAGTGTGCTCAAGCGCCTCTAACTTAGCAGATATAACAACATGTCACTCAGGTATCTGTGCAATCTCACAGTAGGAAGTCGGATCTGGAGTACTACAGGCAGTAGCAGGAAAGGCTAGTAGGTCCAGTGGTGGGGTAGCAAGGTTAAGACGGTAGGGAAGATGCCTATCACGAGTCATGAGGTGGGTTGCAATGCACAGGAGGATCCTCCACAGGACACTCGCTGGAGGAGGAAGGCACCGAATCTCGGGGCACTGGAGGCGAGGAGATATGAGGAGGAGGACGAGTATAGAGATAGAGGAGAGGAGAGACACGATCCTAAGTAGTTAACTCATCAGGGGGAGAAGTGTGTGGCAGAGGATATAAGAATGGTGCGGGCTATCTCAATAATATGGCAATGCTTCCTTTCAGCGGTGTCATTCTGATCGTGAGCACCGAGACAGGCAAGCTGAGGAAAAGTGTCGTTAGTGAGTAACTAGTAGATCTCGAAAAACATGAGATGAGTACTCTCTCTTGAATCAGAACGGAAAATACGTATAGAAGCAGAGAACTGTATGCGCAACATAGCAGAAAAAGTAACATAAATCTGAAAAACCTCAGAGCGAGAATGCATAAAGTATATCAAACAATAACGAGAATAATCATTAACAAAAATAACATAATACCGGTGTCCGCCCTTTGATACAAAAGGTGTGGGACCCCATACATCATAATGAACTAGATCAAAAGGATCCTGAGACCTATACTCACGGGACGGATATGAGAGTTGTAGCTGTTTACCAAGCTTACAACTCGTACAAGAGTGGGACTGATCAACAAGAACACGACCAAGGAAGTTATGATTGATGAGAGTCGCAAGACGCGAGACACTAGGATGACTAAGACGATGATGTCACTGAGAGAAGCCCACTGAAGGAAGACAAAGTAGAAACTGTCGATGACAAGTGGATGGAAGATGGAGATGGTTAAAGACGTACGCCCCACTACGACGACGACCAGCTCCAAGTAGTGCTCCAGTCAGACGATCTTGCACATGACATGTAAACTCATCAAAAGTAATAAGACAACCGTGGGAAGCATCCGATGAAACCTGCTGGGAGAACTGCTGGGAATCAGCCGAGCAAGCTCAGATACCAAGAGGGACTGCGTCGAACCTAAAAATGAGCGGAAGGTTCACCAGGACCACGCTGCAGAGTGCAGGCTGGACTGCTGAGCCCTCTGAAGCTTGCGATACTCAGATTTGACATGACCAAGACACTGACAGTAGTGACAATGTACAGAAGGGCGACGAGAAACACTGTACTGAGCTGCAAAAGGTGTCAGAGGAGTACGATCACCAGATGCCATCGAGAGGATCAACCGATGAGGTCGGGGATGTGGGATTAGCCATAGAAGAAGAGTCTGGCTGTCGAATCAGCCTGGGAAGAAGGACGTGAAGTGTCGAAGTCGCGGATCGTCTAAATTGGATCTGAATGGCAGCAGGAGCACCTGATGGATCAGGTCTGAATAAAAGAGCCTGAAGAATCAGATCTAAATAGAGTTGAACCGTTGATGGGTCTGATGTGATGAAGGTCGAGAGAGCGCCTGGAGGTCAGCGGCGGAAAACTCGGGATCAGCGGAAGCCGGGATCAGAAGATGCGATGAAAGCCGGGACCGGTAGCAGCGACGGAAGACGCAACTGTAAGCAAGTTCGGGAACTGCTGGAGCAACTCTGGGATGGGATCCTGCGACAGAGTAACCTGCGACGGGATCCGAGCAAGATGGATGCGGCTGGAACCTGTGATGGAATCCGGGATCGTTAGCAGCGGCGGAAGACGCGGCTGGAAGCGAGATCGGGAACCTGCTGGAGCAGCGCTCGACGGGATGTGAACCTGCGACGGAGAAACCTACGACGAGATTGAGATCCGAGCAAGATGGATGTGGCGGAACCTGCGAGGGAATCGACCGTAGGAGATGGCTAGGGTTTGTAACCTAGCTCTAGCTTTGATACCATGATAGGAATGAAGGGCTTTCTGTATATTCACTATGAACAATGGTAATATACATATACATGTACGAGCATCTTCGCACGGGCTACGCCCATGCTCGATGCTCTCGGGCGGCCTTTGGCCGCATCAGGCGGGCTTCGCCCACCTGCGCACAGGCTTCGCCCGTGCTTGATGCTTTGGGTGGTCTTCGGCGCCGCCCCCGCCACTCGCGGCCCCCCGAACCAAAATTATTCCGATTCCAAAAGCCATCCTCCTCCCGCCGCCGGAGCAAAACGTCAAAACAAACGTTGCCTTAATAGAACAACCATCATAAAATAGAGAAATGACATACATTATTCTAGCTGTAAGTTTAAAATGAATATGATGTAATGATCCTCATTATGTTGGGTGCATAAGTTCTAAAATCACAGTAAAAAAATTATAATGTAATGATCCTCATTATTTTGCAATCTGTTCTTTCCCAGTTGTAATTGGGGAATTTGCACGCTTGAGAGTAATCCATCCCTCTTGTTAACATGTACAATAAATTTTCGATAATCATCATAAAAAAAAAATTAATGGTACCAATGCTAAAGAAATTGATTAACAGCACCTTGACCATTCGCTTCAGTTTCACAGAAGATAAAATCATTTGCAGCGCGCAAACTGGTAATCAAACTGGTAATCGCCTTTTATCCCCTTGTGGTTTACCTTCTATAAAATTGATAAGTGGGACTGGTGACAACCTTAGAGCTCTCCCACTCTGTTTCGTTTTCTTTCAAGCTTGATGAAGGTATGAAACAATAACATTATATCAACGGAACTATAATTCTCCAACATTATGCAAATTTGATTTATTCTGGACCCTCAATAATTTATTGGATGCCAGTAGAGTTTGAACCTGGAACCATATAGTGCAAGAACTCGGAAGCAATTGGAAGCAAGGGAGAGGAAGTGAGAAACCTGTCGCTCAAACCCAGACGCAAGACTTTTGTCATGTGCCAGAACTCATCTCCTTCAACTCGGACAACCTCGCCCTGAATAACATTTGAGGAGTTGGAGGGTAAGCAGTCAACATTACAGTGGTTGCCTAATTTAGTTGGCGAAAGAGGAATGCCTTGGATGTTGGGAGAAGTTGGAAGTGGAAGCGAGGAAGGCCGCCGCAGGACTGGGTCGGCAAGGACTCCGAGGATTGGGAGCGGGCAGTTATCGAGGGTTCCCGGAGCCATGACTGAGCAGATAGAAATTTAAGGGGATATCGAATGCTTGCAAAATCGAAAACAAAAATCATACCGGCGGACGGGATGGATCTTCCGGGCGAAATTAGATCGTGCTGGGCTACCCGGACGCAGAGAAGAGCAACGCCGACGTGACGATCTTGACGTAGATGAGCAGGGCGACCTCAAAGAGTGCTGGTTGAGAGCGATCAGGAAGGGGTTCTTCTACACTTTTTATTCTAAAGGCAGGCAGATCGCACGCTAGGCAAGTAGGAGGTTGTGGGCAAGGAAGAAGATAAAGCATGAAAACAGCGGCGTGAAGGCGGATCCGGAAATGTGATGTCGCCTGACCGACGACGCCATCTATAGGGGGCGATGACGAAGCTTCAGATGGGCGGCAACAGCGACGGGGAAGTAGCTATCTAAAAATGGCGGTCAACAACAGCGGCGGGATGGAGCTGGGGAAATTTCGGAACTTGACGGGGCACGCGGCGGATTGAGCGGGTAGCGGCGGGGTAAGCGGCAGAGGCTTTTGGGGAAATGTCGGCGTGACGGAGAGAAGAACGGGCTTATTAATATAGATAAGAGAGGGTGATCCCAACACCCAAGGTGACTCTAAGCTAACTCTACCACTAAGAATATACACCATATCTAACAACACCCATATGTCTCGCCGAATATGGGTTGTACTGGAGGCCTTTGTGAGAATCTCAATTTTTTTATTTTTTTTTGTTTGTTTGTGTGTGTGTGTATAATTACTTAACTCTTGCTTGCATAGAACAGCTTTTTTCAATTCGTGCTAACCAATCTGGAAATAATCGTTGTTATTAGTTTATGGGATAACTTATAGCTGTTTTAATTCTTTTATTAGCCACTGGACAATGAATTCTACGAATGAATTGTCAAACTACTCGAAGTCTGTTCACACCCATCCTCCACTCAATGAAAGGATACTGTCATCCATGTCTAGAAGATCTGTTGCTGCACACCCCTGGCATGACCTTGAGATTGGTACTCATATCTGTTATTACTGTTTTTTACTGATTATAATTTTTCCTTAATGTAATACCATGACTTTCTGAGCATATTCATTTTTAAGCCTTGAGCATTGTCCCCCATGCAGGTCCTGGAGCACCACAAATATTCAATTGTGTAAGTCTGTGATCCTCTCTACGCATAGCTTTAAATATAAATTTGATATTTCATTATTTGATCATCACTGTCTTTAAAGGAGCTTTGGAAAAGTGGTTATATCGTAAGTCTTTCTTTTTTTACTTAAATTTAATAATTACAAACTGTAATTTGAGTATGAGGTAAAGAAACTTCCTGTTAGAAATCATGGCGGGGCCCATTTGAGGGGGCACATAATATCGAGATCCGTGGCCGACTGCAGTCGAATGGCTAAAAACCATTGTTGTGGATATCGGCCGACATGTCCGACATGTCGGCTGACATGAAGGATTGGGAGAAAAAACGACACAAAACCGGCAAAGATTATGGGTGTGGCGGTTTGAAAAAAGCGGGCCGACATGTCGGTTTTAACCGACATGTCGGCCCCAAAAAAACGCCCGATTTCGGGCGTTTTTAAAATTTTTTTTTTAATTATTAATAATAATATGAAATGAGCGGGTCGGGTGCTGTTTTAACACCCCGACCCCGCTCATTTCATTCACGCTCTGCCCTAGCTCACCCCGTCGCTCATGCCCTAGCTCTCCCACGCGCGCCGGCGACACTATCTCTGATTCTTTCTTCTCCCTGCTCGTTGGTGCCCTCTGGTTCTCTGGTTCTCTGGTGCTCTCTAGCTCGTTGGTGCTCTCCCTCTCTCGCGCGCTGTCGGCACTCTATCTCGCTGGTTTTTTCTTCTCCCTACTCGCTGGTGCTCTTTGGTGCTCTGGTTCTCTGGTTCTCTGGTGCTCTCTAGCTCGTTCGTGCTCTCCCTCTCTCGCGCACTGTCGGCACTCTATCTCGCTGATTCTTTCTTCTCTCTACTCGCTGGTGCTCTTTGGTGCTCTGGTTCTCTGGTTCTCTGGTTCTCTCTAGCTCGCGGGTGCTCTTTCTTCTCCCTACTCGCTGGTGCTCTTTGGTGCTCTGGTTCTCTGGTTCTCTGGTTCTCTCTAGCTCGCCGGTGCTCTTTCTTCTCCCTACTCGCTGGTGCTCTTTGGTGCTCTGGTTCTCTGGTTCTCTCTAGCTCGCTGGTGCTCTTTCTTCTTCCTGCTCGCTGGTTCTCTCTCGGCTGGTTCATTCTTTTCCCTACCTCCCCCTCTCATTCTATCGCTCCGCATTTTTTTTGTTGGTTGTTGTGCTAGTTGTCGGCTGTAGCATGGTGGCTGCCTTGTGGGTTGTTACTGGTGGCTGCCGACCCATTTAGTTGTTGGTGGCTGCCTTGTTGCTTTATTTGTCTTATTAGTTGCTGCCGGAAGCTTTCATTGATTGTCCTGCTGCTTTTAATCAACAAATGATTTGAAATACCCCTAGTAATAGTTATTTATCCAACTTCATTTTGCAATCAATGATGCATGTATATCCAAGCATATTTTTAGTTGTCCTGCTGCTTTGTGTCTTTTAATAAATAAAGTGTGAGATGCTTTGAAAATTTGAATAAAGTGTTGGATACTTTAAAAATTTGAATGATAGTTATAACTTTGTAGACTAGTATACTACTGAGAGGAACTGGAGCACCTTCGAGATGGTAAACATTAATTTAGTTATGTAATTAAACATTTATATCTTATTATATGATTGTATGCATTATTTAACTTTTTTTTAAAATGTACAGATACATTCTAAAAAGAGAAATAAACTTGATAGCAAGAGATTGAACGATTTAGTATTTGTAAAGTTCAATGCTTTGCTAAAGTCGAAATATTCAGAGACATCTCGGGATCCATTGGCAGCTAAAAATGTTGATTCTGGAATGGTACAAGAGTGGATGGTAAATGTTGATGCTGAGGAGGATGAAGATGAAGATGACGATGATGAAGTCTTTCCTGGTGAGGGGCTGACATGGGCGCAAATTGGCAATATAGTCGACGCTGATCATGATGAAAGGAGACCTCAAAGATTAGCTACAAGCAAAGAAGTGACAATTAGTTATCAAAGAAGGGGAAAGAGAAAAATATCTGAAGTGGACGAGGGAGATCTAGAGGGTTCATCGGATGAAGATCATATTCTATCTACTCTGCCAACTATAGATGAGTTTTCAGGTGATGAAGAATGAGGTATGCTTGAGTTTTCATATTTAAAGTGTTGTATGTTAAATGCTACATATAGATTTTAATATTTAAAAGTTCAATAGGTTGTAAAATAGGTAGTACTGTGATATGTATAAAAATTAAAAAATAACATGTAATTACATATATAATTAATTAAATATTAAAATCCGATATATGAAATATCCCCGATATATCCCCCGATATATAAAAAACCGACATGAAAACCCAAACCGACGTGTCCCCGACATCCGACATCTGCAACATTGCTAAAAACATCCCCAACCAAATCTTCCGGGCGTGTGTGGGACCCTCGTCGGGTACATGAACCCAGATCACGCGGAATAAATTCTCAGATAGGTTGTTGAGGCTCGGGATAGAACCCGGGACCTCCTTTATCAAGCTCCTAAGCGGAAGCTTGACACCCAACTGAGCTGAATCATAGTTGGGTATCAAGTCTCCGCTAAAGAGCTTGCTAAAGGAGGTCGTGGGTTCGATCTCACACATCAACAAGCTACCCCGGTTAAATTCATCCTGGGGGTCATCTTTTGTTATAAACCACGGTGGGGTCCATTTGAGGGGGCACATGATATCCAGACCCGTGGCCGACTGCAGTCGAATGGCGGAGCATCCCCAATCAAATCACCCAGGATGAATTTAACCTGGGTGTGCAGCTCAGTTAGGTATCAAGTCTCCGCTAAAGAGCTTGATAAAGGAGGTTGTGGGTTCGATCCCACGCCTCAACAACCCACCCCGGTTAAATTCATCCTGGGTGATTTGGTTGGGGATGCTCCGTCATTCGACTGCAGTCGGCCACGGATCTGGATATCATGTGTCCCCCTCAAATGGGCCCCACCGTGGTTTATAACACTTCTAAATTTTCTAATTTGGGTGAATGGCAGAATAGCTTTTTCAAAAGGTTAACGCTTAGATCCAACTTATTATACTTGGTGGGTTCCCCAAAAAAGCAAAGTGGTTGGATCAGACCAACAAGACCACAACCTCAACCGGATCGACAAGACTCAATTTCACGCGATTATGAGTCCATTTGACCCCTCTAACGGCTTCCATAGTAGTGCATGGGTAAACCAACCCATGCTGGACCGGCCCAACCCGGGTCAATCATCTTCTTTATTGTGCTAGTTTCGAAGCCCTATCTTGAGGATCGGCTAGGGGGTGGCTGTTAGAGCATGCTTTCCGCATATCTTGGTTTGAAAATAACAAATCTCACAATGCATTTGTTCTTGCTTGTTATGTGTTTATAGTGTGCAGGAACTATAGGTGCAATACCGCCGACGGTAGAGGTGAAGACTGGTAGAAGACTGACGGCAGGCGGTTTTTAAAACGAAGAAGTGACGGGAGCTAACGCGGTGCATTAGGACTTAGCGCGGCACGGTAAGGTCGCGATCCACCACGATCAGCACGTTCCAGACACATGATGCGCACGATGCAGCTAACGTGGCGCGGTAGTGCCATGATCTGCCATGATCTCTACGATCTTTATCACGATCTCCACGATCTCTGTCACGATCTCCACGATCTCTGTCACGATCTCCACGATCTCTGTCACGATCTCCACGACTTCGGCCACGTTTCTGCACAGTACGCTAACGTGGAGCAGTAGCACTACTACTGGCGTTAGCTCCCAAAGCCTATTTAAGGAGGAGATCTCTTTGTTCAAGGTTACCACTTCTGAAGCCACAACTCCAACCTTTTGTGAAAGCTTTCATTCCTGAGTTCCAGAGCACTCCCAACTCCATCCTTGAATATATCGAGTGAGAGAGATTTCCAAGCGATTATATTACAAGAAGGACGCACGCTTCAACACCGATGATGTTCATGGCGATTCTTCATATCTCCTTCAGAGCTCTTCAATATAAGGAGTTTTATATTTCTAAATTTACCTTGTATTCTTATATTTCTTTTATAGCAGTAGTGAATTCGCAGCGGTTGTTGGTGACTAGTCCTTGCAAGATTTAGGGGGAGTTTGTCGTGGTGTGTGCGATGACTGGGTCAAGGTGTAGATCTAGGGGAATGTTAGAGGTCGTATTTATGGCAAGACAGACTATAGCCAGCCGGTCCATGGGAGAAGGACCGATGTACACTCAAAAGGGATTTTTCTTAAAGTTTTGATTTCATGTTTTATTGAAATGAAAACATTGTATTCTTTCTTAGAAATAAAATCATTTGTTCCATCTTGCCATATCTTTAAGATTTATTTCTTCCAATTGTTTTAAAAGAAATATATGTTTGGCACAATTTTCAAGGAGGTTCATTCTCCGATGAGTTAGCGCCCAGCAGTAGCACCTACCGTCGACGGTAGTAACAGAGTTTGAAACTTTACTCTTTTACAGCATTCATCTCAGAAAATTGTCATATTTTTAATTAAAATTCGTAAAGCTCTTATTCACCCCCTCCTCTAAGGTCGCCATAAGATCCAGCAGTGGGCACCACTTCCCCCACCATCTTGAACACCAATCGGTGGACAGAAGGCGCCAAGAGGGCCACCCATGCCCAATGGGCGACCTCTTCCTTTTCTTCCTCCCTCGAAAATGCCAAGACAAACCTTAATGGGGAAGAGTTTTTTAAAACTTTGGAAGCCCACAACTTCTCAATCGCTCAACAAAACTTCAATCTAAAAGTAGTTCCCAATTGCTCTCGACCACAAGATAAGATCAATTGGTAGGGAGGCCATTTCACCCAAACATCCATTTTATCCCTGATTGGCGGAGCTTCTGACCTCTGGTCGAGAAACCGTCATCTTCTGTGCATTCGTAGCGACGAGACGAAGCTTCTCTAAAATTTTCATCAAGTTTCGAGCACTACTCCGACCAACCTAATTGGGCGACCCAGATCCGCCGGGGGGGGGGGTGGTTGTCTGACCATTAAAGTTGGCGGTCCGAGGAACATAAATCGGGTGTTATCTTTCGTCCGTCAAATAATTAAGAGGGTGAAATTCCCCATGCGCGCTGTACAACCCCGTATCCGGCGAGCGGGGTCGCCAGGAACCAAGGGAGGAGAGCTCGGCAGTCCATAGCTCGCCCAGGCGAGTCCAGCTGGTCGCGCGCGAGTAGGACCAACCAAGTTCGCACTTACCGAGCTCGGCGTTCGACAAACTTAGCTCGGCGATCGTCGAGCGGAGCCCGGAGTTTGTCGACCCATGAGCCTTTTGTCGATTCCCAGGCCGCTCGCCGAGTCCTGACGGCTGAGCGAGCTTGCAGCTCGCGAGCAGGGCAGGCCGGACCTGTGCTCGCCGCCCTTGCCGAGCAGAGATTACCGAGGGCTACTCGCCCATTGTTTTGTAAGGTATTTTTTACCATTTTGCCCCGTTGGCCTGCCCATAGCCTGCTAAAACAGCGGAGTTACGCTGTTGGCAGACCTGGTTGGCCTGCACATAGCTGTTTGGAACAGCGGAGGTTGGTTATTTGCAGTCCGTTTTCAGAAATCTATAAATAGGACCCAAGGAGCACCTCAGAAAGTACGCCTTCCAGACTCACTTGCTCTCTAATCTTTTAGCGCTTTCTGAGGTAGCCTTAGCTCGGCTCTTGGCTAAGGAGGGGAAGCGCTCTAAGATCTTCCGGGTGTGTGGTGGGTCCTCCACGCCGAGCTCTTGTGTCAGTTCTTTGTTTTCTTTGTCATTTTGCTTGCAGGAGAGAAGTAGATGCGCGATCACCCATTCCCCAAGGGTGAACTCCACAAGAGACCGAGTTTTCGGTTTCAACATTTTGGTGCGGTGAGCGTGGAGAATGATCAACATAAAAAATCTTCAGCAGCCTCGATGACGGGAGGACAAGGCTCAGACAGGTCGGACTCGCCGCCCCCGCCACCTCTGGACACGGTGGGAATGTTCGAAGACTTCAAGCACGAGGTACTCAGCCTCGTCAAGTTCGCACTCGGCGTGTGTGCCGAGTGCTCGACTCCAGCTGCCCAAATCGTTGTTGCCCCATCTCTGGGTGAGAACGCTCCCGGCAGCAAGCTGGGAAGGAGGTCACCGAGGAAGGAAGGGGATGCGAGCTCCCCGGGCGCGAGCTCTTCCCCGGCTCGGCAAGCGAAGGTCGCATCGGCGAGATGGGCGCGCGAGACGCTCCAGCTCGCCCGGCAGGGGGAGGAAGCCCCTTCAGCGAGTTTGTCTCCTCTGCCCCAGTCCCAGAGGGGTTCAGAGAGCCAGAGATGTCCTACTACACCGGGAAGGGAGACCCGGTCCAGCACGTCCAGTGGTTCGAGGACGTGGTCTCGATCCGACAGATGTCGGATGGGTTCAAGTGCCGGCTCTTCGCCATCACCCTCAAGGAGAAGGAGAGGGAGTGGTTTCACCAGTTGTCGGCCAGCTCCATTTACTGCTTCGAGGACCTGCGCCGGGGGTTCATGTTGAGGTTCACCGCCTCGAAGAGAAGGAAGGAGTCGGAGTCTCTGTTCCACATCAAGCAGGGAGTGAATGAGACATTGGGGAGTTACGTCGACCGGTTCCAGGAGGTCACCCAGATCCAGGAGATGTCAGGCCATAGTCTGATGATGGCCTTCACCCTGGGGATGCAACAGGGTTTCTTCAGGATGAAGCTGAAGAGGGTGCCGCCCCTCTCCTACGAGGAACTGATGGAGAGGGCGGCAAGGGAAGTCGACGGGGAGGCGTCGAATCCGGAGTTTGCCCGGAAGCTGGCCAGGTGGGTCAAGGAGGAAGAGAAGGAGACGAGAGGCGGAAGGGGGTAGGAGGAGAGGAGAGACGAGCCCAGGCAGAGGGAGCAGAGACAGCTCCAGGGACAGCAGCAGCCCAGGTGGGGGCGTCAGGAGCCGGACCGTTGGTTGGGCTGGAGGCCCGAGTGGCAAGACCAGGGGCCACAGTGAGGATACCAGGGAAGGGACCACCACCAGGGGCCACGTGGGAGAGGAGGAGAGCAACGCGGAGGAGGAGAGAAGTAAGGGTGGAGTTGCTCTACTGCGATTTCCATCAAGAGGAAAGACACGCTACGGCCACGTGCCCGGAGTTCCTCGAGATGAGAGGGAACAGGGAGCAGCAACAACAACAGGGGCGCCAGGAGGTGAGGATTGGGGAGGTCCTGCCTCGGGCGGAGGAGGATTGGTGTGAAGACTGGGCAGATGTCGGGACCCGGGGAGGGATCAGAGTGATCCATGGGGGGTGGGGGTAGATGCCTCTCGGAGGGCGAGCCTCCACACCATGTACCACCGGAGCGTTGGCTCCACTTCCCAGACCCCACCCCCGGAAGAGAAGATTACCTTCTCAGGGAGTGATATGCCGGATCATGAGGATCCCTTCTGCGATGTGCTGGTCATCCAGACAGCCATCGAGAATTTCACCGTCTCCCGGATCCTCATCGACAATGGAAGATCCGTCAACGTCATCTTGAAGAAGGCGTTTGACGCGATGAAGGTGGAGGCAAAGAGGGTGTTGCCTTCAGATGGCCCCTTGTTTGGGTTCTCGGGGGAGAGGAAGGAGGTAGGAGGAGTGGGGCTCCATGTCACCCTGGGGGGCAGTCCCGGAACTACCGATTTGTTATTGTGGATGCCCCCAGCAGCTACAACACAATCTTTGGGAGGCCCCTCATTAGTGCCTTCCGCTGCGTCCCCTCGTCGTTCCACCAATGGCTGAAGTTTCATGCCGAGGGGATTCATGTCCGGGTGCGGGGTGACCCCAAAGTAGCAAGGGAGTGTTGCGTCACCGCCGTAAACTCTATCTCTTGGCAAGAGGGGGCCGAGGAGATGGAGCGGAGAATGGAGGCGGAGCAGGAAGCTGGCAGGGAAGAGATGGAGGTGGAGAGCTGCACCGAGGTAGAGGTGGCAGGAGGAGGCCAGGAGTTGGCCGAAGCGATGGTCGTGGAGGGAGTAGAGGAGGAGGTTCTTGTCCCGGAGGAGAGGGACGTCGGAGAATGGGTGGAGCAGTCCAGGCTGGAGGCTGCGGAATAGGTGGTGGAGATGGAGGTTCTCATCCTAGGAGGCAGGGTGGAGAAGGTTCGCGTCAGCGGAGGGCTGACCCCGGAGGCTCAGGGCAGGATGCTGGCATGCATCGAAAAGAATATGAACATCTTCGCATGGAGCGCCGCGGAGATGTCGGGGGTTGACGCGGACGTGGTCTGCCACCGCCTCAAACTGGATTCGGGAACACGCCCCGTTCAGCAGAAGAAGAGGTCCACCGCGAACAAACTGGTCGAGCCCATCAGAGAGGAGGAGGTCAAACTTCTCAAGGCCGACTTTGTATCCGAAATACAATACCCCGGCTGGGTCTCCAATGTTGTCATGGTTAAAAAAGGAGACGGTCGGTGACGTATGTGTGTTGATTTTTCTTGCTTAATAAATCATGCCTGGTGGAGGAAGAACTCACTCGTCCAACTCCGTGGAAGGTGAAGGTAGATGGCGCTTCAGGGAGGCATTCCCTGGGGGTGGGAGTGATCTTGGAGAGCCCATAGGGAACTAGAATCGAACAAACGGTGGTGGTACACTTTCCCATCACTAACAATCAGGCCGAGTACGAGGCCGTAATAGCAGGGCTGCGTCTGGCCAGGGAGCTGGGGGTGCTGGACGTGGAGGTCCTCACTGACTCTATGGTGGTGGCTTCCTAGATTAACGGGGAGTTTGAGGCAAGCGAGCCTACCCTACGACTACTTAGCCAAAGTGAAGGGGGTCATCAGCACGTTCCAAACCTTCTCCATCCAACACGTCCCCCGGGAAGAAAACGAGCAGGTCGATCAGCTGGCAAAGTATGGCCCCCTGGTGGGGGGTACTATCACTGATCCGTTTCACTCTTCTATTGAAGAGAGGGAACTAATGGAGGTTGGTCGACACCCCTCGTGGATGGACCCGGTCACAACCTTCCTCTCCACGGGAGAGTATCCGGAGGAGGTGGACAAAAAGAAGCTCAGGTACAAGTCAGCATACTATCTCCTCCAGGACGGACAGTTGTATCGGAAGACTCTCTCAGGAATGTTGGCCCGTTGCGTGGCCGAGAGGGAGGTACAAAGGATCCTGGAGGAAGTACACTCCGGAGAGTGTGGGAGCCATTCTGGGAGTCAGACCCTGGAAGGGAGGATCGTCACGCAGGGATACTTCTGGCCAACCCTGGGCCGCGATGCTGCAGAATTCACGAAGAGGTGGCACAAATGCCAGTTGTTTGCTCCCCTCCAATTGCAACCTGCTCAACGCCTCAAGAGTATCACAGCCCTCCAGCCCTTTGCAATTTGGGAAATGGACTTGGTTGGGTCGTTCCCCCACGCCAGTGGGCAAAGGAGGTTCCTGTTGGTGATGATTGATTATTTTTCTAAGTGGCTGGAAGTAAAGGTGCTGGTCAAGGTGACTTCCCAGGTCATTAGGAACTTTGTTTGGGGGGAGATCATCTGCTGTCATGGGTTGCCCCAGGCCATCGTTATGGACAATGGGCCTCAGTTCGCCAGCGTAGAATTCATTAACTTCTGCGAGCAGCTCGGGATCGACCTCATGTTCCCCTGTCCACCACCCCAGGAGCAACGGGCAGGTGGAGGC
This sequence comes from Platanthera guangdongensis, assembly GCA_039583875.1. NCBI lineage: Eukaryota > Viridiplantae > Streptophyta > Magnoliopsida > Asparagales > Orchidaceae > Platanthera > Platanthera guangdongensis. Next base: position 140,582,694 of record CM077160.1, on the reverse strand, counting down.
GGCAAACAAGATCATTGTGAACCTCCTAAAGAAGAAGGTGGAGAATCTGAAAGGGAGCTGGGTGGAGCAGCTTCCCTCAGTCCTCTGGGCCCTGAGGACCACCCCCAACACAGCCACAGGGGATACCCCTTTCAAGCTCTCCCACGGATGTGAGGCAGTACTCCCCGTGGAATTTGAAGTTCAAACGTCTCAGGTTGTCGCGGCAGGGGAAGGCAGAGAGGAATGGCAGGGCGAGGACGAGGAGTTGCGACTCTCCCTCGATATGGTGGGGGAGCTGCGTGACCTCTCCGCCGTCCGGCAAGAAGAAGTTAAGAGAAGAATGACCAAGTACTTTGACAAGCACGTCAGGGTCAAACAATTTGCGGAGGGGGACTTGGTCCTGAAAAAAGTGGATGCAGCAGGAAGATCGACAACCGTGGGGAAGCTCAACCCCAACTGGGAAGGTCCGTTCATTATAAAAGAAACATTGAGATCTGGAGGGTATCGTCTCCAAAATGTGGAGGGCGAGACCATAAGTCTCACCTGGAGCGGTGACGACTTGAAACTCTTTTATCTTTAAGATATGTAAATGATGTTTTGTTCTTAATAAAGCTTCTTGACGTATTAATCTTACTGCAATAACTCGTGCGAGAGAGAGAAGTGTTCATTTGATGGACCCCGAGCAGATCCCGCTGCTAGGCTCTCACCTAGCTGGTAGGGCTGGATGTCACTCGATGGTGTCTAACTGGACTCCGAGCAGATCCCGCTGTCAGGCTCTCACATAGCTGACAGGGCTGGATGTCACTCGATGGTGTTTACCCTGACCCCGAGCAGATCCCGCTGTCAGGCTCTCACCTAGCTGGCAGCGCTGGATGTCACTTGATGGTGTTTACCCTGACCCCGGCAGATCCCGCTGTCAGGCTCTCACCTAGCTGGCAGGGCTGGATGTCACTCGAAGGTGTCTGCCCTGACCCCTAGCAGATCCCGCTGCCAGGCTCTCACCTAGCTGGCAGGACTTGATGTCACTCGATGGTGTCTACACGGACCCCGAGCAGATCTTGCTGTCAGGCTCTCACCTAGTTGGCAGGGCTTGATGTCACTCGGGGAAGTCCTGTACTCTCTAGGTATTAAGAAGTTTGGTCTTTAGAAAGAGGAAGGAAAGTCTCTCCATAGACAAGTCGGGACTCGCTAGTCCAGCTCGGCAGCAGGACGGCGAGCCGAGCCCCTGGCTCTCGCTGAAAGAGGCGGGCTCCGGCCGGACACCTCACCCCCCTTCAGTTCTACTTGGAAAAATTTTGATTTTAGTTTTATGATTGGTGAAAAGGTAGGCAGCTCGCGAGCGAGTTGGGGGTCGGTGCGCCCGGTACGGCGAGTAGTCCATCTCAAGATCGTCTGGGGTTGGCGAGCTCTCAGGGTCTACTCTCGGGAGCGAGTCCTAACGACCATCTTAACGGCAATATCTATCTTCGCGAAATCGCCCGAGGGGTAGAGCTCGCGAGCAAGCATATCACTGTAAAATTATCTTCAATTATATAATGATAGTTACAAAAGGGGGGGGGGGGGCAGCTCGCCTCGGCGAGATTACAGAAAAAGAAGAAAAGTCAGCTCTCGCCTCCTCCAGCAGACAGATCGTTGAAGCCCTTGCCGAAGAGCGCATCGAGGTTGTCTTCCTTCTCGCTGGGCGGCGTCGCCGGGAACAAACTCGGCATGAGATCCCGGGCTGTGATCTCCTCGCAACCCTCCACCAGCACGCCCGAATCCTTCATCATCTGCAGGGTGCATTCGGCGGCCTCGATGGAGTTGACCCGCAGCCTCTCGGCGACGTCTGCCTCGCCGAAGATTCTCGGGCTCTTGTACGCGAAGGAGGGCTCGATGGCTCCCGGGGGGAAGAAGATCTCCGCTTGGCGGCAGACCTCGCGATTGAGGCCCGTGTTCTCCTCCTTCAGCGTCGCATTCTCCCCCTCGAGCCCGGCGAGGCGGGCGCGTAGCTGCTCGTTCTCCTCCTCCAGCCCGGCAACGCGAGCTCGTAACTCCCCAGCAGCCTTGGCATCCTAAAGAGAAGCACATCAGTAACAACGCAGAAAATTCTAAGTAGAAGGGGAGGCGGCCCGATGCTTACCAGTCCGCCGGCGGCTTGGGCGAGTAGGTTCTCGGCGATGCCGAGTTGCCTCGCCAGGTCGACGACCTTGTCCTTGGCGACGTCGCGCGCCTGCTCGACTTTTTGGAGGTGGTTGCTGAGGTTGAAGCTCCGGCGGATCAGCATGTTATGCATCTCCATGGCCCGCATGTGGGCCTGCATCCCCTCGTGGCCGAGCTGCCGCAGGGCCATGCCCATGTAGGCCTCGGCATCCTCGCGGCCATAGAAGCCGATGTCGAGCGCGTAGGCGTGACCGGTGGAGACTTCGCGGTCGGACCAAGAGGGGTAGAGGGTGGAGATTGAGACTCGGTGGGTCTGCTCATCCCACTGAACCATAGGCTCGCCAGCCGAGTCCTTCCACCTCCCCCCAAAGCCGAAGAGGGGGTGGTCCTTCGGCGCGGCAGGCTCGCGCGCCGCCTTCTTCACGACAGGGGGAGCAGAGGTCTTGCCACCCCTCTGTTACAGGAATATATATTATTATTCATACCAAGCATTCAAATCTAAAAAGTATCCAAAGTTATTACAGGACCGGGAACGAATATTGTTTGAAGAAGGCAGATACAAAAGAAAAAAAGGAACAAGAGGCGCGAGCTAAGGGGGTCAGGAGGCGAGTGCCGGTAGGCTCGGCAGTGGAGCCGTTTTCTATCTGCCCCGGCCTCACATCCCCCGCCCCCCAGACTGTCGCGAGCGGAGGAGCTCGCGAATCCGTCCCGAGTTTTTCTTCTCCACCGAGAGGCCCTCGTCGATCTCGTCCAGCAGCAGGGAGGGGGACGTCATCTCGCCGGCCGGGTTGCTCCTCATCTCGTCCGCGAGCCGCACGTAATCGCGCTGCAACGCCTCATTGACCTCCTGCACCTCGCGCAGGCCGCACACGATCTTCTTGAAGAGCATGATCCCCCTCCTCGTCAGCTCGTCATTCTCCACTTCAGGACCCAGATAAGAATCTAGCGAGCTCGGGGAAGGGAGGGGGAATAGCGAGCTGTCCGCGAAAACTCCTCGGCCGCGGATTGGCTGGGGGGGCTGCGAAGACAAGCATCAGCATGAGAAAGAAGTCTCGGAGAACCATAGGACAAGAAGCAGAGGCCAGCTTACCTGACGAGCTCGGCACCTCCAAGAAAGTGCGAGGAGGGACCATTCTCAGGTCCTTACCGCGGCCCAGGTGTCGTTTTTCTGGCGAGAGGAGGTTGAAGTCCGGAACGGGGATGGTTTCGGCACCACCCCCCGCAGTCCCGGCAGGTCGTTGAGGGGAAGGGATGTGAACTGGCGGGTTCGGCCTTTGCGAATCCAGCCCCAAGGTCCCAAAGGGGGGTGATGGATCCCGGGGACGATTCTCCGGAGTCCTAAACCGCGAGTCGCCGAGGGCGTTCTGGACTCGCGGCATGGAGACTTCGGCGTCATTCCGCTGGCTGTCCGGGTCGCCACAGAGGTCAACGACGTTTTTGCCCTTCTCGAGGGCAGGCAGATTGGAGGAGCCAGTCCCGTGCTCCAGGGTTGTCTTCAGATCGTCAAAAATGGGTTCGGCCGCCTGGGGAAATGGTTTCACCCTCTTGGTGGGATTGGGCTCAGCAGAGCCGCTCTGCGGGACAACAGGCGGAACCGCGGTCAGGTTGGCGACGCGGGCAGAGGAAGCCTCGCGGACTCGGGCAAGCCTCTCTTGGATCTCCTTAGGGATCGACATCTCGGCAGAATTAAAGCAAAGGGAATGACAAGAGTCACCCAGGTATGCAGGCGTATATATATAGCCGCAGGTGGACCCCACCCGAAGATTCTCTCTGGCTCCTCCCGCGCTCGCCGAACACTTGAGGTTGGATGATTCTTTTCGAGCTTTGTCAAACTCAAAAAGAGCGGAGATTGTGTACAACCCCGTATCTGGCGAGCAGGGTCGCCAGGAACCAAGTGGGGAGAGCTCGGCAGCCCATAGCTCGCCCAGGCGAGTCCAGCTAGTCGCGCGCGAGTAGGACCAGCCAAGTTCGCACTTGCCGAGCTCGGCGTTCGACAAACTTAGCTCGGCGATCGTCGAGCGGAGCCCGGAGTTCGTCGACCCATGAGCCTTTTGTCGATTCCCAGGCCGCTTGCCGAGTCCTGACGGCTGAGCGAGCTCGCAGCTCGCGAGCAGGGCAGGCCGGACCCGTGCTCGCCGCCCTTGCCGAGCAGAGATTGCCGAGGGCTACTTCCCCATTGTTCTGTAAGGTATTTTTTACCATTTTGCCCCCGTTGGTCTGCCCATAGCCTGCTAAAACAGCGGAGTTGCGTTGTTGGCAGACCTGGTTGGCATGCACATAGCTGTTTGGAACAGCGGAGGTTGGCTATTTGCAGACCGTTTTCAGAAATCTATAAATAGGACTCAAGGGGCACCTCAGAAAGCACGCCTTCCAGACTCACTTGCTCTCTAATCTTTTAGCGCTTTCTGAGGTAACCTTAGCTCGGCTCTTGGCTAAGGAGGGGAAGCGCTCTAATATCTTCCGTGTGTGTGGTGGGTCCTCCACGCCGAGCCCTTGGATCAGTTCTTTGTTTTCTTTGTCATTTTGCTTGCAGGAGAGAAGTAGGTGCGCGATCACCCCTTCCCCAATGGTGAACTCCACAAGAGACCGAGTTTTCGGTTTCAACACCCACCTCTTGAAATCTATAAAAGGAGGCTTATCTCTTCATTTAAAGTGGACGATAATTTCAAAAGTGTATGGATCCGGTGCTCTTGCATTGTGTCATCGAAAAACCTCAGACGAAATCCCACTGGCACGCTTTTATGTCCCATACAAAAATTTATCTACGTCGTTAATAGTGTCATCGCGTATTCTTATCAAGTGTCTTTTATTAATCGAGGCATTGTATTAGTCCGTTGTGTTTTATCGTTTGCTGTTGTTCTCTTTATTTTTAGATATTTACACCCATATCATCTGGTAAGTCTTTAAATAGACCCATTGGGTCATTGTATGCATTAGGAATGAAATCATTAAAAGTTTATTCCTCTGTCTAGTTTCTTTCTCCTCCAACAAGTTCTGGGGTTAGGGTTGAGCACGACTCTCCCTTCTTCCTTTTCCTTTGCATTTTCCACTGGTCGAGCTTGGCTCGCTCCTGTATCTCTTCCTCCACCGCTACTTTCGACGAAGCCCCGAAGTAGGCTCGTAACATCTTAGTATAAAAGCCTCTTTTGATCCTCCTCTTCCAGTGAGGCCACTGTCATCGCCGAAGTCACATGGGACATCGCCTTCTTCCGTAGTTGATCCGCACGACGTCGATCGACGTTGTTTTCATCGAGCCTCTCTCATCACAGACGGCGCTCCATCTCCCAATGCTCCCTGTTTTTGTCAAGCTTCTTATTGGAAATATTGAGTCATTGTCGGTCTATCAGAGACTTTGTGTGTATTTTGGTTTAATCTCACATCGTCTATTTACTTTTGTGTGTCCACATTTGTCTTACTCAATGCTCCTTTGTGGATGAATACATAACACAATATTTTTTCTTTCCTCCGTAATAATTTTTCCGCTTGAGCGTACCTTAAGGTGCATGTGCTCTCGTGCGGCTTCCTGTACTCTTTTCTACCGCTTCCATCAACGACTTTGATGTCATCGCTGCATGTTGTTCCTCTTCGTTTGTTGGCATCAACGAGCCCCCTCCGTTGGTTCTAACCAGATGTCGAGCCCTGTTGTTGATCCTGTCTGCTTGCTCGTTGCTGCATATTGTCGACGATGTCGTTTCCGTCTACATCCTTCCTTTTTGTGCTCGTCGACCATTCCACTGCGTTTTTTGCTGGCCATCGTCGATCCCATCTCTTTCTTTTTGTTCCCGCACAAGACCGTCTGCGTTCCCATCATCTTCATCCGTTGATTTCATTATTCCCGCCGGCTTCTTCCATCGACGATCTGTCCACAACCTGCCAATCGCGTCTCCTCTTCGCCAACATCATCGAGCCCTGCTTCTGTACTGCTTCGGTGTCTGCCGGTTCTGCCGGTTCTGCTAGCTCCCACGTTTACTGCATATGTTGCTTTGGTCGATAATGTTTTTCTCTGCTTCCAACCATGTCGTTGTCTGTGCTTCTGTGGCAGATCCTACTTATTTTTCACGTTGTCAACACGCTCTTCTGAAATAGTCAACGTTTTTTTACTCGTCCGCTGCAGCCAATTAAGCTTTTGTTCTTATGTTTTCCCTCTGCATGTACCAGAGATGTTCTATGTGAGTCCGCTTGTCTTTTGATGCCATTTCCAGCTACTAAAACCCCTTCTGGGGTGTTATTCTATCGCATGTGATGAAGGTTCGTGGGTTTGGTTATTTTATGTGTTTGCAAGTGTTCTTGTTTGGTTGTTGCTAGTGTTTGCAACGTCTGTTTTTTATGTTGACATGCACGTGTGTTCCATGTGAGAGGGTGTTTGAGATAAAAACAATTCAGATGGTATTTTTCGACTCTCCCCTTAGTCTCACACGATCCTCCCGGCTTATGTCTTGTGTTATTTGTGTGTCCTCATTTTTTATATTGATTGGTACATGTGTTGTGGTACGATCGTTGTTGGTTGTGCTAATTTCAGCAAGTTGTGTCGTGTGGGACTATGTTGTATTGGACCGCCATTTGTGCTGATTATTCCCGACGGATTATGTCCGGTTGCCCGTTTGATGATTAACTCCACATCTTATGTTACCTTCCACGTGTGTGTAGATGATATCGGTTGACCCGATTCCAGCGAGTTCATGTCGTGTATGGGAACTGCGTCGTGTTTGGGTCTAGATTGTGTGGTTATGTCCCCGGTTTGATTCCTCAGTGGCTCGTCTGATAGTTTTTCCCACGTCACCGACCTTCATTACCTTTATTTGATGTTTTCAAGTTGGGGGTTTTCCCTTCATCTTGAGGGGGAGTATTGGAAACATCAGGTCAATGTCAATCTACTAGAGACTTTTGGTGTATTTTGGTTTAATCCCATATCGCTTGTTTACTTTTGTGTGTCCATGTATGTCTTACTTGACGCCCATTTGTGAATGAATAAAAAAACATAGAGTATTTTTTTTGTATTCCAGCACTTCTCTCATCGCATACGAGTTTCTCTATTTTCGTCGGCTTTATCAACGTCACCCGATGCTTCTGTGTTTCGAGTGGAACCACGACAGGAAAACTAACAACGCCAAGTACGTCTTCCTCGATTATTCTTGCAGCAGCTGCCGAATCAACGTCGTTACCGATGACAACTTCTCATTTGTCCTCTTCCTGCTTTCTCGAGCAGCGCACCCACGCTCCTTCATCTTTCTCGTCTTACGTCCTCATCTCACGCTCGTTTCGAGCTCTGCGCCCTTTTCTTGTTTCGAGCCCTGCAGCCGAACATGTTCAATTGTAATTGTATTGGCATGGCGATTAGCCCCGCCGAGCAACTCACTGTTCATTCAATGCTTCAGAAGTTCTTAGTGATGTCGGCATCATATGATGTTGCACTGGCGTGACTCACCGTCAACATCGATCGACGCTTCAGCGGTCCAATTCCATAGGTGTCGCCACTGATCCCATTACTGCAGCCAACTATCCCACTTACCCTCAAAGTAACTTCGACAACCGCAATTATGGTTGCTCACCATTGTCTGCGGGTGTTCCCTCCACTCAGTTCACACAATCGGCGTCGCTGAGCCCCGAGGTGATGCTGCCTCATATTGCGTTGCCATCTTCCCCCGCGATCTCCACTCCGCAACCTCCACCCAGTCACCTGTTTTGGTGGTCCCTCTTGATCATTCCTTCCGACGATTGTCCCAACGTTAGTGTTGCCTCTTCTGATCGTCGCTAATCTCCTTCATCTAGGGCCCCATGTGAGCACCGCTCTCGAGCGCGCCTTCGATCTCCGCTATCATGTTTGCTCCGGTACGCCCTCTCGAGAGCACGCCGCTATAGTGAACACACCGCTCCAGTGAACACACCGCTTCGGTGTGTGCTACCGTGAACGCGCCGCTCCGGTGAACGCGCCGCTCCGGTGAACATGCTGCTCTGGCTACACGCTGTCCCGGTGAACATACCGATCCAATGAGCGCTCTGCTCCAGTGCACGTACCCACGCTCAACTCTCCAGTCCCCTACAAGGAACGTTCCGCTCCAGTGCGCATGTCCGTCCTCTTCTCTCCTGTGCGCGCCCCCTCTCCAGTGTTGGCCCCTGCATCCTTCTCTCTAGTTTGCTCCAGTGAACGTTTTGCTCAAGTGCCCTCTCCCCCTGCCCCGTACATGTACCCCATGCCCTCGTGTACCGCTCTGTTGCACACTACTTGTAACATGCCGCTCCAATGAACGCGTCTCTCTGGTGAGAAGCCGCTCAGGCGAACATGTTGAGCTCTTCACTCTAGTGTGAGCCCATGCGCCCTGCTCCAGTGTGTGCCCCCATGCCCCGTTCCAATGCGCTCCCCGCTCCCGCTCCAATGTGCTCCCTCGCTCTTGCTCAAGCATGCGCCCCCGCACTTTGCTCTCCAGTGCTCTCCCCCGCGCTTCGCTCTCCAGTGCACGTCCATGCGCCGTACTCCAGTGCGTGCCCTCGTGCTCCTCTTCGCACAATGCGCTTCGCTCTCCAGTGTGTACCCTCGTGCTCCGCTTTGCACCGCACGCTCCCGCTCCCCACTCACTAGAAGGTGCTCCACCCTCCAAATGGCGCTCCACACTCCAACCCGTGCTCCCGCACTCCGTTCTCTAGGATAAGACCTGTACCACTCTCCAGAACAAATCATTGCAGGTCGACATCCTGGACGTGCCCACAAATGCAGCTCTCTAAAATGTGTCTCTGGCACACAACCATTAGAAGATTCTTTTAATAATGTAGAACTAGAGGTGGCTAGTCACCCTCACTAAGGCTCTGTTTGGGGGGACTTATTTTCACCGGTCAAGCGGTCGTAACCGCTTGACCGGTGAAATTAAGTCCCCCCAAACGAAGCCTAAATCAACTATATACTCTCACAATATTGCTAGTGGATTTGTCTTAACTGGGAGAGATCACATGGTTTTTTCCCTTTTTTGGTTTTCTAGGTATATTTTTTTTGTCGACTCTAATTTAATTGTGCGCATTCGAATGACGCTTGAGCTAATAAGATGAATCTAATCTACCAAACCCAAGTGAGGGTGTGTTTGAGACAACGACTTAGATGGTATTTCGCGACTCTCTCATTAGTCCCACACGGTCCTCCTAGCTTATGTCTTGAGTTTGTTTGTCTCCCCATTTTTCTATATTGATTGGTAAATGTGTTGTGGTACAATCGTTTTGGTTGTGCTAATTTCAACGAGTTGTGTCGTATGGGAATGTGTCGTGTGTGACTATATCGTGTGAGACTACAATTTGTGCGGATTATTCCCGACGGATTAACCCAGTTGCATGTTTGATGATTAACCTCACATCTTCCGTTACTTTCCACATGTGTGTAGATGATGTTGGTTGACCCGATTCCAGTGAGTTCACGTTGTGTGTGGGTCTATATTGTGTGTGGCTATGTCCCCGGTTTGATTCCTCGGTTTGGAATTTTTCCCGTTGGCTCGTCTGATATTTTGTCCCATGTCAACTACCTCGTTTAACTTTATTTGATGTTTTCAAGCTGGAGGTTTCCCCTCCAGCTTGAGGGGGAGTGTTTGAAATATCGAGTCAATGTTGATCTATTAGAAACTTTGGGTGTATTATGGTTTAATCCCATATCGCTTGTTTACTTCTGTGCCCACGTATGTCTTACTTAATCCCCCTTTGTGGATGAATAAAAAACATTGAGTATTTCTTTTTTATATTCCAACACTTCTCTCATCGTAGGCGAGTTTCCCTTTTGTTGTCTGCTTTATCGGTGTCACCCGACACTTCTTTTTTTCAACTGTAACCGCGACAATAATACTAACAACGCCAAGTCCGTCTTCCTCGATTGTTCCAGCAGTAGCAGCCGAATCGATGTGGTTACTGATGACAACTTCTCTTGTGTCCTCTTCCCACGTTCTCGAGCAGCACACCACACGCTCTTCATCGAGCCCGTCTGAAGACCCCATCCCGCGCTCGTTTCGAGCTCTGCGTCCTTTTCTTGTTTCGAACTCGCGCGTGATCGATAGTAATTGCATTGGTAGGGCGATTAGCCCCACTGAGCAACTCACTGTTCGTTTGATGCTTCCGAAGTTCTTAGAGATATATATATATCATATGATGTTGCACTGGCGCGACTCACTGCCAACATCAACTAACGCTTCAACGGTTCAATTCCACATGTGTCGTCATTGATCTCATTACCGCAGCCAACTATGCCACATGCCCTCAAAGTAACTTCAATAGCCGCAATTATAATCGCTCCACCATCGCCTTCGAGTGTTCCCTCCACGCAGTTCACACAATTGGCCTCGTCCCCGCTGAGCTCTGAGATGATGATGCTTCATATTGCGCTGTCATCCGCCCATGTGGTTTCCACTCCGCAACTTTCGCTCCAGTCACCTGTTCTGGTGGTCCCTCTTGATTCATTCCTTCCGACGACTGTTCCCACGTCAGTGTTGCCGTTTCTGATCGCCGCTACTCACTTTCATCTAGAGGCCCACGTGAGCACCGCTCTCGAGTGCGCCTCCGATCTCCGCTCTCATGTTCGCTCTGGTACGCCATCCGGTGAACGCGTCACTCTGGTGAACGCGCCGCTCTGGTGAACGTGCTGCTTTGGTGAACGTGTCGCTCCAGTAAACACGTCGCTCCGGTTACACGCCGCTCCAGTGAACATGCCACTCTTGTGAACATGCCGATCCAGTGAGCAATCGCCGATTTGCTCCAGTGCGCGCCCCCACGCTCCACTCTCCAGTTCCCTCCAGGGAACGCTCTGCTCGAGTGCGCTTGTGCGTGCCCGCGCTCTTCTCTATAGTGCGTGCCCCTGCATCCCTCTCGCAAGTTTGCCCGTACATGCCCCGCACCTTCGCACACCGCTCCAGTTCGCACTACCGTTAACATGCCGCTCCAATGAACACGTCTCTCTGGTGAACATGCACTCTTCACTCCAGTGTGAGCCCATGCGCCCTACTCCAGTGTGTGCCCCCACGCGACACTCTAATGCGCTCCCACGTGCTCTCGCGCCTGCTCAAGCGCACCCACGCGCGCTTCGCTTTCCAGTATGGCTCCGTTGTATTTCTCACCGCCGTCATCTCCGCCTCCGGCCACCACTTCGAGTAGGCACATAACAATGTGTGGATGTTTATTGAGAACCATACTAACAATTATCATTATCTCATATTATAAGATAATAAGATGCACAAGTCTGATAATTTACGTACATTTGATTTATTATTCCAAATAGTGTGAATATATATATGATGACATAACATCTAGTGCTAATGTTATATGATTAAAATAGAGAAATGCCCTTGAAGTGCTGCGTGCTAAGAGGATATAATGGAGACGTAGAAGTAAATTTTATGAAATTATAAGACTAAAGATGTATAAATCTGAGTGTTGTATAATTAAAAAGTCGCTGGTATCTAAATTGAGTGTAATAGAAATACGAATAACAAGTTGGATGCAGTAGAACTGGGAAAGATAAATCGAAAATTTATTACATTAGAGAAATGATGAGAGTAAGATTTATCGAAAATATTATAGTTAAAAATAGATTTAGGTTGACCAGGCATCTACAACTAAGGTTGGAGATGCCATCTAATAGACAAGTAGATAGGGCTATCATCAAATGATTAGATAGGGGGAAAAGGGCAGACCGAGGGATTGGATGAAAATTATTTATTATGTTTTGCATTGTGGGATAGAGTTATTGATGATTATCACCCAAACAATAAATTCCTTTTTATAAATTCAGTTCATTTCTTTCGACATTCTATTTTCATGTCACTTTTTTTTGGTCTTTGAAACCAATTAGAGCTTTAGGCGCTATTTGGTCACAAGAAATTCAAGGAAACCAAACTATGGATTTACTTCACAATTTAAATCGCTTGTTTGTTTCCAATGTAATCAATATGTAATTGAATTTTCTTGAGTAATGCAAATAAATACAATTTTCTATTGGTTTGAGGGAATTAGAGGAGTGCTAATCTCTGTTACAATGTAATTAATAGTGCATATTGATTTATCAAGAAAATGTAAAAATATGCATGGTTTGTAGACAATTAGAAACCTACATTATCATTAAAACACAACTCCATCCCTCTGCCTTTTCCTCACTTTCATTGTTTCCATATCAAACAGCAACCATGAGAATGAAGAAGAGAACCTCAAAAACAAAACAAAAGAAAAAAATCAATTTTTATAACCAAAGAAGAAAGTAAAATATTCTCATTAGCTCCTCAACCAAACAAGTAGGTGAACCATTTTCAATTCAATGTGATTGGTTTGCTGGGTTCTTGAGAAATTCAGTGTGAAATTTTTTACTCTAATCTGGTTATCTAAAATAATGAGTTTCTACTCTAGGCATGCCAATGTTTGCTATTCCCTGATAAAGTTTTCTTCTAATTTCATTAAAGTTAAGTATGAATTTATTAATGGAATGATGTTTATTATTTACATTTTCTAGGTAGACCCAATTACCTATTATTATATTTGAACCAAACCTGACGCGAGACGAATCTATAGGCGGTGGGAAACCTGCAACTTAACCTGCATGCTATGCAAATCCGACGATTAGATCACAATTGGATAATAAATAAAACATCCCACGCAAAATAAATCCACGACAAGGCAAAATATTTTTATTAGGGCAAAAACAAGCTTAGGCTTTCCTCCGCGGGGAGGGCCAAAGCAAGAACGCGCGGCGTATGAATCCTTCTTGCAGTTAGAGATTAATCCATGCACAAATAACTATAATAAACTGAATGCCCAAGCAACCATGTAATAAACTACTGTAACAATATTTTACAACTAAATACCGATACAAAAACACAATACGAATAATCGGGCTGCTGTAAATAAAACAAATCTGAATATTAGAGAGCTCAAAGAGAGGTTCTGGTGGTTGGTGGACTGGATCGGGTAAGGGAAGGCTGGTTGGGGGATTAGGAAGGCTGGATCGGAGAGGTAAGTGGCTGGATCTGGGCTGAAATGCCCAGATCTGGAAAAGTTTGGTGATGGCCGGTTGTTGGGAGGTGGATCCACGTGATGGGGAGTAATGACAACAAATAAGGAAAGACTTGGCGGCTGGTTATGGCCGGTAAAATTCAGATTTGGGCTGTTTTGGGGCTGCACACAGTCAGACAACTGTAAGTGGGTGGCGGCAGGGCTGGACAATAAGGAGGGGGAGTTTGTGAGGAGGTATTGGGCTGGATCTGATGGGGAAAAGGAGGGGAACGGTGGTTGTGCAGGGAAACAAGGAGGCGGTTATGATAGGGGTGGTTGGAGGGACAATCCGGGGAGGCCGGCGGCTGATCTGGGGGGAAGAGAGGGTGGTGCGGTGGGCTAGCCGAGATGGGCAGCATGGAGAAATTCCTATAGGGAGGTTGGACAGCAAAATAAGAAAGGTGGTGGGAGGACGAAAAAAATAAAAAGATACAAGACCTTATCCAAGGATTCGTTACCAAGGGGTTCCACGGAGTCGGCACCGCGGAGGAGATCACCAGAATGAAGGAAGACACTCTCTTCTCCAAACATTCAGCAATGAGAAATGACGGCAGCCCTAAATCATCTATTTATAAGAAATAAAAATTAGGGCACCCGTAATCAACGGCTATGATTGGTCGTTGGTCTCGGGGCCAAAACTACATGAAATAGAATCCGAAAAGTACAAAGCTATATATGAAATTGATTCGCAACGTGAATCCGGACGCATCCACGTAGTCGGATCGTCGATCCGGGCACGCTACATGGTAAGTCTCCAAATCAGCCCCGAATGGGCCCAAAACTCGTCCTCGTCTCTGCTCCGCATCACTCTCCCCGACATGGAAGAATTCATCTCTCGATGAATAAGGATCAGAATTCTCTCGTTGCATGCCAGGTAAAGCTCGAAGAGGTCCACTAGAGGTCGCCCAAGTGTCATCGCTGGAAAAGTGTCATCGTCAATCAACTCCTTTGGACTGAAAAGCTTCCATCTCTAATGAATGGAGACGGTCGTACTGAAGTCGAAGTCCATGGCGAGTCGATCAAGCTCCGCTGGTAGCATCCAGGTGTTATCAATGAAGGATCGTCCTCGCCCGCAGCCCAGGTAGCGACACACGAGACTGTTTGTAGAGGGGACAGACTCATGCGTAAAGATCTCAGTGATAGTCTCATCTCTCAATATAGTAACAGAAGGATCCGGTGGGATCTGAGGTGCCAATGGTGGAATCGTTGGGGACAGGATCTCGGGTAAGTGAGAGTCAGAAATGGGATGAGCACAGGGCAATGAATGTGGTGGCAAGGGCTCGGGGGTAGACTGGGTGGTGGGTGGTAAAAATGGTGGTAAAGGCTCGGGAGGGACACCAAGATGTGGGCCTGAATACTTGTGAGGTGCAAAGTTTGGCATCAGGTCCTCGACATTGAATACAGTATGGGTAGCCATGCTCGCGGGGATGTTCAACTCATAAGCATTTGTCCCGATGAGTCTCAGGACTGAGTAGGGACCCATTCGCCTAACGCTCAAGCTTTTAGCAAGCCTCACACAGAGCCTCACAACACAGATTCTTACCATCATTTGTTTGCTGATGCAACCCGTAGTGCATCTTTTTATTTTTATTTATTGTACCGTATTTTTTCTCTTGTCGCGCATGTCTTCGCGCTTATTTCGGATATTATGTTCTGTCGCGCACATTATTAGCGCTCTGGATGTTATTTTGTAATGCGTGCACTATTTGCACAAGTTTTGATTTGGCTCGTTGGTGTGACCGGCCAACGAGACCCTAAATATATAGGTCCGGTAATTTAGGCGATAGATTAGTTTAGGGCAAGCTCGAAATAATTAATTATTTTATTAATTGGCACATATGCCTTTGGCTGACCCCGCCTTAAAGCCCCTCCACTTTGTCTTCAAAGCCTCCATATTTTTATATACCATTTTAAAATATATCCTGAATGTTTGCCAATAGCCATATGAACCTTAATTATTCCCTATATAAACTAAACCTCCCCAATGTTAGCAGCGGCTGGAATAGAACTGAACGAATCAATGTTTGATTTCGTTCGGTTCACCTCCAGCGTCGCAAAGCCGCGAGTCTTCCTTCTCCCTGCTCGACGAAGCCCTACACTGTTGTCTCCTTCCCGTACAGCGCCGGCGAGCACTCCAGCTTCCCTTCCGAGCTCCGGCAACCCCTGATACGCCGTCCCCGGCCATTGTCGAAGACCTCCTGGGCCCGCACCCGACCTCCTTCTTCCCCGTCGACTTCTTGCAACTGCGACGCAACGTCCAGGGCCCCCTTCATCGACGACGCCACCTTCGAAGCCATTCCCAGCCACCGACAAGCTTGCCTGAGCATACCTAGGCTCTGGCAACACCTCCCGCTCCGTCCTCCACCCGATCCAGTGAGCCTGGTGCTCTCCTTCCTCCCATTCGCTAGCCGCTGCCACTCCAGCCCTCGCCACTGTCTGACATTCCTAATTTCGGCTTCTTCGAGACAGGCCGATCCAGATCCTCACCTTCCAGAAAGCCCTGAAGCAGTCGCCACTCCTTCAATCCCCGCCAGTATACCTTTCCTGACCAAACTTCATTCCTGCAGTTATATTTTGTACTTACACATTTAGATTGATAGTTAATTATCAAAAGCTTGCCCTACTTTTCTTAATCTCCTCATTGCCGTCATTTTTTTCATATACGTGTTGCCACCAATTAATCCTTGTGCTTGTGGAATGGAGATTCATAACGCTAATATGTTTGTGCGGTAGTCTTGCGTTCGCGAGCGACGCCTTGACCGTTTAGTTCGTTAGAAACAACCCGTGAATGCCTCCCGCGCCACAAATATTTTGAAAGATCGCAATTTTATATTTGGAAAACTACAGCCCTAGATTTTGGATCACATCAGTTTGGTGTGGCTGCTGGGATATCTCACTTCTATTGTGGGATAGCCGAGCGCCGTTCGTTTTTTAGGAGTTTTAAGTTTTTTTTCAAAAAAAAAGAGAGTAAACGATGGAGTCTAGAGTCGGAAACATTGAGGGAAGTTTAGGAGATATGTGTAAACGTTTGGAAGAACTCATGACCGTTGTCACTACACTCACTGTCTCCGTGAGAGATACGAATCAGGTCATGTTAGGGTTACGCACTTCGGTCAAAAACTTAGAAACACAATATCACTTAGGGGGTCCTCCTGCACAGCCCCCTCCTCCTGCACCCTCCTCCACTCCTTTGATGTGAAACGTCCGTCACGATCTGACACAATAGACTTTGACACTCCGTGGAACCGAACTACCTGCTGTAGGAACATTCTGGCCAAAATGTCAACTCCGTCACCCTGTCGATTTGGAATTAATCGCGCTACCTTAGTAAGTCGGTCTACGACCACCCAAATAGAGTCGTTTCCGGCACGAGATCGAGATAGACCGTGGACGTAGTCCATGGAGATGTCTTCAAATTTCCATTCTGGTATTGGCAGGGGCTACAACAGGCCTCCTGGGCTGCGACATTCAGCTTTAACCTACTGACAAGTCTGACACTGGGCCACGAAGTTAGTGACATCTCTTTTCATCCCAAGCCAATAAATGGTCCTGCGTAGGTCCATATACATCTTGACCACACCAGGATGAATAGAGTATCTTGACTGGTGGGCTTCTTGCAGCATTTCTTTGTGAATTCCTCTGGTAGAGGGAACAAATATGCGATGCTTGAATTGTAGAATTTTGTCGTGCAAATTATAATCATCCTGTGCTTCATCTAGCAGAGATCGAATGATCGGAACCACCTCTGGGTCGATCTTTTGAGCTTCTTGTATCCGATCTCGGATGTTGCATTGGATCTCCATCCAATACATCTGAGCATTGTACTCATTCGGATCTCTTCGGGCAACCCGGGTAATTTCCAAATCTATTAAAGACTGGAATAACTCTTTAGGGATTTGCTCCATCCAGCTCCCAGTTATCGACGGCTGGCGGCTCAAAGCGTCAGCGACTTTATTAGCTTTTTCGGGGTGATATTGGAGAGCGAAATCATAGTCGCACAGGAATTCTAACCATCGGTGCTGCCGAAGATTCAACTCCTTCTGAGTGAAGATGTATTTGAGGCTCTTGTAGTCGGAGAAGATCTCACATCTTACTCCATACAAGTAATGCCTCCAGATTTTAAGGGCGAAGACAACATCTCCCAACTCTAGATCATGAGCCGCGTAATTTAATTTGTGCGGCTTTAATTAGCGAGATGTGTAGGCCACCACCTTGCTATACTGCATCAGGACAGCTCCCAACCCCTTCAGGGAGGCATCATTGTAGATCTGGAACCCCTCGATCCCTGCGGGAATTGCAAGGATTGGCGCAGAAGTCAACTGCTTATTCAATTCGACGAACGCGGTCTCGCATTCTGGTGTCCATCGAAACGTAACATCCTTTCTGGTGAGGGCAGTTAGGGGTAAGGCAATCTTGGAGAAGCCTTCTACGAACTTCCTATAATATCCGGCAAGATCAAGGAAACTTCAGATATCTGCCGCTGTTCTGAGCGGTGGCCAATTTTGTACTGCCTGGATCTTGGTCTGATCCACTGCTACCCCTTTCTTGTTTATAGTGTGGCCCAAGAATCTGACTTCTTCCAAACAAAACTCGCACTTACTGAATTTGGCGAAGAGGGAGTGTTCTCGGAGTTTTAGTAACACCATCTGCAGGTGCCTAGTATGATCTATCTTGGTCTTTGAGTAGATCAAAATATCATCAATGAAGACGATCACGAAGTGATCTAGAAAGGGCTCAAAGGCTCTATTCATCAGGGCCATGAAGGCGGAGGGTGCATTGGTGAGCCCAAAAGGCATCACCAGAAACTCATATAGGTCATATCGGGAGCTGAAGGCAGTCTTTGGAATATCTTCCTCCCGGATTCGAAGCTGATAGTAGCCTGATCTCAAGTCCATCTTGGAAAACACGGACGCACCTTACAACTGATCAAACAGTTTGTCGATCCTAGGAAGGGGGTATGTGTTTCGTATAGTAAGCTTATTTAGCTCCATGTAGTCTATGCACAGACGTAATGTTCCGTCCTTATTCTTTACGAATAGCACCGGGGCTCCACATGGTGAGGAACTGGGACGGACGAATACAGCCTCTGTTAGCTCCTGCAGTTGAATCTTTAGTTCAGCCAGTTCATTCCCAGTATAATATCAAATCCAGTTATTGTCAGGATGGTTGCGTAGACCTCATTCTACTTCTCCTAGCACGGCCTGGAACAAGCACTTTTCTGTAGATGTCATATCTGATTCATCCGGCAAACGGATTCGTATAGCTAGTCTGGTTGTGCTGATAACGTTCTCTTTTGCTGCGATAAATTCATAGGACCCAAAGGAGTGTGTCGCTCCTGTGTCGAAGAGGGTCTTGGCGGAATGTCCTCCTACCAACAGGATTCCTGACGATATAGAAGTATATATATCATATAACCAATATACAAGATGCAGGCATACATGCATAACCTGTACATAGCGTATGTAACAACATCTGATATATTCTATCGCCTAATATATATACCTATCACTACATCAGGGGCTGGTCTGTGCTGTAAGTCCAGTGCGTAGGTCTCCAAGGGCGCTGCTCGGCCCTGCTGGCCTCTCCTGCCAGCTCTACCTCTGCGACCCCTCTGGCCTTGTCCCCGTGCTGGTTGCCCACCCTGCACTGCTCCTAGTCCTGGTCTCCCTGTTGCCTGTGGGCAGAAAGCCCTCATATGCCCTGGCTGCTGACACAGGAAGCAGTTCCCTGCGAAGGGAACATCATGTCGGGCCACTAGCGAGTGTTGTGGTGCCTCTGCATGCGCCCTCTATTCTGTCGGTGGGGAGAAGCTCTCCTGTCTCGTCTCAAGCCTCTAAGGGCATCGACCTGTCCTCTGTGCTGCTGGGCTACCATCCGCTGGTCCAACTCAAGCGTTGTTGCGTGAGTGACTATGGTGTGGAAGGTAGACTGAGAGATCATAATCAAAGTCTGCCTCAGGTCATCACGTAGGCCTCGGTAGAATCAGGAGGCTCTATCCCTGTTAGTGGCTGCCAAATTCCCGGCAAAACGTGTCAAGTGTATGAACTCCCTCTCGTACTCAGGCACAGTCCGGTCTCCCTGTCGGATGTGCAGGAACCTTTCCTGCAGAACAGCTCGGTCTGCATCTGTAATAAAGAACTCCAGCAGGGCCTCCGAGAACTCTCCCCATAGTATATCTATAATCGGTCGTCCTCTAAAGGTCGAGCGGCTGGCAGCTCTCCACCAATCCTTAGTGTATCCCTCTAATAAGGTCACTACCAAAGAGACTGCAACTACTGTTGGGCACATCATGCCTACCAGCAGCTCCTCCACACGCTCCACCCACTCCTCTGTTTGGATGGCAGTCTCTGTGCCTCTAAAAGTGGGAGGCCTCAATCCTCGGAAGGTTGTCAGCAAATCGGTAGGCGCCATCATCTCTCGTGGTGGTTGTGCCAAGGCTGTCCGGAAGGTGGCCAGGATGGTCGTCAGTGTCTGCCCCAAGTCGGTCTCAGCAAATGATACAACCGCGGGAACGACCGGGTCTGGAGGTGGGGTGGCGGGAACATATCCTCTGGAAGAGGTTCCCCCCTTACTGTACTCAGGTATTTGGAGAAGTAACAGGAAAAGTGTTAGTACTTTGCAAAAGTAGGGTAAATTTGCAAAAATGACTGACGAAGCGAAAACAACGATGTACGGGCATACTAACGTATAGTCTAGAATCCCTAAGCCTCTACACTAGGGTCCACCAGGCTTCCGCTGCGAGGTTCGTCCCAAACCGAAGGACGAAGCGGGGAACGGAGGGATTCTGAGACTGCTCCATAAGGACGAATCGAGATGGCTCTGATCCATTTGCAGGACCCCCCCCCCCCCAACCCTTTACCCGGGTCGGGCCGGAGGGGATTTTACTGCCCAAGACGTCCACTCGGTGCTCCTTAGGGGTAATGACCCACCATATCTAAGCACAAGGGGGGCCGTCTTGCTCGGCTAGAATCACAACTTTCACAATACACCAGAGAATTGCGGAAGCATTAACAGGAAATCAGAGTACAATATATATAATATTATATATATTTACATGAGTACAAAAGCCGTAGTTTAAGTATATAATAAGCCCGCAGGCTGTACAAGTACTAGATATCACTCCTCACTCTCTCTCCTTATTCAGCTCGTCGGTACTCACGTCTCGATACTCTGAAAACGTCGGGGGTGCATCTGCTCGAGTGGTTCTATCTGCTGGCGCAGTCTCTTGCGGCGGTGTGTTACTACGGTGCTTTATTTCCTGTGATTGATTATTTAAATAATTGTTAGTCACAGTGCTAAGTAGAAACAAATCTTCTCCCCAGATCCATATCCTCGAGACGAGTACACACCCACCCAACGAAAGTAGATAGTCGAAGCACGGAAGAGTTAGTACAACAATTCATATATATAGGCTAGAAGCATTTATAAAGAAACGCAACATAGTATAACTGGAAAAGCAGCAGTAATACATATCAGTTATTTATCCCGGCTCCACTAGCATAATAGCACATTGGACATTCTCAACTTGTACCCTATCGCAGGAATTCACAGCCGCGCACACACCGCAGGCATTCACAACCGCGCACACCAATCCTATGTCGACATAGTATGAACTGCTTTTGTTCCAACATGGTAGCGAGCCCCGCGGGCCTCACCGATGTGGCCGTCGGTGACAGTGGTCAGTCCTGCCACTTATGGGGGTGGTCGTACCGCACAGCCCAGGCCCTTGTGCACATCCCCGCATTCTCTTGGATGTGGGCGACATCCAGCGATTTAACATTTTGGCCGACCAGCGGAGGAAACCCGACGGGGAAAACATAAAGGCAGGTCACCCGTGGCACTCATCTCCCTGTCGCCTTGAGTCGTCGTAATTTCCGCACCGGTACGAACGGTCTGCAAGAGTGACTGACCCGTCACAATTTACCACAAGAAATTCACAAGTAATCAATCAAACAATCGTGCTAAAACGCACCGGGTTTGCGGCGGCCTACCTTACTAAACGTTAAACTTCAGGCGGCGAAGCTTAGCTCAACTTTCGACAAGGAGCGTGGGAGCGCTTAATTTGAGGGTAAACCCGGAGGAACACCTCCACTTCAGTTATCGCCAACTAAGGCTCAACCTTAACAATCAACTGCTCGTTAATGCAGGACCCGTGCTTATAATAATATATTGCAGAAACGAGAATGCAGTAATTTAAGCTGATAATAAATGCTACATAATGAGATGTGACTAGTACGAAACTGGAATAGTTCTGAAACGGAAGTACTGAACTGAAATGAATTTGACCAGTACGAGACTGGAGTAGTACTGAATTAAAAGTACTGAACTGAAATGAACTTGACCAGTACGAGACTGCAGTAGTACTGAATTAAAATTACTGAACTGAAATGAACTTGACCAGTACGAGACTGAAGTAGTATTAAATTGAAAATACTGATCTGAAATGAATAAAGGAGCTGGAGCAGTGCAAGACTGGAATAATCACAAAGAAAATGGTTAGTAGTTCAATCACTTCATCCCGGAGGCTTCAGTTCTATCTCCGTTCTCAGGAGGCATATTCAGTTTTATTTCAGCTTCCTTGGGTTACTCTCATTATTAAGATTTCTTAGTAATTGAGTTGCGTCTTATTAATCGCAACTTAATCAAATTGGAGCTTATTAGGAGTCACTTTCTGATTAATCGTCAAGGATAAATTTGCGACTTACTACTCGTACTCTGATCTTTCGAGCGTGTCCCAAATTACCCGAGGGTCGAGGTGCTCGACGGTTTCTCGAAAACTCAGAACTCCCGGATCTTGGTCACTTGCCTCGACCACTCCCGTTGATAGACCATTTATCATTTTTATCTGAAAGGGTGGTCACACGCTCAATTTTCACTTTCGAGGAAAATGAGTGTAATCAAGCGCGGCCCTAGGCTTCAAGGGACTGAGGAAAATTGAATTTTGATCCCCAAGTCCCCTAATTTTGATACAACCTCTAAGAGGGTCTAAAATGATCCTATAGAAATTTTCATAATTTTTTTGAAGAGTTTGGGCTTTTAATTTGGCCAAACAATTTTTTTTGGGCTTTTAAAAATATTAAATCAACTCCAAAAATCCTCTAAATTTTTGTGGAGGAAGGCCTCGGTACGGGGAACATTTTTCATGTTGATCACTTTGCTCCCAGAGGCATAGAAATGGTTCAGAAAATTTCTCAAAGTTAATATAATAATCTGGTCTGGTAATAGCAGATCAAAAATATCATGTGGCTGAGATCGAGTCGGTCCTTGAGAAATTGTCCTTCTAACCCCACAGCGGATCGGCCGCGGATCCGTTGTGAGGGCGCGGAAGTTGAGGCGGGGCGTCGTCAAGCGGAGCTGGACGATATTCGTCGAGCGGAGCTCGACGATAATCGTCGAGCGGAGCTCCGACCATAATCGTCGAGCGGAGCTCGACGATATTCGTCGAACGGGGATTCTACCATAATCGTCGAGCGGAGCTCGATGATATTCGTCGAGCGGGGCTTCGACAATAATCGTCGAGCGAAGCTCGACGAAAACAATCGTCGTACTGAGCTCGACGAAAGTCGTCGAGCTGAGCTCGACGAATCGTCGAGCAGAGTTCTTCGCCGCCTGCGCACCACCCTGCTTCTCCGGTGTTGAGGCCATCCCCGTAACCACCCCCGGCCAGCGCGTCGGGGCAAGGATTCTCTCTGGTGGTGGTCAACCCTTTTTCCAGCGCCACCCCCAGCGCGGGGATAGGTCAGCTCTCCTGCGGTCACCACCCGACCTGGAGCATGGGTCGGGTGGTGCCGGCGGCGCTCCGACCACCGGTGGGCCCATGCAAGACGTCCAGAAGGAGGGGAAGGGGGAGGGGAGAAGTTTCTACCTATGGTGGAGGGGATTGAGAAGGACCGGCTTGGTTGGCCATGTAAGGTGGCGGAGGTGGAGCTCGGGCTTGCCCCTTTTTTTCCGGCGACCTAAGCTTCGGCAGAGCTTGGGGGAGGGGTGGGGAAGTTGCTCTAAGCTGTGAGGAGATTATCAGGGGGTAGGGGCCCTTTTTATAGGCTGGAGAGGAGGGGGTCTCCTTTCTTTTCCCAATGTGGGATTAATCCCTCCTTAGGGAGGGATTAATCTCTACCCTCCAGCTGTCCAAGGACAGCTGGAGGCTCAACATATTTCCCTTATGTGGGAAATGAGGTGGAGTCCTTTTATGGGCTTGGGCTTTTACAAGAGGGGGGAGGGAAAAGAGAGAGGTGAGGGGGGAATTGAGTTAGTGGGCCTCCTTTTGCCTTCAAGGATGAGCTTGCTGGTTGGGGGCCCAAAGTGGATGAGGGAAGGGTAGGGTAACATCTTAATTAATTAATGAGGGGGAAAATGCATACTTCTTTTGGAAAAATCCAAAAAATTGGACTTTTTAGGGGGGTTTGACCAAAGTCAATCCTAGGGTGGGTCCCTCATGCTGGTCAAGGTCAAAGTGAGTCCAAGACACCAGGAGTTGGGTCAAAGTTGGGGTGTTGGGTCATAATTGATGTGTGCACGCTTCTCGGCGCATAACTGAGCTTGATTTGACCACGGTTTGACCACCCTTTATCGAAATTGACCGGAACCAATTTTGTTGACTTTGCATTGACTATACGAATCCAACGCTACTGACCGAGGTTGGATCGGAGTTTATTTGGTAAAATTTCAAAATTTGCGCGTCGCGACACGCTAAAATGGTCAAAATGTTTATATTCGTTCTTAGATCTTGAATCGTGACGCGGCGAGTTCTAATGTGCTCGTATTGACTATATGAGTCCACTGGAACTGACGGAACTCAAATCGGGGTTCTCTAGGCCGATATACAGAGTCTGGCTCTCGTGGCGTTTTACGAGGAATGGTTACATCCACCACATGACCTCGGGGTTCAACGGGACGAGTTCCGACGCGCTCGTATTGACTATACGAGGTCGCAGGAATTGACGGAACTCAAATCGGAATTCTCTGGCTCTATTTTCCGCCTATGGTCGCCTTCTACCGGGTCATGAGTAGGGGGTTCAGGTTACTTTTATTGGGCCCACTTGGGTTCTGATGGCCCAATAAAAGTTGGGATGTTACATCATGATCCTCCATGTGAGTACCATCGTAAGGGGACGTGTTCCCGTGATTGTGTGGCATAGTCACTGCGAGATCAACATCAAGCTTTGGGCTCTCGGTCGTGATGTGACTCAGGGAAATGACAACGGAAGAGCAACATAGACCTACACTCAAGAATGGATCTGTGGGTGTAGTGTCTGAGTTTCACAAACTTGGCGCGACGCTCGCCGAATAACTCAAAATGATCTAAATAATGCTTCCTATCCACGAGCCAATAGCTAGTGGGTGAGGGACACAATATACGCTTCATGTCGTTCCAAACTTCTATGTCTAATAATATAAGGAATTTCTTTATCAGTGTTCTCCATTCGTTATAGTTCAATCCTATGAATAGAGGTGGTGAAAACGAATTTTCAGTGTATAATTTTTCATCCCCACTTGTCAATTCAAGGTCAGGGTTGACCATTATTCCTGGTGGTGAAACCGTTGTGGAATAACCTGTCTATGATACCACTTGTTGGATCTTGTGGCCAACCTTAGAGGGTGGGGGGGTGAATAAGGTTTGCAACGTAGTTTCAAATTAAAAAATTATTTCGCTCTAGGAAATCGAGTTCTGGAAGCTACCGCGGGGCGTTAGGTATCTAACACGCAGCGGTATGTCTGTGGACTCGTTTTCCTATGCAAGTTCGTTCGCAAGCCACACAGCACAATCACTTACTTGACACAACCAGAACAATCACATAATCAGATAAAGAAGAAATAGGAATTTCCTTACATGAATTAAAATGACAATTGTTGTAAATGATTACAAGAACGTGATCTCCGTAACGCCGGAGATTGAAGGTGATGAAATATAAAAACTCGTTTGGTTTCTATACCGATTCGCTCCATGGACCGGTTGGCTCTATCCTTTTCCCTCCAGGAAAAGTCTTCGAGCCGGCTCTTCACCTCCTCACAAGGAAGGGTCTTAGAGCCTCTTCCCGGAACGACTTCATGTCTAGCATAGTGATCGAAGGATCAACACGACGAGCCCTTCCCGGAACGACTTCACCTCCTCACAAGGACCGGTTTCTATACCGATTGAACTATCCACGAGCCAATATCTCTGACTCTCAAGATCTCTCCCGGAACGACTATCCTCATAATAATCATTCCTAAGGTAACTGAGCGTGTCGAAGGATCAACACGATCTGCTCGCGTGTACGGATAAGCACGACGACAATCATCATATTGATCGTCTCTAGCATAGTGGGGTCGTGTTAGTGAGTCAACACGATCTCTGAATGTGGTGCACTGCGATCGAGAATGATCGTCGTAATAATGTGAGGATCTCCCTGACGGGGCTCTGTGAGAGCGGGTGCAAGTGGACTCAAGACCTCCAAAATGAGGTGGGGACAAGTGGTGATACCTAGACATAATGAAAAACCTATAGAATCTACGACTGCGTATCGAAAAGTGCACGCAACCTCCCTCTGATACCAATTGACGCAGGACGAATCTATAGGCGTTGGGAAACCTGCGACTTAACCCTACATGCTATGTAAATCTGACGGTTAGATCACAATTGGTAATAAATAAAGCATCCCACGCAAAATAAATCCACGACAAGGCAAAATATTTTTATTAGGGCAAAAACAAGCTTAGGCTTTCCTCCGCGGGGAGGATCAAAGCAAGAGCGCGCGGCATATGAATCCTTCCTGCAGTTAGAGATTAATTCATGCACAAATAACTATAATAAACTGTACGCCCAAGCAACCATGTAATAAACTACTGTAACAATGTTTTACAACTAAATACTGATACAAAAAACACAATACAAATAATAGTGCTGTTGTAAATAAAACAAATCTGAATATTAGAGAGCTCAAAGAGGGGTTCCGGTGGTTGGTGGACCGGATCGAGTAAGGGAAGGCTGGTTGAGAGATTAAGAAGGCTGGATCGGAGAGGTAAGTGGCTGAATTTGGGCTGAAATGCCCAAATCTGGACAAATTTGGTGATGATCAGTTGTTGGGAGGTGGATCCACGTGATGGGGAGTAATGACAGCAAATAAGGAAAGACTTGGCGGCTGGTTATGGCTTGAAAAATTCAGATTTGTGCTGTTTTGGGGCAGCACACGGTTAGACAACTGTAAGTGGGTGGCGGCATGGTTGGACAGTAAGGAGGGGGAGTTTGTGAGGGGGTATCGGTCCGGATCTGATGGGGAATAGGAGGGGAACGGTGGCTGTGCAGGGAAACAGGGAAGCGGTTATGATAGGGGTGGTTGGAGGGACAATCCGGGGAGGCCGGCGGCTGATCTAGGGGGAGAGAGGGTGGTGCGGTGGGCTGGCCGATATGGGCAGCACGGAGAAATTTCTGCAGGGAGGCTGGACAACAAAATAGGAAAGGTGGGGGGAGGGGGGAGGAGGAAAAAAATAAAAAGATACAAGACCTTACTCAAGGAGTCGTCACCAAGGGGTTTCACATAGTAGGCACCGCGGAGGAGATCGCCGGAATGAAGGAAGACACTCTCTTCTCCAAACATTCAGCAATGAGAAATGACGGCAGCCCTAAATCATCTGTTTATAAGAAATAAAAATTGGAGCACCCGGAATCAACGGCTATGATTGGTCATTGGTCTCGGGGCCAAAACTACATGGAATAGAATCCGAAAAGTACAAAGCTATATATGAAATTGATTCGCAACGCGAATCCGGACGCATTCACGAAGTCGTATCGTCGATCCAGGCACGCCACATGGTAAGTCTCCAAATCAGCCCCGAATGGGCCCAAAGTTCGTCCTCGTCTCTGCTCCGCATCAAAACCCCTGATCAGTGTCTTCAAACCAAACACATCCTGTTTGTCTTTATTAGTATTTGCAGCTTCTTTCTTTGCAATCATCAACCTTTATTTTCGAATTTCTACAGGTTGTGGAGATTGGGAAAGGAAGCAAGGTGAAGTATGAACTAGACAAAAGGACTGGGCTGATAAAGGTAAAGCTAAAAAAACTAAATGAAATTGAAGTGGTCTCACCATTTCACTTTAAAAATCCATTCTCCTTTTCTCTGGAGCCAAGAAATTCAAAAAAACAAAGAAAGTGAACATCTGTTCATGTGCAGGTGGACCGTGTTCTTTACTCTTCGGTGGTATACCCGCACAACTATGGTTTCATTCCACGAACACTCTGTGAAGACAATGATCCCTTGGATGTTTTGGTTCTCATGCAGGTGTGAATTTTGTAATTTGTATGAACTGGAACGGGATTAATAATAATCATCTATTAGGCACCATTCATTCAGACGAAGTTGAGCTCTTGGATTTTAAATTGGAGGGTCAATTCCAAATTTCATTGTTCGGTGATAAAATAAAGGAATTAGAAATTATTGCGGGTAATCCGGAATTCATTTTAAGGTAATTTCAAATCCTTTGTAACAACATTGGAATTGACCAGGAATTGGAATTGACCAGGAATTGGAATTGATCTCAATTCCAGTATCCAATTCCAGTTCCATTCAAACGAGCAGAGCCTTATTGGTTTCTATGTCAGCAGGGATTTTTTGCGTGTATTTTCTTGATTCTTGTTTTAACAGGAGCCAATCCTCCCAGGATGTTTCCTTCGTGCAAAAGCCATAGGCCTCATGCCTATGATTGATCAGGTACGTTATTTTATATGTGAATCAAGTTTTTATCGTCTTGATTCTATATTCTGCTTTCAAGCAAAATTACTCGAGTGTTGTATGTGCTGTTTATAAACAGGGAGAAAAGGATGATAAAATAATTGCTGTTTGTGCGGATGATCCAGAATATAGACATTATGCAGACATCAAGGAACTCCCACCTCATCGCTTGGCTGAAATTAGGCGCTTTTTTGAAGATTGTATCCTCATATTTTAGCAAATATTTTGTGTCATCTTTTCATATATTAAATCTTCAAATTTTCTTGTGTTTTGATCTTCTAATGTATGTATTTTGTAATTATAAGTTTCTTTATGCGCATAGAATGTGTGGGAATATCATTGATGTTAAAAGGGTACCAGAGAAAGGTTGAATGTAAAATTAACCTAAAACAAGAGCAAGAATTGCTCTTTACATTAATATACTAAATCGATTGCAAGTTTGGACTAAGCTGTATAAATCAATATGCGTTCTTTAGTTTAAATAAGACAAGAAAATGATTAATTATTCCTTGACACTCGTGAATCAGACAAGAAAAATGAGAACAAAGAGGTTGCTGTGAATGACTTCTTGCCAGCCGCTTCTGCTTATGACGCTATTCAGCACTCCATGTAAGACTTTTCAGTCTATTCAAGTTCTAATATTTTTGTGCATATGATATTTAGTATTACTAGTTAAACACATTAATGTCACATAGCTTAAAGTTATGATGTTTTAATCGGGCATAGCTTAAAGTTCATGATGTGTGAATCACAAATAGGTTGAACTTGATGACGTGCTTAGCACGCATAGCTTTAAGTTTATGACATGCTTTTTAAAGATATATATGGAGTGTTTAGTAAATTTGATTTATAATTGTTGATATCGGGCTCACTAAAAATATATATTTTGTAAAAAAAAATATAGTTCAGTAAACCCTAAAGCCCTAAAAAATATAGGGTAAGATTTGCCTAAATTTCAACTTTGTGGTGGGACCCTTCCTTGAGCCCTCGTTGTGCGGAAATGTTTTGTGCACCGTATATTCTTTGTAACCATCTATAACAAAACCAACAAAGGTGTACTCGGCTATGATCCTTATGATTTTTTTAATCTTAAAATACTATTGTAGTAGGAAGGCATTCCTTGGAATGAAATTATAAGGAAAGTGTTCACTTTGGGAAAAAAGCAATGTGATGTAGGGTATTCCAATACAAATGTAGTTTATGCTCCATGACGACATGCATATCACCACCACGCTTTGATAATTTTAATATACATTCTAAATTTGCAAATTATAAATATATCCAAATTTTCAAATAAGCAAAACACGACAACACAATAATAATATTCAAATGTTATACAACGAAAGGCTCACCAAAGTAATTCATCTTTGGATTTGGATGCATTCAACAAAAACCTGATCTAGATTTTTTCCGGGCCGGCGGGGTTTTTTTGCACTATGTATATGGGGATGACAGATCGGGGGCTATTAATCTCCTTCATGAAATTGCTTTTTAGCCGGTTTGTTTGGAGGGTTTCAGGGTGGTGGTAGCGCTAAGCTGAGTGGATGAAAGTATCGGGGGTGGAAAATGATGGCATGGGTTAGGGGAAATTGACATATTAGGGCTTTGCAAACTTATATTCCATGCCCTTGTTCATGCTTTAAAACAAGACACTGTTATAGCTTTATTGCTGCCAATAAAAATAAACTATAGTTAACATTATCTCAGGCATCTCATATATAGTAAGTTTTCAGCCCCGAGCAGGTTTTTACTCGTCTCTGCTCCGCATATGATAACCAACCCCATTAAAAACTTTGGTTTTGATCTTTAAAGTTGCGTTGTTTTTTTTGGATAAATCTATACCCTAAACAATTTTAGTCTAATTTGAAATAGGTCTAAACCTTTGTTTTTCTAAACCCTAAACCCTAAACCTTTAAAGTTTTTAAAGATTTTTGATGCTATATTAAAAAATGATTAAAAAGTATTATTTAACAAATATTAAATTATTTTTATCCTTTTTAATGAATTAATAATTTTTAATATTAAACATCCTAAACCAACCCTAACTCTCAGGGTGGGTATATATATATATACTACCCCTAAATCCATTTAGTTGTAAACCCATGGATTAAACCCTAAACTCCTAGGGGAGGTATATTTGTATACTAGCATCTACTACTCTCATGCTTGATGCATTTGGTTGTGAACAAGATCTATCCGTCCATGAGTTGCCTTGAGTGCGCACGGGCGAAACATTGCATGGTTTTTACGGGTTGTGAAGGAGATTCGATATATTCATAGTTTGTGATAATATGAAATCAAAGAAGAATGTTGGCATATGGCTAGGAAGGTCAAATCCCGCACAATTGGAGTTCAAAAAATACAAACAAAATTTGACATATTTAGTTGAATCGCATAGTTTTGTCAGAAGGTTGCGCACCCATGACAACTCGGTGCGCAACCCATGGACGGGCGGATCCCGTTCATAACCAAATAAATCGAGTACGGTCATAGCCCGTGCGAAAATGCTAATATAGAAAGCTTGAGAAAAAAAAGACCATATAAAACTATTTTGATAGTGATGATGTTGAAGAATTGGCGGACCCTTTGCTCCAATCACTCAATCCTTTATATTTCGTTTCTAGAAATATATACATTCCTTGCAAATGAACTGACGCAGTATTATTATTTTTAAATATTTGAAGGGACCTTTATGCAACCTACATAGTGGAGGGCCTAAGGAGATAAAGAGCTAGCGGGGTGCTGACCAGGTTGGACATGAAATCTTAATCGTCAGTTCGCAATATTATCCATCAGCTTAGATCTAGTAATAATAATAATAATACGATTTGTTAAACTCCCAAGTACTTTTCAGTTTTCACTCGCAGACATGCCGAAATATTATTTTTACCGGGATTTACAAGAAGCACCTGTGTTCAAGAAAATACAGGAGTATAGCAGTTGTGCATTCTATATCAGTTACAAATATATTTGTTCTCAGCCACTCCTGCCTTGAAGCTATCTTATGCTATTGACCTAATTAATGGTTAGCTCACTGACCAAGTACACTATTTTAGTGCGTCACTCATGCATCATTCTATCAGGGTATCCTAATACAAATTTGTATTATTTTCGGTGGGTATTTGTATGTAATATTAAAGTAAATTTTTTAAAAGCTGATGAAATTTGTATAGAAGTAGGATAAAAATTTCTAAATCATTTCTCTCAAAGCAAACTCATCTTGTAAAGCAAGTACAAAAAAATGGACCGTTAGGAGTGCCAAAAATATCTTTGCTGCAAGATTTGCGTCATTGTCAGCTTAACGCTGAAGCCGTCACTCTCCTGAAATAATGAATGATTTGATGGGTGAGTATCGAGATTGATGCATGTAATGATCTTCATCAGACAGCCATTCTGAGCCGGGCGACTTGATCTGGCGACTTGGTGATCTCGCCGTGAGAGGGTACTCGCGGCTTGAGCGCTCGCGTGTGGAGGCCTCGCCAGAAATATTTCGGTCCCGTCGCGTCGGTCTCGCCGTGCAAAGCTCGCTTGGGTGGTGCTCGCGTGTGAAGGCGGGAGCTCGCCGTGTGAAGGATGCATATCAGCCGCGCGAGTTTGGTGTGGTTGTCTCGCGGAAGGCTGGCCGCGCGAGTGGGGTACTCGCCTAGCAGAAGGGAGGTCGCACGGTCTGTGGCCGTTTGCGGTGGCGGTCTCGCACTTTGGTTTTGGTTTTGGTGTTAAGTAAAATCGGCTTGTGGAATTGAGATAGAGCGGGAACACATACACGTTTCCAACAATCACCACACTCTGTTTTTTTTTTTTTGCTTCAACAATAGATACAGAGACTGTCGTAATTTTGCTTTGGTGGCTCGACGAATTAATTTCTGCATTAATAGCCATTTACAGGCCTATTAATGATAAGCTCTGGTGACAATTCAACTTGGTAATCGCCCAAACAACCACCACTAGGTTGCGGCTACTACCACAAGCACTGGCCAAAATGTTCAGATACGTTCGGCTCTTCCCGTCGTAGCCAGCAATCTTCCGATTCCATGCGGCTCTTCCCGTACATATGCCGGGCCTTATAATATCCTTAAGCCGTGTTTATACATATAGCGGCTGCTGAGTCTGCTGCGGCTTCCGCCCCCTGATCGCCTCCTGAAGGGGGGAACCCGCCTCTAGGGCTGCGGGAACGACGCTCCCGCAGCCTTCGGAGGCCGCCTCCGCCGCATCCCGTGCCCGTAGGAGGAACGTCGTCGCTATCTCTAGGGGTTGCCATCGCTTCCTGCATCTGTAACCGTCGGCGACCTTGTACAAGCCGTCGCTGTCCTCTGTCGTACCGCCGCATCTAGCAGGCCGTTATCGTCCCTCGGTAGCATCCCTCGGAATGTGGTGATCAGATCCAGGGTAGGCAGATGTATTTGGTATTATTGAACGAGACGCAGTGATCGATGGGGAAGTTGATCCATGGAGCCGAATGAAGGAACGATGGCAGATGTCTTCAAGATGTTGGGCCCGAATGAGTTGGCCACATTGTTGAGGGTGTTGGGTTTATCGCAACGCCTGGCTGAGTTGAAATTTCCACCGATCGATCTAAAGCTTGATGGACCGACGACCTACCTGAGTTGGTCACGTCGTGTGAAGAAAATCTTGACAACGAAAAAAGTTGGGAATTTTCTGACAGGGGCATTGAAGAAACCAAAGAACTCGGCAGGAGATGAGTGGGAGTCGGCCCATATGATTGTGTTTATGTGGCTTCTTAGCTCGGTTGTCGCATCATTTTTCGCCACGGTAGATGGTCTCGAGACAATCATGGAGGTCTGGGATAAGCTGAAGAACACATATGATGGTGTGGGGAACACTCTGCGGGTATTCCAGGTGAAGGGAGACATCAATGACACTGTTCATGGGGAGAAAACGGTGCAGGAGTACGCCTCTGAGTTGGAACGGTTATGGGTGGATTACGATTACGCCTTTAGCAGGATGTGCTGCAGTGATCCACAGTGTCGGGCTTCCAAAATCATCGTGGCGAAAAGGATGATGATGTTCCTGAAGGGGTTATATGATAAGTTCGATCGGCGGAGAGCCCTGCTTCTGTCTGGTACGACGATTTCTCACTCACAGAGGCCATCTATGCTATGATTCAGGAGGAGACGCGTCTCAAACTGCAGGCAGGGACAGGAGGGTCCATGACTGTGAAGCCAGCGCTAGTGGTTCTTGCTCCTGGTGTTACTGGACAGAGGGAAGAAACTCGACAGTGCTACAACTGCAGCGAGGTTGGCCATTTGAGGCAGGCATGCTCCAAGCCGCCCAAGGAGAGAGATTTGGGTGGTGGACGGGGACGTGGTCGTGCCCACAGTGGCAGAGGAGGCTATCAAGCTAATTTGGGCATGACTGAAAGTGCGGAGGAACTTGGTGTTATTTATACAGAGGAGGAGCAGACCCTACTTAGCATGATGGAGGGCATCAAGCAAAAACAGACGGTCGAGGGGAGCAGAAATAGAGTTGGGGGGTCACTATGTATGCCCACCCACCTTTTGATGAATTTCTTGCTCTGGCGTCTATATCCTCTTCCAGGGCATCAGATTGGATCATCGACTCAGGTGCATCACGCCATGTGACAGGAAATGCAGGCGAGTTCTCCTCCTACACTCGTCTAGCCACTGCAGATAACATCTAGATGGCGGACGGTACGTTCCAGCCAGTGGTCGGTAAGGGTACTGTTAATTGTTCAGGTTAGGTAACACTATCCAATGTTTTGCATGCTTCTTCTTTTCCAATTAGTCTTTTATTCATTAGTTCCATAATTATTCGACTGAGATGCATTGTTTCTTTTGATATCCATAAGGTGACTTTCCAGGAGAAAGGAATGGGGCAGATGCTTGGCACTGGGACTTGGCATGATGGGCTGTGGTATCTGGATCGGGAAGGATTGGATGCGGCTTTAGTCTCCGTGGTAGAGACAATGAGAGTTGGAGGACAGAAGATGAGTGCAGAGGATGTGTTGATACTCCATCACAGGCAGTTATGACACCCATCTTTCAGGACTGTAGCTAGATTATTTCCTGTTATTTTCGAAACAACAAATAAAACAAAATTGATGTGTGATATTTGTGATTTAGGCAAGCTTACTAGGAGCTCGTATGCTAGTTCGGGTCGAAGAAACTCTTCTCTTTTTTATTTCATTAATTCTGATGTGTGGGGACCTTGTACTGTGAAGTTTTTTGAATAGTTATAAGTATTTTGTTACTTTCATTGATTGTGCATCTCGTGTTACGTGACTATATTTAATGAAAACTAAAATTGAGGTACTGACCTGCTTTCGAGATTTCCATAAGCTCGTGCAGACACAACACACTGCGGTGATTAAGGTACTAAGGTCAGACAATGAGACAGAATACACTAACAAGGGAATGGAGGAATACTTATCAGCTCATGGGATAGTGCATCAGACCACATGTGTCTGTCTACACACTGGCACAGAACGGAGTAGCGGAGAGGAAGAACAGACACCTTCTGGAGGTGGCAAGAAGTATGATGATGAACATGAAGGTGCCTCAAAGTCTGTGGGGATGTGCGGTGTTAACAGCGGCACCGCTGATCAACAGGATACCATCACATGTTCTAGGATGGAAGTCTCCGTGTCAGCAGTTGCAGAAACATAATAGGGGATACTTCCCTTGAAGGTATTCGGGTGTGTGTGTTTCGTAAAGGACAACAGACTGAGCGTCGGTAAGCTTGATGCAAGGGCAGTCAAGTGTATGTTTGTAGACTATTCTCGTACTCAAAAGGGGTACATATGTTGAAGCCTAGTGGAGAAAAGTTACTTCGTGAGCATGGATGTTCACTTTAGAGAGCTAGAACAGTACTACCGACAAGAGGGAGTCCTACCTACATTAGACTCGTCAGATACCGAAAATGTGAGGCTAAAAAGAGAAAGGTTTGTGATAGATCTGGGAGTATGGCAAGGAGGATCTGTAGTGGAGGAGCATGGGAGTGATGATGAGCAGGAGGAGGAGATTGAGGAGCAGAGGAAGGATGTGAGACCTACGGCTCAAGGGGAACTGCGACATACAGTAGGAGGAGTAAGCTGTCAGCAATGCAAGATCCAGTTTCTGTGCCTAGTCCAACTTCTAGTCTCTTGCCTACGTCGCCCCCTTCTCCTGGAACGCCTACTTCTCCACAAGGCTCAAGTGATATCCTTTCTCCTCCCCCTACTTCTTCTTCTCCTATGTTACAGAAGACTACTCGCAGCAATACGGGAAATCCTCCTGACAGATATTGTTGGTACCTTGCGTCATTTGTCTCTTACGACCGTATATCCTCTACACAGAGCATTCATTGCATCTTTGGGTAGTGTTATTGTACCTAACAATTGGCAGGTTGTCAAAGACGATCCAAAATGGAAGACGGCAATGAAGGAAAAGATGAGGGCCCTTGAGAAGAACAACCCTTGGGAGCTGACACGACTGTCAAAGGACAAGAAGGCCGTTGGATGCAAGTGGGTTTTCACCGTAAAGCAGAACCCAGATGGGCAGGTTGAGCATTACAAAACTCGGTTGGTCGCTAAGGGGTACAGTAAGACCTATGGCATCGACTTCGACGAGACGTTTGCACATGTTGCAAAGATGAGCACCGTTAGGACTCTCATCAGCCTGGCAGTGAACGATGGATAGATGTTGCACCAACTAGATGTGAAGAATGCATTCCTTCATGGAGATCTAACAGAGGAGGTGTACATGGAGATACCACCGGGTTTTGGTACGACCAAGACAGAAGACAGAGTCTGCAGGCTGAAGAAATCCCTCTATGGGCTGAAGCAGTCACCCCGAGCTTTGTTCGACAGATTCAGGAGATCAATGATTGGGGTGGGATATCATCAGATCAATGCAGACCGCACGATGTTTTTCAGGCAGAATGAAGGTCACACCACCATGTTTGCAGTGTATGTGGACGACATGATCATTACAGCGGATGATGAGCAGGAGATTGGCCGCTTCAAGGGGGCCTAGGCATGGAGTTTAAGGAAATACGCGTTGGATCTTCTCACTGAAACTGGGATGTTGGGTGCAAACCTGCTGCGATGTCAATCGATCAAAGATGTAAAATGGGTGCAGAGGCCGGAGAACCAGTAGATCGTGAAATATATCAAAGGCTAGTTGGGAAGTTGATCTATGTGAGTCACACTCGTCCGGACATCTCATTCTCTATAAGCATGGTGAGCCGCTACCTGCATGACCCGAGGAAGGGTCATATGGATGCAGTGTACCAGATTCTGCGATACTTGAAGAGTGCCCCTGGAAAGGGGATTGCTTTCAGAAGGAATGGGCACGTGATGATTGAAGGCTATTGTGACTCTGACTGGGCAAGTTGTGTGGATGATAGGAGGTGTACTTCAGGCTATTGCATATTTGTGGGAGGCAACTTGGTCTCATGGAGGAGCAAACAACAGTCAGTAGTGACTAGATCCACAGCAGAGACAGAGTACAGGATCATGACAGTATGTGTTGTAGAGCTCCTGTGGCCGAAAGGAATGCTTGGGGAGTCCAAGGAGATAGGATGAAGCTGTGGTGTGACAGCCAGTCAGCCATCATTATTGCAAACATTGCAGTCCAACACGATCGCACCAAGCATATAGAGATTGATAGATTTTTTATCAAGGAGAAGCTTGATAGTGGACTACTTGGGTTGAGTCACGTGCTGACCAAGGGGCAGGTTGCAGACTGCTTACCAAGGGATATGATTAGGGGTTGTAACAAGATAGGCTTAGTGAATATCTTTCGTCAATCTTGAGGACAAGTATTGTAATATTAGAACGAGTGGTATAGGCTATAAATAGTCATGTTAACCCTAATAATATAAGCTTTTTGTTTCAAATCCTACTTTTACTCGTTCAGCTGGTACGAAATTGAAATTTGCCCACGGTTTTGTGGTTTTTATATGTATTTCTCTGTCTGTTCTGGGAATTTAGCACTTAAAGGGAGGCCCCAGGCATCATTGAGGCCTTCACAGCAATACAAGTGCAACGCCTTTTTTGGAAAAGCCTCGCCAAACTAGGATCTAATTTGAGCTGTGATAAAATGGATTATGGAAAAAAAACACGATTTCCTCCTATTTCGCCATTGTGGGTTGATGGTCCCTGTTTGCCGCACAAAAATCACTTTCCTGATCTCTCACCTTTCTGCCCTCCGCATGTGACCTCCCCCGAAACCTTTTTTCACCTCGATCGCCGACGCATCCAAGCCTGATTGTGGGCCTCACTCTTTCGTTCTCCTCCATCGTTGTCACTCTTCTTTCCTCTCTTCTTTCTCCGCTTCTCTTCTTGCCGTTGGTCTTCTATCAATGCGCAGCATTACTCTGAAAACAAACTGTTTATCATTAGAGAAATTCATCACATACTTTACATGATCAAAGATGTCATTTAACTGCCACCATTGGTGGTCATCAATCAAATTCAACATAGGCATGCCTACTTCTATGGAAACGATGGCATGCCTACTTATATAAATTCCGGTTTTTACAAAATTTTCTCTCGTTGCTTTAAGAAGAGAAGCGCTTTTTTAGTCACTAATGGGTCAAAATTTTGTTTGCTTTTCTTGCTTCTGACCATTCCCTACATCTTCTCGACATTGTTGGACTGTAAAACTTTCGTGGGATCGTTAATGATGCATAATGTTTGGAGGAGATTATATATATTTGTTTGTTTGTTTGTTTGTTTTTGCTTGAGAACTTTCGTAAAGCCTTTGTTGATCTATAACATTTCAAATTCCTATGCTTTATTTGCCCAGTTATCAAAATTATGTTGCAAAAGAGATATCCAAGCGAATACTTTTGTTTGTCGGGATATCAGATGGGATCCAAATTAACCTTTTTTTTCTTCCGGATATCAGAAGTGATATCCAAGTGAACAATTTTGTTTGTCTGAGATATCAGAAGTCTTCTTATATCCAGGCGTGTTGCGGACTAACTCGGCGTTCTGGTCGGACCGGAATAAACTGGACCGTCTTAGCTCTCCGAACGGTCGAGCGCACACACAGTCAATGAAAAGAGAGGTGACATAAGAGGTTTTAACGTGGAAAAACTCTTCAATTGGGTAAAAAATCACGTGACCGGATCTGCGCCGGTCAAAGTCTACCATCAGGTTGCGGTTATAAAATGTTTGGAAAATCGAGGGCGACATATCGCTCCTCGTCACAACTTGGAGGTGAGAGAGAATTTATGACTCGCAACGGGCAACAAGTTGGTTGCGCCGAGGGAGTGAAGACTCCGGAAGAGCTCTGGCCTGAGGAAGAAGAAGACTCTGGAAGTGAAAAGATGAGAAATAATGAGACATGTGACTTCTTTTATAGCCTCCAGTAGGTGGTTATGCCCCCCCCCCCCCCCCCCTAACTTGGTGGTTTAGTGGGTGGTTACCTGTAGATCGGACAGCGACGGAGGCTCCGTAGTGATCGGACGGTGGCCAACCTGCAAGCGGCGGCGGCGGCTAGGCGGTCAAGCGGCGGCGGCCTGCAAGTGGTGGTGGCTAGGCGGTCAAGCAGCGGCAGCCTGCAAGCGGTGGCGGATAGGCGGTCAAGCGGCAGCCGCCTGCAAGCGGCGGCGCCTAGGCGGTCAAGCCGGCGCTGGCAGCCTGCAAGCTGCGGCGGCTAGGCGGTCAAGCGGCGGCGGCGGCTAGGCGGTCAAGCGGCGGCAGCGGCTAGGCGGTCAAGCGGCGGCGGCGGCTAGGCGGTCAAGCGTCGACGACCTGCAAGCGGCGGCGGCTAGGCGGTCAAACGTCGACGACCTGCAAGCGGCGGCGGCTAGGCGGTCAACCGTCGGCGGCCTGCAAGCGGCGGCGACTAGGCCTGCAAGCGGCGATGGCTAGGCGACCAAGCGTCGACGGCCTGCAAGCGGCGGCGGCTAGGCGGTCATGCGGCGGCGGCAAGGCGGTCAAGCAGCGGCGACTAGGCCTGCAAGCGGCGACGGCTAGGCGACCATGCAGCAACGGCCTGCAAGCGGCGACAGCTTTAGGCGGCGGTGCCTGCGGCAGGCGGCGGCGGCGGTAGTTGTTGTGTGGGAGGCTCTCATGATTTCTCTTATTGTGGTAGAGATCATGGGGAGTGGGATGACCGGTCAAACTCATGATCTTCACAATATGAGGGATCATGAGGGAGATGATTAAGTGCACACTCAAGCCTATAAATAGGGCTTCGTTCCATCAAGACGAATATTTTTGTTTGTCGGAATATTGAAATAATATTTGGGCAAACACTCATGTTCATGAGGATATCAAATAATTGATTGAGCAGAAATGATATACAAACGATCAAAAATGATTATCCAGACGGGCAAAATAATAGGAAAGTGAGCATAACGATATTTTTAACGAGCATAAATGAAATTCAAGGGAGAGGAAATGATCTTGGCGAAAAAGTAGATGTCACATTTGTTTTTTAAAAGTGTATTTTATACTCGTCAGATGTCATTATCGCAATGGTCCCGTCTGAGTGAAAAGGCATTATAGAAAAATGTCTCCTTGGTCCCAATAAACCTGTGATCTTGGCACAAGATTATACAGGTTGCGACTGACAGCAAGCAGAGCACAGCATGATTAGTAATGCATGTTGGAGCGTGTTGCAGCCTGCGAGACCTGCACCCGGCTCCACGCATATTAATGCATCTCAAACCTGCCTGCCAATCTGCCATTAGTATTGCCATGGGCTATGCGCACTCTTCGTCACCACAAAGTCGTGGGCCTGTTCATTGCCTACTCAAGCACATGGGATTCTGCAAGTCCATGCAAAATCACGAAAAACACTTCATTTTGTAGTTCTTTTTTAATTAGAGTTATTACGGTTATGATTGAATTTCAGTTCTACTAAAATCATGAACAAATCATTAAAGTAACCGTTCTTCAAATTAGAATTGCAATCTTATTTGACTTGATCGATTCTAGTTTGATTCTAGCATAATTTTTGAAACCGTGCATATGATTCTAGATCAAAAAAAAACTAAATTACTCTACCAATGGTTCAGTTTAATTCTGTGATTCTGATTCGGCTTCCATTCCAACTGGGCGAGATAGAAATGCCAAAACATTGTAATATTGTCTGACATTTCAAATTATTTTTCTTACATTTAAAATTTTTGTAATATGAAATTATTTTGTTGCTAAAAATTTCTTCTAAATTAGAAAGAAATTCTTTCCTTCCCAATTTTTTTTTACAAAATAGAAATAAAAAAGATTCACGCTAAAATTAGATAATCAGTTTAGCTATAAAATTATTTCATTTCTAAATGAATTTAGCTTCTTGCATTTTTCCTATTTGTGATATATACAGGAATTTAGCTCCTTGCCTACTTAAATTTATTGGGTAACAACCATTACCCAATAAAGAATGAGAGAGGAAATTTATAGAATGGCCGAAGATATCATAAATATTAGTAAAGTTTTTATAATTGTAGTTGATGTTTAATCAAAGGAAGAACATATTTCAAAATATCCATCCAAATGGTGTTAAATTGTGCTGATATAATAGCTCCGTTTGTTTCAGCGGTGCTGGCTAGGTGGCCGGCACCGCCGGCCGGGTGGCTGGCTGCCTGATTCGTGCGGCGGTTACGCCATGGCCAGTGTTTGTATGGCGGCTCGGGGCAGTTTTGTCGTGGAGTTAGTGAGGTTGATTTTGATTAAGCCCCATGACACCCCTCTAAATTAGTGGGGGATAAAGAAATTCTAGCTATTCGTAGCTCGAAATTCCTATAAATTGAGAGTCCCTCTATTAGATGTCTTGGATATCCAAAATGGCATCTAAATTATAATTTTAGATATGTGATAACGTGCGTAATTTACAACTTTTTATGCAGTCATAACCTTTGTTTTTTGGGAGACGGATAAACAGTGGGCTACATGGTTATAAAATATGCTTTGCCAAAAGAGGGGGAGAGGCAGAAAAATATAACCAGAACATTCACTCACCACCACCTCATTGGTGCCAAACACAACCTCACTTCCCCTTCCCTTCTATAAAAACCTAAGTCAAGCTTCTCCAATAAAACTCCCCCTTCCCCTCCCTATGAATAAGCATCCACCGCTCGTTCCATCGTGATCGCAATGGCCAAATGACTCTGGCGGTCGCAGATCAAGCGCAGATCCTCCATGGCTATCATGTTGGAGATCAATCGCTGATTTCGCTTTTCGAATGGCTGCAACTTACTCGGTGATGAATCGAACGTTTGTGTTGTCCGCAGAAGATTGAAACTCAAGGGCAACTTAGAATCTTTGGCAATGGCACGAGATTGTTCCTTCGGAGTAGTTGTTCTTACAGTGGTGAATAATATATACCCTCCCTTTTTCATAAAAGCATGCGACTTGTTTCCTAAGTGCAACACCTTCACATGCTTGCAAAGCTATTGCACGTGCCATAGTATCTTTAAAAGCATGTTTTCATGATAATTAGAATTGTATGTATGTGGCAGCTCGGTGAACAAACCATCCCCGCACAACGAGGTTCTGGAGAAGAGTCCGATCATAAGGATGAAATGTAAGCAAATCTTACCCTGCATTTT
This sequence comes from Platanthera guangdongensis, assembly GCA_039583875.1. NCBI lineage: Eukaryota > Viridiplantae > Streptophyta > Magnoliopsida > Asparagales > Orchidaceae > Platanthera > Platanthera guangdongensis. The sequence continues at coordinate 140,541,345 of CM077160.1, read as the reverse complement.
CGCAAGAGGCTGCTTCCAGGACTCAAACCCGTGACCTCAAGGCCACACAGCGACGCCTTAATCAGTGCGCCAAGGCACCCCTTCGAAGATTGTATATAAAACAAATAAAAATATATTCAAAGGCATGCTCCCATGCATTTACAAAACACATTTTCATGTTTATTAGAAAATTATAGAACGCAAAAAAAGGGAAATATACCAAAATAAAAATAGTAAATATGTATTTTTTTTACATTCATCGGGAAAATACCTACGAAAAATATTCAAAACGAAATACTTTTTGTATGATTTTTACTAGAATCATTACTAAAAAGGGCAGACCAGTACACCACAAAAATGAAATATAGGCAAACCTTACCTTGCATTTTTACAAGAGGCTCCTTCCCTTCCCAAAGTCAAACATGTGGCATCAACGTTACGCGGCAACACCTCAACCGGTGCGCCGCAGCTCCCCTTCTACTAAAATCATTACTTACTACACAAAATTGCATACAAAATTATTCTAAATGAGATGCTGTTTTTAGATACATATATTTAAAATGAGCACAAACAATTAGGGAAAATTGTCTATCGACTATAGGATGAAATATATATAATTAACAGAACAAAAATTCAGTAAATGATAACATTAGAAAATATTAATCAAGAGCAAAGGTCACGCCAACCAACATCAGAGAGAGAATAGAAACTCGCAGTTGCTGCTTCGAAAAAAAACACGCATGCAGATAATTAAACAAGAAAAAGGTTCAAATTTTAACTACTTGGAGGTGCTTATCCGTCCGACATGAGCAAAAAATCCAAACTTCCAACAGCAATCAAGAAGAAAATAATAGTGAGAGTTCAGATAGTACTTGGTTCCGCTCGAAACCAATCTAGTAAAAGAAGCCGAGAACTTTCCCGCCAACATTCTTCCTCCTGGCTTCCTCATGGTCCATGATACCAGCAGAAGTTGTCAACACAATGTAACCAAACTGCAAAATTTTGAACATACAATGTGGTGGAATTTGATGAATACAGATATAATAAGAACACCAAATAATCTAGCTACCTGTCTGGAGGGCAGCAGCCTGGCAGTCCAGGGTTCAATATCCTTGACACCAACATCAAACCGAGGACTGATGACACCGCATTTGTTCAATCTGCCGTTCAATTCGACGACTATTTTCCCCGACCTGTGATCATCCACGTATTCAAACTCACCAATGTACCCTGCAGAATAAGTGAAATGATGATATTTGAGTTTGGTTTGTGAAAAAAAAAACAAGTATCATAAGCATGCCGGTGGGGAGGAACAAACCATGCTTCTGCATGACCAAGAGGAACTTGATGATAACTTTTGATGATGGTCTGATCTTAACCTGTCTCTTTCCACGTTTCTCGGCATTATACATGCTCTTGAGAGCGTCATTCAGTACACTCACTCTCACCATGCTTTGAAAACCTGGGGGCGTAGAACAAAATAATCATGCTCAATACCAATGAAAGAAAACTACTAGCTGCAGAAATCGAGGGGACGATGTTTGTTCCGGAGGCATTTGTAATGTTACGAGAGCATGAGTTTAGGGCTAGGTACCGCCCCAATGGTTGTCCGCCCCTATTGCTACCCCTTCAGAAAAATGAGATTAAGCCATGCAATTGATGATTATAAAACCTAGTAATTTTTTCTCTCCGGTAAATGGATGGGCCCCAGGAAATGGAGAGGATGACCTTCAGGATCCATCATGGGCTTTTTGAGTTAATGGTGCTGCCCTTTGGGCTCACCAACACTCCATCCACCTTTCAAAGCTTTTATGATTTTCAGGCCCTCCTGCATAAATTCATGCTTGTGTTTTTAATGATATTTTATGTACAGTAAGATCTGGACCTGGCGCGCTGGCGCAGAGTTCTGCAGCTTATCCATCAACACCAACTGTTTATCAAAAAGAAGTGCTCCTTTGGAGAGAGCAGGGTGACTTACCTAGGCATGTAGTGCATAGTGAAAGGGGGCAACAGACCCTGACATTCAGACAGTGACAGTATGACTGACACCCCATATGTCGTGCGAGCTTCACATAGTTTTGGGGCTCGCAGCGTATTATTGTCGCTTCATCAAGGGTTAGAGTGTGACCACCCTTAGAGAAGGCCAGTGCTGCATGCGAGGACCTCAAACAGACATTGATCACAATATCTGTTTGTACAAACCTGTATTCGCGGAGCGGGGTCCCCAAGCAAGGCGCAAGATTTGCTACACATTTTTAAGCTTTTCGGGGGTTTTGCACTACTGGGGGCCAATTTATTGTTGACCATGCATGATATTCTAGTAGGGGGATAAAAAATTTTGCCTAGCTTGCTAGTGTCCGGCCCGTTGAAGGTCTCGCCCGGCCTAGTTCCCAGGGTCTCGGCGAGACGCCTCTCAGGTCTCGGCGAGACGGCTCCCAGGATCTCGGCGAGACGGCTCCCAGGATCTCGGCGAGACAACTCCCAGAGTCTCGGCGAGACAGCTCCCAGGATCTCAGCGAGACAGCTCCCAGGATCTCGCCCGGCTTGAGCAGCTCGCCCGGCTTGAGGATATGGTGGGCTGCCGAATAGCTGTTCAAAATAGCGAGGAGTTTGGTAGTTGGCAGACCAGCCCCGGGGTATTTCAGTAATTTAAGAGCAGCGGGATTGCGCTATTGGCAGGTCATTCCTGAAAACCTATAAATAGACCCTTGGGGTGCCTTGGAGAGGGATCAGTTTTTCACCACTCCTCATCATCTTCCTTCATCCTCCAAGGCACCTAGCTCGGCATTAGCTAGGGAGGGGGAGATCTCAAAGGTCTTCCAGGTGTGAGGTGGACCTCCACGCTAGAGCCAAGGGTCATTCCCCAAATTCAGGTCTCTCACCAAGGGACGGCTTGGGAGAAGTAGGTGTGAGCTGCACCCCTAGGTCTGAACTCTAGGTGGAACCGAATCTCGGTTCCAACATTTTGGTGCGGTGAGCGTGGACCGCGACTCATACAGAAGTTCTTAAGCAGGTTCCATGGCGGGAGATCATGGAGGTGGTGATGACCCCAACCAGTTCCCCAACCCAACACCCTTTGTAGGGAGGGAAGAGTTCATGACATTCAAGGCATCATGGAGATGCTGCGAAATATTGTTCATAGGGGTGACTGCTCAACTCCCACCCCCCAGGATCCAGCCTCCAGGGGTCTCGGCGATCCAGCTTCCCGGGGTCTAGGCGAGATGACCCCAGGAGGGGTGGAAGAAAGTGCATCAGGAAGACGACCCGGGAAGGAAAGGATGGGAGAGGGGGTCGAGCGAGACCTTACCGGTCGGGAGTTATTCCCCAGCCCGGCGAGTGCTAGCCACCCAGGCGAGCAGGTCGCGTGAGTGGAGCATGCGAGACCACCAAGTTGGGGGCCACCCTTCAGCGAGCTGATTCTTTCAGCTCCTGTTCCCGAGGGGTTCAGGGAGCCTGACATGACTTATTATATCGGGAAGGATGATCCCGTTCAACAACTGTAGTGATTCGAAGATGTGGTCTCTATCAGGCCGATGACGGATGCATTCAAGTGTCGCCTCTTCGCGATCACGTTGAAAGACAAGGCAAGGGATTGGTTCCATCAACTCCCAGCGAGATCGATCTACGGGTTCGAAGACTTGAGCCAAAGCTTTCAGCTCTGCTTCTCCACTTCTAAAAAGAGGAGGAAGAGTCCTGAGTTCCATCTTCCTGATAAGACAGAGGGTGGAGGAGTCGTTGGCCCAATATGCGGACAGGTTCCAAGAAGAGATCCTGGACATCCAGGAGATGTCGGGGTATGCCCTCCAGATGGCGTTTACAGTGGGGTTGCGTGAGGGGTTCTTCGAAATGAGTCTGACCCTATCCTTCGAGGGGCTGATGGAAAGGGCGGCAGAGGAGATAGCAACTGAGGCGGCCAACCCGGCGTTTGTCAAGAAGTTGGCAAGGTTAACAGAGTCAGAGTCGAAGGAGCAAAGTGGCTCGAGGCACCAGGAGGGAAGAAGGAGAGAAGAGCAGAGAGCTCAGGGGTTCCAGGGACCTCAGGAAGGTCCGGAGCCAGGTTGGAGGCAACAGGGAGGGCCCGTTCAGGGTCCAGGAAAAGGTCTCGTCCAGGGTGGGGGGAACTTCCATGGAGGCCAAGGGAGGTTCAACTTCCAGAGGCAAGCCCCTAGGCAGCTCCTACCCCCACCGCAGCAAGCCATGGCGATAGGAAGAGGGGGAAGAGGTAACGGGAGAAATCACCCAGCCCGTCGAAAAAGGGAAGGAAGAGTGTTGTCATACTGTGACTTCCACCAGGTAGAGGGTCACGTCACAGCTACCTGCCCCGAATTCCTGGAAGTGAGAGAGGCGAGAGCCCCAACCCAGCAGCGGTAGCCGGTGCGGATTGAAGTTCTACCCAGAGAGAGAGGAGATGACGTATGTGAGGATTGGGTCGATGTTGGACCCCGGGGAGTTATAGGAGTATTCCACGGTGGAGTAGGGATCGAGGCCACTCGAAAGGCAAGCCTCCATGTCATGTACCGTCGGAGCGTCGCTTTGACATCCCAGACCCCACCCCCAGAGAAGAGGATCACCTTCTCAATGAAGGACATGCCGGATCGTAAGGATCCGTTCTGGGATGCGCTGGTCATCCAGGCAGCCATCGAGGGCTACACCGTCTCCCGGATCTTGGTCGACAACGGGAGCTCCGTCAACGTCGTTTTCAAAAAGACGTGTGATGGGATGAAAGTGGAACCAAGGAGGGTGTTGGCCTCGGACGGACCCCTGCTCGGATTTTCAGGGGAAAGGAAGGAGGTAGAAGGTGGAGTCGAACTCCAGGTGAAGTTTGGTGGGGCCTCAAGGAACTGCCGGTTCGGCATTGTTGACGCTCCGAGCAGTTACAATGTCATCTTCGGAAGGCCCCTCATCAGCGCCTTTCGTTGTGTGTCATCGTCCTTCCACCAGTGCCTTCACGTTGTGTGGCAAGGCGGTCATCACGGCCGTCAACACCCTTGGCGAGCCACAGAAGAGATGGAGAAGATCAGTGCTTGAGCAGGATAGAGGTATCAGAGGAGGAGGCAAGTTTCAAACTGAAGAAACCTTGTTTCTGGTCTTTTTCCCTTTATGTTTTTGTAATGGCTCTATCCAAGTCAGTCATGTATCCTGAAAATTTTCGTTTGAGGATGTGAATTTTGTAGAGAATGAGACCCCGAGAGGATCTCCCCACTCAGACTCTCACTATGCATAAGCAAGGCCTCGGTGGAGAGTAAGTGCTACGTCACGCCAACATGCGGTTTTTGGCGTCCAAACCGACCCGAACCAACAAAGTCGGTTCGGTTTTCCATCGGTTCCTGGTTAATATCAAACCCGAGCCAGGGCATGCTATCCAACTCATTAAAGAGATGGAGAAGTTCCTCCATATCATGTACTTTCTGCTGAGCTTGAGCAATGATAGGATAGAGGTATCAGAGGATTGTGGAGGATATAACCATCAATTCATTAGAATGCAATTCATACGGTGCATCTGGGAATGCTCATTAGTTTTAAATGGCTTAGCAGATTTACACTCCTGAAGAAACATGAACAGTATTTGTTTCGGTAAGGTAAAGCGGGAACTTTTTCCATTAAGATGCTTTATGTTAAAGCGGGAACAGGAAGATTTGTAGGGAAAAAAACCAAAAAATGAGTCATACTATTCTCTAGCAATAGAAGGGAATAGGAAGATGAACCCTGACCAGCTGAGTCAGGAGGTCATGTATCCTGAAGTCTCCGATTGCGTTTTGCGATTGCGATTGCGAACCCCGTCAGGAAACTAGAAAGTGAAAGGATGGAGACCCGACGAAACTCTTGAATCTCGACAAAATGAAGGAGAAAAAAATTTGAAATCCGAAGGCCGAAACCCAATCACTATGATTCAAATAAGAATATAATATATTAAACTCTTTGACGTGCCTAACTACCCAACATAAAAATAATAATATGCCAGTGTAACAGTGAGTTATACTACTATACAGGATCAGAATGTCTGACTTTAAATTAAAAAACTAATTAGTTAAACACTAAACTTTAATTATGTTAAATAAAAAAGACGGTTTTCACAACCTAAAACCGACCCACTAGTCCTGTTTTCATCCAGACCGAACCGACACCGGACCGGGCGGTCGTTTCAAATGTGCCTCGGTGGAGAGTAAGTCCCAACTCCGAGAGGATCTCCTCACCCAGATTCTCACTAGCTGGATGAGTCGAATGTGCCTCGGTGGAGAGAAGGTGTCAACCCCGAGAGGATCTCCTCACTCAGAACTCACTAGCTGGATGAGTCGAATGTGCCTCGGTGAAGAGAAGGTGCCAACCCCCGAGAGGATCTCCTCACTCAGGCTCTCACAAGCTGGATGGGTCGAATGTGTCTCGGTGGAGAGAAGGTGTCAACCCCGAGAGGATCTCCTCACCCAGGTTTTCACTAGCTGGATCGGTTGAATGTGCCTCAGTGGAGAAAAAGTGCCAACCCCCGAGAGGATCTCCTCACTCAGGCTCTCACAAGCTGGATGGGTCGAATGTGCCTCGGTGGAGGGTAAGTTTCAGCCCCGAGAGGATCTCCTCACCCAGGCTCTCACTAGCTGGATGGGTCGAATGTGCCTCGGTGGAGAGTAAGGTGCCAACCCCGAGAGGATCTCCTCACTCAGGCTCTCACTAGCTGGATGAGTCGAATGTGTCTCGGTGGAGAGAAGGTTCCAACCCCGAGAGAATCTCCTCACCCAGGCTCTCACTAGCTGGATGGGTCGAATGTGCCTCAGTGGAAAGTAAGGTTCCAGCCCCGAGAGGATCTCCTCACTCAGGCTCTCACTAGCTGGATGGGTCGAATGTGCCTCGGTGGAGAGAAGATACCAATCCCGAGAGGATCTCCTCAACCAGGCTCTCACTAGCTGGATGGGTCGAATGTGTCTCGGTAGAGAGTAAGTTCTAACCCCGAGAGGATCTCCTCACTCAGGCTCTCACTAGCTGGATGGGTCGAATGTGCCTCGGTGGAGAGAAGGTATCAACCCCGAGAGGATCTCCTCACCCAGGCTCTCACTAGCTGGATGGGTCGAATGTGCCTCGGTGGAGATAAGATTCCAACCCCGGAGGGGATCTCGCCACCCAGGCTCTCGTTAGCTGGCACGGCAGGTTGACGCCTCGGAGAGGCCAAGTATTTTCGGCTCCAAGAGTGTTACACTCAGCGAATACGTTGGGTTTGACGTTTCTTTTCGAGCGTGAAACTCGCTCGAAAAGAGCGGGGATTGTGTACAACCTCGTATTCGCGGAGCAGGGTCCCCAAGCAAGGCGCAAGACTTGCTACACATTTTTAAGCTTTTCGGGGGTTTTGCACTCCTGGGGGCCAATTTATTGTTGACCTGCATGATATTCTAGTAGGGGGATAAAAACTTTTGCCTAGCTTGCTAGTGCCCGGCCCCTTGAAGGTCTCGCCCGGCCTAGTTCCCAGGGTCTCGGCGAGACAGCTCCCAGGATCTCGGCGAGACGGCTCCCAGGATCTCGGCGAGACAGCTCCCAGGGTCTCGGCGAGACGGCTCCCAGGATCTCGGCGAGACAGCTCCCAGGGTCTCGGCGAGACAGCTCCCAGGGTCTCGGCGAGACAGCTCCCAGGATCTCGGCGAGACAGCTCCCAGGATCTCGCCGGCTTGAGCAGCTTGCCCGGCTTGAGCAGCTCGCCATTTTACCCCCGGTGGGCTGCGAATAGCTGTTCAAAATAGCGGAGTTTGGGTGTTGGCGGACCAGCCCAGGGTTATTTCAGTAATTTCAGAGCCGCGGGATTGCGCTATTGGCAGGCCATCCCCAAAAACCTATAAGTAGACCCTTGGGGTGTCTTGGAGAGGGATCAGTTTTTCACCACTTCTCATCCTCTTCCTTCATCCTCCAAGGCACCTAGTTCGGCATTGACTAGGGAGGGGGAGATCTCGAAAGTCTTCTGGGTGTGAGGTGGGACCTCTACGCTAGAGCCAAGGGTCATTCCCCAAATTCAGGTCTCTCACCAAGGGACGCCTTGAGAGAAGTAGGAGTGAGTTGCAGTCCTAGGTCTGAACTGTAGGTGGAACCGAATCTCGGTTCCAACAATGTCCATCTACCAAACTTCAGTTCCTCAGGGCTTGAGAGAACTCGACTTCGGTGACACTGTGTTAATGGATGCAAGTCTGCAACTGAGATATCTGGACGTCGACGTTGTAACTCACTGGCACTAATCCAACAAATATCCAAAATATCCCTTCCCCTCGAGGAGATCAAGTATCGTTAGTAGGCCCTTTGATGCAACCCGTGACGCATCTTTATTTTTTTTGTACATATTTTATTTTTGTAGCGCATATCGTGGCGCGTTTGGTTTCATTTTGTTGTGTTGAGTTGTGCGCGCATGTTATTAGCGTTTTTTTGCGCATATTGTTCGCGCAATTTTTTGTTTGACTCGTTGGTGTGACCGGTCAACGGGACCCTAAATGCATAGGTCCGGTATTTTACGAGATAGGTTAATTAGGGCAGGCTCAAGTAATTAACTGTAATTTTATGAGTTATCAAATTGCATTGTGGTGAGCTTAATTTTCAAAAGCCCAGTTATCATCCAGCGCTCTCCACAAGTCCACTACATTATTCCTAAAATCTGTCAATATCAAAAAGAACTCAAAAACCCTAATCCCCTTCAATAAAAACAAACCCTCCCCCACTCATAACAGCCGGCTGGAAATGAAAAATTGAACGGGATATTTTTCCTCGTTCGGTTTTTTCTCCAGCGCCGCCTGAAGCCCGCGACGAAAGCCTCGACGCCGACTTCCCCTTCCCTTTCTCCACCCCTTCCAGCACCGGCTCCGCCTCTGGAGTCCTCCCCAGGGGCTGGCGAGCTCTCCTTTGTCAATCCCCTAAGTTATCAAAGGCGCGAGGCACACCGAGGCGCAAAGGGCCCCTGGAGCCTAGGCGCAAGGCGCAGGCGCGCGCCTGAGGCACGTGAAGCACACAGAAAGGAGAAAAAGGAAATTGGGCGAATTGGGCGCCCAATCCGCTGAAATTGAGCGAATTGGGCGCCCAATCCGCTAAAATTGAGCGAATTGGGCGCCCAATCCGCTGAAATTCTGCGAATTGGGAGCCCAATCCGCTGAAATTCTGCGAATTCGCTGAAATTCAACGAATCGGGCGCTCAATTCGCTGAAATTATGCGAATTCGCTCAATTTCAGCGAATTGGGCGCCAAATTCGCTCAATTGAGCGAAATTGGGCGCCCAATTCGCTCAATTTCAGCGAATCGGGTGCCCAAGTTGAGCAAATTGGGCGCCCAAGTGTGCCTAGCGGTGCCTCGGGTACATATGAGATCATGTTTTGCCCATCTCAAAAAAAAATTAAAAAAAACACCTTGAAAGGCCCAGCCGTGCCTTTGGCGCGCCTGAGCGCCAGTAAGGCGCGCGCCTGGGGCACATTGCCCGCCTCAGCCGTGCTGAGGCGCGGCGGGCTGCGCCGGGTGTGCCCGACGCCTCAGGCGCGCCTAGGAGCGCACCTTGACAACTAAGCCAATCCAGAAGCTGATCGTTCCTTCCACAGCTGTTTGTCGCTCAAGCAGTCGCCGAACTTCCCGTCCAGATCCGTCGCCGCCTGGGAGAGCTTCGTCTGGCTCCCATGTGGACGTCGAAGCTCCTCTAAGGCCCTAACGCCATTTCTAGCACTGCCATCTGGCAGATCCAGCCAGCCGCCAGCATCCTCCTTGCTTCCAGTCAGCAGCAGCCGCCTTCCCTGCCGCCAATGCCACTCTCAGTCCACGACGACCCTTCCTCTGCTTGTCTCCAGCATTTCCTGTAGCATCGAGGCAGTCCCAAACCAATCCTTCACCTCTGTGAAGTCCCGAGCACCTACAACCTTCCTCTTCACCTTCCAGGAGATCCATCATCCATTGCCACTCTTCCCTGGGTATACCTCTCTACCTCTACTCTCTGCAACCTTAGTTGTTTTATGCTCAAATTTCAAATGAATAGTAATTGTTGTAGCTTGCCCTAATTAATTGTTATCTCCTCATTACCGTTATTTTGTTACACGTGCATGCCACCAATTATCCGTTTAAAATTGCCCGGGAAAACCTTCGCGCCACATTTATTTTAAAAGATCTCATTTTTATTAGCGTTCAAAACTACACCCCCCACCTTGGTTTACATCAACCTTGCACGAGTCTGGAACTCCCGAACATCAAGCACCTGATCAATCTCCTCCGTGGTGAGTGTTAAGGCCGGCTGAAAACCCGTTGTCACCCCAAGGTAGGTGGTGGTGTAGGAACGGTGGGTGGGGGTCCATGGAAGAAGCAGAGGTCTGTCGCATAAAAAATCGGTGATGTGTCGAATTTCAAGGGCGGATCTAAAAGGTAGGCGTTTTTGCCCAACCGTTTCCTTAACTGAAAAGGACCAAAGCGACGTTGTCGGAGCTTGTGATATGTACCAAAGGGAAATCTTTCCTTCCTAAAATGAACTAACACCCAATCACCTTCTGAAAAATACGTGTCATGTCGATGTATGTCGGCGTCGACCATGTGTTTTTCAAATGTTACCAGTAGTTATCGTTAATAGTTTCACGCAATGATTTAAATTTGTCAAATCTAAGTAGTAGCATCAAAGGAAAAAACACTCATGAGAAGGTAAAGAGTGGCCGTCAAGGAAATGAGGAATAGGAAATCCATAGACAATCTCAAAAGGGGCTTTTGGGTGGAGCGATTTAATGTACTATTATATTGCAAACTCGGCTTGGGCTAGTGCCAAATGGCCCAAATCTCACTGCTTGGGATGCTCACCTGCCAAACATCTCAATAAATTGCCCAAGCTTCGGTTGACTACTTCAGCTTGCCCATCAATTTGGGGGTGATAGGTGCTACTGAATTTTAATTGTGTCAAGTTTATCCCATAGAGTTTTCCAAAGAAATCCATAAAGCGAAAGTTCCTATCAGAAATGAATGTACGTGGAACCCCGTGAAGTCTAACCACCTTCTTAAAGAAAAGATCTGTTATGAGTGTAGCATCGTAGGTTTTCCGACGGGCTATAAAATGGGTCATTTTGGAAAACCTATCGATCACCACAAAAACGGGGTCAACCCTACGTGTCGTACAAGGAAAATCACTAACAAAGGCCATGGAGATCTAATCTTGTGGTCTCTCAGGGATGGGTAACGGAGTGTATAATCCAATGTTCTGGGACTGTCCCTTATATAACTGGCAGGTGTGGCAAGTGCGTACGAGGCTAACAATATCTCGTCTCATATGAGGCCAATAATAGCATGTAGCCACCCGATCTAACAACTTAGCATGTCCTACATGTTCCCCTAATCTAGATGAGCGCAGCTCGGTGAGCAAGGCCTCTCGTCACGGTCCCTGGCAGATATACAACCTAGTACCCCTAAATAGGTATCCTCGCTCACACAAAAATGTGTTGTCGCATCTGCTCCATGTATATGTTACGTGCCTCTTTTGGTGGTTTGTCGGAGAGCGGCGGGTGAAGGATGCAAGGGTGTTAGCTCTAAGAATGGCGGAGATGAGAGAAGACGAACCCTAGAAGAGAAGGGGTGAGGAGAGAAGAACCATGAAGAGGGAGAGAGGAGGCCCAAGAAGGGAGAGAAGAGAAGCTTGATTAATTTCTTACATAATCCTTACATGACCCAAAGAGCTCTTTATATATAGACATCGATAGCATAACCGTAAATAACATGAACATACAACAAATATTAAAAACACTTAAACGCTACGACGTTATGACCCAATATTACAATGACTCAACTCAACATATAAATAATAATAATTATAATACGGGATAACTGACGGAGGATCCATAACACTTCATCCGTCCTTGACATCGAGCTTGATCCCAAGCTCGAACTCCACTTGGATGGTCGGATCATCTCACATCTTGATCTCCCGCCAGAATAATGTCTGATGACGCTTAGCGGTGGCGGCGGGGTCGGTGAGTAGCGGAGTCGTCGTCGAAAAGGCGTGCGGCGGAGGTAATGGCATCCGCAAGATCGGTGGAGCGGTGGTGAGCAGCAGCGGTCAGGAGGTCGAAGAAGCGACGACCAGCAGCAAGAACGGATCCGTCTAGGTCAGCGGAGCACGGGACGACATAAGAGGTGGTGATGTGATCGGTGGAAGCAGCAAGGCATGGGGCGGCGGGGGAAGAGCTGGGAGAGGAGGCGGTGAGATGACCGAAGGAGGCAGCATTGCGGCAATGCCGGAGCTGGCGGAGTAAGAGTCGGTAGAGGAGGCGGCAAGAGGACCGGAGGCGGTGGAGCAGTTGACCGGAGAGGGGGAGGAAGCAGTGGAAGGAAGACCACCGTGAAAAGAGGTGATACATCAGCGGCCGGTAGAGGCGATGGTTGCACAAAGCGAGTCGGTGGCGGGGCCGACGAGGAAGGCAGGGGAATGAAATAGCTGCCCGCGGGGCGAGGCGGTTCGCGGCGCTCAGCAAGTGGAGGTAGGAACACGCGATCGACTCGCGCTTCAAAACTATCCAGTCGGGCGAGTATTTGTTGGACGAGGTTGTTACTGTTTGTCATAATTCAACTGAACTGGATAATTAATTAGTTAATCAAGAGGTAGATTAATTAATAAAAAATTCAATCAACTGGATAGATAGCAATGAGGCTGAGGCTCGAGAATGAGGGGCTCTAGGAGAAAAATAAAGAAATTAAAGGTTGGGAGAGGCGGCCTGCCCTTTTAATTACCCCCCCCCCCCCGTCTTTTCCCCATTTCTCCTCGAAAACAGGGACTCTCCATGCTCTTTTCCATCAAGCCGCCTGCGTGTGCCAATCTCACCTCTTCTTTTCTTTTCTTTATTTTCTGGAGCCCACCGCCACTCTCCCCTTTTCTCCATGTTCTTCTTTTCTACCACTTTTTTCTTCTTTTTACCAGAAATGCTGAAGAGTTTGATGTAGAGCTAGATTTAAAAGTACTTTAATGGATTATGATCGGATGATGAGGGAGATTGCAAGGAATCAAGGAAATTTTTGTTTCTGTAGCAATCTCCATGCGAGTCACCACTCATCTTGCTTTGATTTGCACTGTAATTTAGCAAAAATCCTTTGCTAAATTGGTTGAGATAAGGGGCCCTGGGATCATCTAGGGGAAATCTGAACACGGATCTGAACACGGATGCCGATTTCAGTGTAATCTTTTGCTATAATTAGATTGCTTGTTTTGATTTATAAATTATGCCTCTATTTACTTCACTTGTTCAAGAAGAATCATGCCTTAACATCAATGTGATCAATGTTATCTTCTGAACACATGTAATCAATGTAAATCTTCTGAATATATATGTAATCAATGAGATTTACGAATCTGAATCTTATTGTAATTGTTAGAAAAGACATTGTAAAGGCTCATCTAAATGGCCCATTTATTTTCTTTTCCTCTTGTAGTTGTTGTATTAGTCTCACATTGTGTATAAGGGACTCTTCACCCTTTTTCCACCTATATATATGTACTCAAACATTGTATTTAGAAATAGAAGAAGGATATACAAGGTTGATTGGGTTATTTTCTCTTTTCTCGTGTACTTCTCTACATGGTATCAGATCCATACGGTCCTACCTCCGGATTTGAACGGCTTCCTGTTTTTTAACTGCCCGTGTTTGCGGTCTTCTACCCGCCCTGCTATCCGCTCATCTCCTGCGGTCTTCCTTCTTCTACCCGCCCTCTCTTCTCCTTTCGTGGAACCACTCCCCTTCCTTCTCTCGCGTGGCTTTTAAAGTCGTCTTCTGCTACTGCGTGGTGGGCTCCTCCTCGCGCGGTCTTCTCATCCTACCTGCGGGACTTCTTTTTTTTTGTCGCGCTGCTCTGACCGCACGTCTCTGCGGTTACCCGCGGGACAAGTCTTCTTGCGCGGTATTCTCTCCACTACTCGCAGATTAATAGTGTCGGACTTCTTCTTGCCGCGGCCTCTTCTCCTCTTGTCTTACTGCTTCCTCTAAGCCGCAATCTTACTCCCTTCTCCTGACCGCGCGGTCTGTTTCTCTGTCCGCGCCTTCTTTGGTCTACCCGCACGGTATGTTTCTCTCTTCTACTCGCGCATCTTCTTGCTCGCACGGTCTGCTTCATCTTCTTCGTTGCGGACTGCCAGTCTCTTGCTGCTGCTCCACCTGTGTGGTCTCCTTGCGTGAGATTCCTTTCGGCTTGCCCGTGTGTTGCGGATTGTCTGTCTCTTGTCGGCCTCTTGTTTTGTTGTGTGGTTTGCCCAGCGACTTCTCCTCTGTTCTCTGGTCGCAGCTCTCTTGCGGTTTGCTTGTTATTGCCGGCCAGCTATCCTGTGTAACCGACTGCCCTCTTCCTCATGGATACGTCTACTGCTATTTTTTCTCCTGCAGCAGTGTCTGCTCCGGCTCCTGAACTCCGTAACGAGTTACGTATCACTACTATCTCTCTGACAATGAAGAAGAACTTTGTTGAATGGGTACAGTCTGTTCGCTGAATTCTTCAGTCTAAGGACTTTCTGCATCACTTAACACAGGATGTTCCTGCTACTCCTGATGACTGGATTCGTAACGATGGGCGTGTTCAGACGTGGCTACTCAACTCTTTTGATGGTGAACCTTACCGCATGGCCATGTATCACGAGACGGCCAAGGCCATGTGGGATGAGCTTCATTCCCTTTACTCAGGCAAGGACAGTCTCCAGCACCTGTATGACATCATTACTGGTCTTCAGACTCTTGACACCGGCGATGCTACCGACTTAACTTCATTTGTTGCTCGTTCCAAGACTCTTGTTGAAGCCTGGATTCAGCATCAGCCCCCAACCACGGATCTCATTGTCCAGAGCGCTCAAAAGGAAGCCGACGGAATTGCCATGATGATGGTTTGGGTCCCGCCTCATCTCCAGAGTATTTGGGCTCAAATCCTCTCATCTGTTGCAACTCCCCTCCATGTTGATAAAGGTGTCACCACCTCCTGATACTACTATACCTCCTTCCTCGGCCCTTCTCAAACACTCTTTTGAGCCATTACTACCCTTCCCTCTTCCCACTCGTGGAGGGCGTTCTGGCTCTCGGGGAAGGGGTCGCGGTGGCCGACCGCGTCCTCAGTGTTCTTTCTGCGATAAAGATGGGCACCTTAAGACGACCTGCTACCGAAACATGGTCGTCCGACTGTTTCTGTTGCTGACCACAGTCCATCTGCCACTCGTGTTGATCTTGACGACGTCTGCAGACAGCTTCAGCATCTTCAAGGGCTGCTCAGTCACCCGCCTGCCTCTGTTGCCTCCGTCTCCAATGAAGGTATCGCTTGTCTCTCCACTGGTCCGCGCTTGATAGTGGATTTCGGTGCTACTCAACATATCACCTCGCTGAAACCACCTCACTACCTGGGTTCTTCATATCCTAAGTGTATCACTGTGGCCAATGACGCTACCGTTCTTGTCTTCGGCTCTGCTGATATCCCTCTGAATTCCTCTATATCTCTCCGCTCGGCTCTTCATGTCCCGGACTCTCCATTTAGACTCTGTTTGGGGGGGCTTATTTTCACCGGTCAAGCGTTTACGACCGCGTGAATCAGACCATAATTAAGATCTGATTCATGCGGTCGTAACCGCTTGACCGGTGAAAATAAGTCCCCCAAACGAAGCATTAATTTACTGTCTGTTAGTCGCCTCACTGCCGATTTGAATTGTTCTGTCACATTTACCTTTAGTTCTTTTATGATGCAGGATCAACGAACGCAGAGTATCATTGGTAAAGGACGACTGCACAACGGGTTCTATCTTCTTAATGATTATCCTACCATCCTCTCATCAGTCTCCTCCATTAATTGGCATCAGCATTTTGGGCATGTCCTCTACCAGTCCGCAAGAAGGCCCTACCTGATATTTCTCTTCCTCCGTTTACGTGCAATTCATGTATTTTGGGAAAACAGCATCGTTCATCTTTTCCTCATTGTACTCTGAGCTCTGCTCCTTTTATTTTAGTGCATTCTGATGTTTGGGGCTCGTACAAAATATCTAGTATATTTGGCTATCGGTATTTTATCACCTTTATTGATAACTATTCTCGGACGACATGGTTATACTCACTACGTGATCGCTCCGAACTTCCCTGTGTTCCGAGCTTTTGTTCTTGAAACTCGAATACAGTTTTCCGCCAACATTAAAACTCTTTGTACTAATAATGCTCGCGAATACACTAGCAATGAGTTTGCCGATATCTGCTCTGAACTTGGCATTATTCACCGGACTTCTTGTGCCTACACACCGCAGCAAAATGGTGTCGTCGAACGTAAAAACAGACACCTCCTTGATATTGCTCGTTCCCTCATGATTTAAATGCACGTTTCCAAGGTGTATTGGAATTTTGCTCTTTTGACAGCAGGTTATCTAATTAATCGTCTCCCTTCTTCCGTTATATAAAATGCTACCCCGTTTAGTCTACTTTTCCAGTCTACTCCGTTGTTCTCTCTCCCGCCTCGCATTTTTGGTTGCACTTACTATGTTCGCACACTTGGTCCGTCGTCGGACAAGTTGGATCTCAGGGCAACCAAATACATGTTTGTCGAATACTCTCGTACCCAGAAAGGTTATGTGTGTTATTCTCCTACTACCCGCAAGGTGACCGTTTCTGCTGACGTTACTTTTCGGGAAGATCAATCATACTTAAACGCTCCAACATCACCTTTGTCACCACAACCTTTGCTAAGACCTGTTATTCTTGTTACCTCTCCTCCATCTCCACTTCCGCCCAACCCAGCTCCCGTTCTTCAAAAACCCATGTTATTCGTGTCTATACTCGTCGCCCCGCTCGCTCTGTCGCCCCTGTGCAATCGGCTTCGACCTCTGACACTCTATTGATGATCCAACACTGGCGTCCACCGCTCATCTCATGGCGAATTATGTGTCTCTACATCGCATATCTCTGGCACTTCACACCTTTGCTACTTCATTGTCTTTTGTTTGTCTCTAACTCTGTACAGGAGGCTCTTCAACATCCGGGTTGGCGGGCAGCTATGGACGAAGAAATAACAGCTCTCTGGGCTAATCGGACGTGGGATCTGGTTCCTCTTCCTCCAGGCCAGACTACAGTGGAGTGCAAATGAGTCTTTGTCATCAAGCATGCTCCTGATGGGACAATTGACCGTCTTAAAGCCCGCATGGTGGCTCGTGGGTTTACTCAGTAATAGGGTCTAGACTATGAAAAAATATTCTCTCTCGTGGCCAAGCTCAACACGGTTCGTGTCCTTTCAGTGGATGTGCATCGTCAATGGCTCTTACATCAACTAGATATCAAAAATATCTTTCTGAATGGTGATCTGCAAGAAACCGTCTACATGCAGCAACCTCCGGGATTTGAGACCACGGAGGAGTCTCGAGTTTGTCACCTCAAAAAATCGATTTATGGTCTCAAACAATCCCCCCTCCCCCCCGGGCATGGTTCAACAAATTCAGTAGAGCTATGCGAGAGGTTGGTTTTACTCGGAGCTCGGCAGACTTCTCTCTGTTTACTCGACATCACACAACATGCATTGTGCTTCTCTTAGTATATGTCGACGACATCCTAATCACAGGCGATGACTCAAAGGGAATACAAATGATCAAAAAACACTCGAGCTGTGTTTCAAACAAAAGATCTAGGAAACCTCAGATACTTCCTCGGCCTTGAGATCGCGAGACGACCGGATGGTCTTGTCCTATCTCAACGGAAGTATTGTCTCGACCTCCTTCAGAATGTCGGTTACTCTGGATGCAAGCCGACCAAAACTCCCATGGATGTCAATCATAAGCTTTGTGTTGGAAGCTCGGATACAGATCCTCTCCTCTCAAATCCGGAATACTATCGACGCCTTGTTGGAAAACCAATTTACCTAGACTTCATTTGGGAGAGCGGTTGCGGTTGTAAAAGGAGCTGTTATAAATGCAAGTTTGTAAATGGAGCTGTTGGGAACTGGTTGTTGGAAATGGAGATATGTTTAGAAAGTTTGTGTTTGCAGAATTGTTCAGAACAGAGAACCGTTTGGCAAAACAGCGGTCACGTTTTATAAATATTTTTTATTATAAATATTTTTTATTATATAAAATTTTTTATTATTTTTTATAATCTATAAATATAATAATATTTATATATTATTATATAAATATTAATCAATAATATATAAATATAATAAAATATTTTTTAATATTAACATATAAATATAATAATATTTATATATTATATATTTTAATGTTACTGTTTATAGTATATAGATAATTATAATTTGAGCCCTTCGTAGTGCCTCCGCCTGCGTCGTGCCTCCGCCTGCCCCTGCGCCAATCACCTATGTACAGCGACTCATCACTCGGCCACACTATGATACGTCGGCGTTCGCGGCCCCTCCTTTGATGGCTGCCCATAGCCCACTCGTCATGCGTCAATGTCGTGGATGGAGGATGATACATCGGCGTCGATGCAAACGAGGGAGGAGGCGGAGGCGGCTGGAGCTTGAAGGAGGCAGAGCCTGGAGGAGGCAGAGGAGACTAGAGCTGAGGCGGAGGCGGAGGCGACCGGAGCTCGGAGGGGGAGGCGGCTGCAGTGAAACGCCGACAAACGAAGCTCACATCCTCGGTTTCGGTCTGCCATTTTTTGTGCCTGCAGTGAAACGCTGCAGTTCGAAACGATGGAGGAAAAACAAATGAAAATGGAATGTCGGCGGTGCGTTTTAGAGAAACAAAACACCCAAAAACGGATTACCAAACAAAGCCTTAACGGTTACAAGACCTGACATATCCTTTGCGGTTGGGATTGTCAGCAGGTTTATGAACTCTCCTCGGATGTCTCATTTATGGGTTGTCAAATGCATCATGAGATTTAAAAACAGCCTCTGGTCAAGGGCTGATATACAACACCTCTTCTACTTCTACTCCAACTCTGGTTGCGTATTCAGATGCAGATTATGCTGGATCCCTGGATGATCGGCACTCTACCATTTTGTACCTACTTGGGAGGTCATCTTATTACTTGACACAGTAAGAAACAAGCTGTGGTTGCTCGATCTTCAGCTGAAGCTGAGTACCGCTCAATGACGTTGGTTGTATCCAAGCTTACTTGGCTCGAAAGTCTCTTAGATAGCATGCGAGTAAAACTTTCCTCACCGGCTCTCTGACAGTCAAGCCGCTATACACATAGCTAAGAATCTGGTCTTCCACGAAAGAACAAAACACATTTTAAGTTGATTGTCACTTCATCCGAGAGAAAGTTCAAATGAAGAAACTAGAGTTGAGACATGTTCCGGCTACTGACCAAGTTGTTGATCTTCTCACAAAGGCCCTGCCTAGTATTCTATTCTATAAGTTCTTGTCCAAGCTTGGTGCCTACGACTTGTATGCTCCAGCTTGTGGGGGAGTGTTAGAAAAAACATTGTAAAGGCCCATTTATTTTTCTCTTGTTTTATTAATCCCACATTGAGTATAAGGGACTCTTCTCCCTTTTTCCTCCTATATATATGTAATCATACATTGTATTTAGATATAGAAGAAGGATATACAAGGTTGATCGGGTCATTTCCTCTTTTTTCGTGTACTTCTCTACAGTAATCAATGTGAATATATGTAAGCATAGTTTTTAATGAAAATTGCAATGTTAAGTTTGACTCCGGTGTTTTTAGAGCATGAGCATATAACATAGCTTCAATGTTAGGTTTTTGCATTAAAAAAATATTTACAAAACTCCGTTTTTAACAAACAGTTTTTATGCACTTGTTTTTCGAACAACTCTTCAAACTTCATATTACACAAACAGATTTTAACTGCAAACTCCATTTTTAAAAAAACAGCACTTTTTCAAACTTCATTTCTATCAGTTACTTTTTGATCAGCAATAACCGAAACAAACGAAGCCTAGATCTACATGGTGACCTGGAATAGAGGAAACGAGAATTTTTAGGTGGCTTTAAAAATTTCATTCAAACAACAAAAAGATGATAACTACATTTCCAACTCTTTCGACATTCATTCTATTAAAGGGAATTGGTTACTTTTCAAACCCCATATCTCCTTGCAAATTAGCAACCCAAAAAGAGCACAATCAAAGAGATGATATTTTCCTATTATGCAGAATTACGTGGGGAGATCAGAAACATCTAATAAGAAACTTTGTGTTCTGTGCATTTATCATATACATTAGAATCAACAAAATGTTGAAGCTTGAATAAAAATGTATCAGATGAAGCCTTTTTGAACTAGAAGTGTCATTAAAAGTCTGTCTTTTAATTGTACTTAGGAGAAAAGTTATTCAAGCAATTTGTGGCTTGATCATAACTATATTGCATGTTTGAAAATGTAAGTTGATATTTCGTATATCAATTCTAGGTTAAAATAATAAATAAAAACGGTGGAGTGCCACTTTAAAATAAAATAGAAAAAAAAACTTAAATGGATTATGCATGTACAATGGATGTTGAAAATTGAAACAAATAGAGTACACAGAGTTATTGTCAAAAGACTGGGCAGAAAAATAGCTACAATAAAGGTAATATGGATAAAAATTGCAGAAGATTATTTGTGAAGTTTAAGTTTAATAACTTTGGTAATACTCAAAAAATAAGGAAATAAGGATTCATAAAACAGATCAACAAATTATTGGGATAAAGCTATTAATGTTGATGATGACGACAATGATGTCACTCATGTTCTGGCGTAAAAATGGCGTAAAAAAAACATACGGATTTGTTATCAACCAAATAAGAAGAAAGACATAAACCAAAAACCTCAAAATCAAACAAATGAATGAAAGATAACTCCAATTAATTTTTACGCCATTTTCATTTTCTCGCATTCAATTCCTTAAAACGGAAAGAAATCCTTATAATCTTTATAATTCAATTCAGCACAAATCTTCAAGAAGATTAATCAAAACAAGATGGGCATATAAGCCTTTGTCGGAAAGCATGGAACTAGCGGAGGTTGGAGGTTAGTGACGGAAAAGATGGTTGAATCCTTCCAGATCAGCAACGTAGAAGACAGGCAATACATTCTAATGGCTAATATAATTACAGACAAACTAATAAAACTTTTATTAATGATTGCTCGAAAATCTATAGCAAGAGTTCTTATACTTATATACATAATAACAGGTGACCGTTGCTGACTAGCCAGCTGTCTAGTTGGTGTATCCCAGTCTATGGCTTTTGTTAGACTCATTAATCACATCTCTTATTTTACTATTTGTATGTTGTTCTCTCTTAAATATATATATCCCCTTGGACCTCTCTATTGGAGGTACCAATCATTCCAATACTGCACAACATGGTATCAGAGGAGGTTTAGGGCACGCTCGCTCGATCCCGCCTCGCAGTCTCGCCGATCCCGCTTCGCCGCTTCGCCGCTTCGACGCCGATCTCGTTCGCTTCGCCGCTTCGTCGTCGATCCCGCTTTGTCGTCACCGATCCTGTTTTTTCGTAGTTGATCCCGCTTCTCCGCAGGCTCGTAGTTGTCATTGATTCCGCTTCACCGCAGGCTCGTCATCACTGATCCCGCTTCGGCGCGCAGAGGCCATCGGTGAAGCGCCTGCGGTGATCTCTTCACATACCGCTATGCTCCTGCTTCTCCCTGGCTTTTGATGCTCCTGCTGATGCTCCTGCTTCTCCCAGGCTTCTTCCATGGGCTTTTTCCAGGTTTTTGATGCTCCTGTTGTCGATCTCTATGTTGCGGGTTCCCCTATGCCACTGAAATTTGTTGTTGTCCAGCATCTCGTCTTCCTTTACCGCTGATCTTGGTCATGGGTTCCTCAGCTACGAGCACCATTCAGACGACCGTTCTCTCAGGTGATTCTACCAATACCTTTCCTCCAAATGCGAGGCTTGCTACAACTATCCTTACCTCCTCCAACTTCCAACTATGGAAAAAGGGGGTTACTATGTCCCTATCGGGTATCCGACGTATGCACCACTTTATCCGTCTCCCAACTCATGTTGTGGGGAGTACAGAGTATGAACATTGGCATAGTGATGATTGCCGCATCTTTGCTCTTCTCCTGAGCTCCATGGATCCATCTGTTCAGCAAATGTGCAAGAATTGTAACAGCACTAATGAACTATGGGATACTCTGCATATGATGTTCTCTCAGGGGAACAATCTCTCTCGTCTTGATGAACTCTTCCCCAAGATAGCTGAGCTGAGACAAGGGGCGCGCCCTGTCACCGAGTACTTTGCGGAATGTAAGGTTCTTGTTGATGAAATCTTGGACCTTTGGGAGATCCCCTCTACTAGGGAAGAGCATCAGGCTCAACGCAAGCATCTTGTACTTCTTTGGCTCCTAAATGGACTCGATCCTAACTTCTCGACAACGAAAACTGAAATGCTAGCGAGTCCTACCTTGCGAACTGCTAGTGTGTACCATCGTGATTAAAGCCAGTTCAGCATGTACTTCATCTGCTCTACATATTTCCTCTGGAGAGTCGATGGCTCTTGCTTCTCGAGGTGGAAGAGGAACTAGTCGAGGGGGCCGCTCTGGCCGTAGTCGTGATACCGACACGAGACATTGTACCCATTGCGGGTGTCGAGGCCACACGAAGGATACATGTTGGGTGGTTCATGGGAAGCCAGACTGGGCCTCCAAACCTCCTCCTTCATCTCTCTCTGCGCACTTGGCCGACTCTACTTCTACACCTCCGAATCCGAGAACTTTTGAAATATCTGAGGATGAGTATCGTCGCTTGCAGGCTCTCCAGACTGACTCTCTGAATCATACTGTTGTTGTGATCCAAACCATTCAGCCTGTTTGCACCTCTCAGCATCCAGTCCAGTGATTGGCAGATTATGGTGCTTCTGATCACCTGACTAGACCTCAGGTATCTTACACTCATACAAACCTCACAGTGGGTCTTCAATTACAGTTGCGGATGGATCAATTGTGCCCATTGTCGGGTTTGGTAGCTACAATGTGACACCTGACATGACTCTATCCTTTGTTGCCCATGTCCCTCAATCTGCTTACAACTTATTGTTCATTAGTAAGCTTACTCGTGATTTAAATTGTATTGCTACCTTCACATCTTCCGGTTGCATTTTTCAGGAACAGTCGACGAGCTGTATTATTGGTAGAGGAAAGCTGTGTGGTGGCGTCTACGTTCTGGACGAAGTCTCCCATCTTGCTTGTTCTGCTGCCTCAATCAAATTTTGGGTTCTTTTCCGTCGTCATGGTCATCCGTCTACGCAGGTCATGCGTCGTTTGTATCCTGAGTTTGGGAAGGTTTCTTATCTCAGCTGTGAGTCTTGTTTGTTTGCTAAACTCCACAGAGTTAGCTATGTTCCTCGTTTTGATGTTCGTGCTTTTGCACCTTTTGATTTACTTCATTCTGATGTTTGGGGACCGTGTCTTGTCCCTACGTTGTTAGGACACAAATATTATGTTACGTTTATTGATGATTTCTCTCGGATGACTTGGGTGTACTTAATGAAAAATCGTTCTGAGTTGTCATCTATTTTTCAAAATCTATGGAATGAAATCTTCACTCAATTCTCTGTTCGTCTTGAGTGCCTTCAAACTGATAATGGTCGGGAATACCTATCTCAGTCCATGTCTAACTTTCTCTCTGACAAAGGTATCATTCACCAAACCAACTGTCCTGATACCCCCCAAAAAAATGGTGTTGTCGAGAGGAAAAATCGACATCTTCTTGAGGTCACCCGGGCCATTCTTCATCATAGGCATGTACCCAAACACTTCTGGAGAGATGCAATCCTTATCGCTGCACACCTCACTAATCACCTTCCAACTCATATCCTCGAGGAGGAGACACCATATCACACTCTTTACCCAGATCTTGCTGGTCGCCTTCTACCTTTGAGGATCTTTGGGTGTGTTTGCTATGTTCGAGATGTCTATCCCTCTGTCTCGAAACTTGATCCTCGCTCTTTGAAATGTATTTTTCTTGTCTATTCTCGGACTACTAAAAGATATCGGCGTTATTCTCCCGATCTCCACAAATACATTATCTCATCGGATGTTGTCTTCCTGGAATCGGACTCTTACCTTCCTAGTGGATCACCATGTCCGAACCCATCTCTTGATGACATCTTGGTTCCTCGTCCTGCACCTGCAATCCTCTCTCCGATTGACCTTCTGTGTCCCCTTTGGGGGCAAGTTTACTCTCGTCGCTCTTCTGATAATACATTAGTGCCACCACCTCAGCCTACCTTTCCCACCGTTGATATGCCGACTGTTCCTACGAAAGCACTTGCTAGTGTGTCAGCTGCTTTCATGCCAGTCAGCCCAGATCTCCCTATTGCAGTCAGAAAAGGGAGTCGGACCTGTCGGGACAAACCACTATATGTTACTTCTTACCAGGGATTGTCAGCCTCTCATACTGTCCTGCACTCCACTTTGGATCAATACCGTCTCCCCTCTATCGTTGTGGAGGCCAAAGCTCATCCTGGTTGGATGACTGCTATGCACGATGAATTGACAGCCCCTCAACTTAACAACACATGGGACTTGGTCTCTTTAACTACTGGCAAGCGGGCTATTGGATGCAAATGAATCTATTCTATCAAAGTTAATGTGGATGGTTCCCTCGATCGCTTGAAGGCCCACTTGGTTTCCAAAGGCTATGCTCAGACTTATGGCATGGATTATGATGAAACATTTGCCCCTGTCGCTAAGATGTCCTCTATCCGCATCCTGCTCTCTCTTGCAGCCTCTCACCAGTGGCCCTTGTACCAGTTGGGCATCAAGAATGCATTTCTACATGGGTCCTTAGATGAAGAGGTGTACATGGAACAACCACCTGGGTTCGTGGCTGAGGGGGAGCGTAACAAGGTGTGTCATCTCCGGAAGTCGTTATACGGATTAAAGCAATCTCTTCGGGCATGGTTTGCTCGTTTTCGATCTGTGGTCACTCAATTCGGGCTTACCAAGAGTACAAAGGACTCCTCTCTCTTTTATCAGAAATCTTTGGTTGGTACTGTTCTTCTAGTGGTTTATGTCGATGATATTGTCATCACAGGCAGCAATTCTGAAGGGATAACACGTCTCAAGACATTCTTACACTCCAACTTCCAGAAAAAGGATTTGGGCTCATTACGGTACTTCCTAGGGATTGAAGTTGCTAATTATGATGATTCCATCTTTATTTGTCAACGCAAATATGCTCTCGATCGTTTATCCGATCTTGGAATGTTTAACTGTGGTCCTATGGATTCTCCACTTGAACCAGGCAAAAAAGGTCTTCATGTTGAAAGCAAACCGTTTGATTCATCAGAGAAGTATCGTAAAATAGTTGGAAAACTGAACTACCTTACCATGACTCGTCCTGACATTGCATGTGTTGTAAGGTCAGTCAGTTCATGGCTGCTCCAGCTATCTCTCAATGGGAATCTGTTCTCTGAATCGTCAGGTACATAAAGAAAGGTCCTGGTCTCGGGATATCATACAAGAATCGAAGTCATTCTAATATTGAGGCATACTGTGACTCTGACTGGGCAGGCTGCTTAGCCACCCGAAAGTCAACCACGGGATTTACTATCTTTCTGGGTGGGAATCTCGTCTCCTGAAAAAGCAAGAAACAGACCACGGTTGTTAGATCTAGTGTTGAGGCGGAATATCGGGCTATGTCCCACTCTGTTGCTGAGATCATGTGGGTTAGACAATTTTTTGGTGAAATCGGGTACCCTGTCCAAGATCTCACTCCTCTATGGTGTGATAATCAGGCTGCGATACAGATAGCTACTAATCTTGTGTTCCATGAACGCACAAAACACATAGAGGTCGACTGCCACTTTGTAAGGGAGAAGTGTGAAGGACTTATTTCTCTAAGTCATGTGAAAACCGGAGATCAGGTTGGAGATATTCTTACCAAGGGAGTTACGGGGGTCAGAATGAACTTTATATGCAACAAGTTAGGTCTGGGAAGTTCCCACGACCCAACTTGAGGGGGAGTGTTAGACTCATTAATCTCATCTCTTATTTTACTATTTGTATATTGTTCTCTCTTATATATATATATATATATATATATATATATATATATATATATATATATCCCCTTGGACCTCTATTGGAGGTATCAGTCATTCCAATACCGCACAACAGCTTTAATAAAATGATAACTGATATAGCCAGATATGTAATGCCCTGCTACATCCATCTGCGCCCGCCAAAACAAGGGATTCCACTGGGGTCAAAGACAAATCCGTGCATACAGATCAGCAATGGAACTAATCTCTTGTGAACTTCTCCATAGATAGATGTAACCCCTTTGACAGAAAATGTGAAAAGCATAATTGAGTATCGAAGCTTTTGAGCTAATGGCAATGCAAAACCACCAAGGCAAAATTCAACAAGTGAGCAAACATCATAGCAAAACTGTTGTTGAATAGCTCTTGCAAACAAAGATTTTGTGGTTTCATTGTCAGAAGCAAATGATTCTTTATTCGTCGAAGTTAATTCTCAAGCACCGGAAGTATTGCAGCAATTAGGTTTGTCGGAAAAATCACGATGAACGTTAAAACCGCCAAGGAAGATGTTGATGTCGTCCTTGATCTCCTTGAGACCCAGCAAAAGCTCCAAATCAGCATTTTCACGATTGGAGTTCGGTACCAGAATAAACTCATGGAGAATTTTCTGGCATTCGTTCGACAAACGTTGAACTGCTGCTTTTCACTTGTCATCGAATCTATGAAATATTGTTGTGATGGCCTCGGCCGCCATTGGACAGATGGACGACACATGAGGAACAAATGCAACAGTGGAATCTTGATAGAGTTCTTGGTAAGGAGGAGGTGGCAGCTCGGTGTGTGGCGGCAAAAATGGTGCATGGGAGTGTCCGTCTTGCTGGTATAGTGGAAATTGTTCTGAGGTTAAACAAAAGGTCGCGACTCGCTTGCCTTTGTAGATGTTGGATACTGCAGATATCACTGGCGCTGGACAAGAAAGCTCAGAGGTCGACCTAAAGACACCATGTGGTGTGGCAGATGATGCAACAGGTAATGCAAGAGGAGCAGGGAACCGGGATTGACCGCCATCGGAATCTTTATTGGACAGATGTAGCAATAGTAGATCTAACTTATGGGACAGCTATTTGAATAGCTAGTGAGAACTTTGGATATTAGTGGAGGTAGACATTTGAAATTCGGGAGCTCTGCCAAAGCTTGTATGCAGTCAAATCTGTGCCTTTTTTGAATGTTGGGACAAGAACATCAAATTGCTCTCCCAATGCCAATGCTTCAAGAGATAGGTCAAAACGAGCTTCAAGAACTCTGATTCAAGAGTTAGGAGATCAACTCTCAATCTAACACCTTCTTGATCTTATCTTCAGATCCGCTCTGCAACTCAGAGAGAGATGACGTAGAGATCTGGGTTCGAAACTCCTCAGCGACAAGGTGGCATCAATGTCTAATGTTTTGAAGGTCTAGATCAAAGAAATTGTGTTGCATAGTGGATGATTATTTAGTTCTTGATCTCAGCACAACATCGTCCCGGCGTGGCGGCGTTTGAAGTAATACCATCACAACCTCCGCGACGGCAAGGTTGATTCTCTTCTAGTGATATGGTCGGCATTGGTGGGGAGGGAGAGTTGTCGGTGGGGATGGAGGAAGAACTAAATTCTTAGGCCAACTCTGTCGCAAACGCCAAAAAGTCGGTGGGTGTGCCAGTCGGTGGGTGTGGCCTCTAGAGTTGGGTTAAGTATCTTGTTGCAAAATGATCAAGTCGTCAGTGGAGCCATTTTAGTGATGTGATGCACCCATCCTGGAGTTGGTCGAAGTACATTGTCCCAAAATGTTTGCTGAATAGAAGACAGATGAATCCTGAGAAAGAGAACAAAATCGTTGTGGACCTTGTGCAATCGATTGCAGCAATGAAGAAATGTTCGC
Source organism: Platanthera guangdongensis (assembly GCA_039583875.1). Classification (NCBI taxonomy): domain Eukaryota; kingdom Viridiplantae; phylum Streptophyta; class Magnoliopsida; order Asparagales; family Orchidaceae; genus Platanthera; species Platanthera guangdongensis. The sequence goes on along the minus strand of CM077160.1, from coordinate 140,513,569 downwards.
CGTCCTAGATCTTCTTGAGGCAGAGAACAGAGCAGTTCTAAACTCTCAACGGTTAGGAATTCTTGAGTTGTAGAGTGTGATGACAGTGATTGGCAAGGAGGAAGACTCAACGAGAGCACCAATGTAAATGTTGAACATGCAACAAGGATCTTCGCCGGAAAGCATGGAACTAGCAGGGGTTGGTGGCTGGATAGAATATTGAATCCTTCCATATCAGTAACGTAAAAGAGAGGTAATACATTTGAATGGCTAATCTAATTACAGATAAACTAATAAAGACGTTTATTAATGGTTGCTTGAAAATCAATTACAAGAGTTTTTATATTTATATACATAATAACATGTTACTGTTGCTGACTAGCCAGTTGTCTGCTTGGTGTAGCCCAGTATGTGGCTTTAATAAAATGATAATTGATGTAGCCAAATACGTAGCACCCTGCTATATAGACCCTATAATAACATGTACTAGTATTGTAAATGAGCGTATAATAAATACGATACAAGATTTTTAAGCTCTCTTTTAGTCCTGGTCCTCTATCCTTGTAATCTTCTACAAGGCTCTTCTTCCCATTCATCTCTCTCCTGGAGCTCTCCTATCGAGCATTTCTCACATTAGACTCCTAGGCTATTCTTGTAGACTATGTTACAGTGCTGCCCTTGTAGATGACCCCTGCCTCCGCCATGTCGACAATGGATGTCAATTCAACCGCAGGGCAACATTTTAAGAAGAATTGCAGCCATTCGATGTTATATTGAATGTTTTCAATCAAAAGTTCGATCTATGTCTTCACGGTTCGCTCTTCAAAATTCCAACAAAAAAATCCAAAAATCAAACAATCAATTGAATGACATCTTTAAAAAATATGATAATTGCTCTCATTGAGGAAAAGGAACAAGGAGTAGTCCAAGAAACTATTGTTCTTGAGGAAAAACTTGTGGCGAACAGTGATTGGCCAACACTTATGGCGAAGAAATTTGAAGTGCAGATATGAGTCCATAGAGTCATTATAATAGTTGTTTTTAGTAACAATGAGAGCTAGAAGATTGATTTTTTGAGTTCGGTTCTGAGATAGGATTTGTTGTCGAATGAAGGTGATTGTGTTGAGTTCGGTTCTGAGATGGGATTTGTTGTCGAATGAAGGTGATTGCTCTTGGTCGTCACCACCCCCATCAACAGTAGAGTTATTCTGGTAAGATTTCCACCCTTCATGCCACTACACTCCATTTCATGGAACATGACCTTTATCTGGAATTGTTCTTGATGAAGTCATGGATGTTTTTGTTATTACCAACAATCCCAAAATATCTTCACATGCATTGACTCGGAGAGCTCGTTGGTACATTTCTTCAAATAATCGATTCAATGGAGGTCCCCATGATTAATTTTGTATTCAATCAAAGTGGTATTCTTGATGTGAGTAAAGTATTCAAAAGTACAAAAAGATGATTAGGTTGCAATGAGGGTAAACATTTGCTTCGGTTTAAGAAGAATGAGACTTTGAGAGCATTTTGTCCAATGGCAAACATTGATGGAGCTCAGGACATAATGTATGCCTTTTCAACAACTTTAGAAACATATTGGGCTATTCTTCTGAGTCTACTGGAGTCTGGTGCAAGTGATTCCCTTTCCTGATGGAAATTTCTAGCTGTGAGGCCTATGTGAATTTGAAGGGCGTATTTCTTATATTCATTGTATTCCATAGAATCTATTTGACGAGTGACGACAACTCAAGTCACTACAAAATATGTTCACTCTCCAATGTAGATCACGGAGAATTGAAAATTTCTAGGGTTTTCTGTGTCCAACACCTTCATGGTCTTGCCTATTGAAAATTGAAATGCCTTTTGTAATTCTTATGACAATTATCACAAGGTTGGTCTGGCTCCCCTTCATCCGCTACAAAATCAAATGAACAGTTTTGAGATTTATAGTAGTGATTCTAGTGAAAAAAAAAGAAAGGAGATTGATTCTTACAGCATGGGTGTTTATGTTATTTTTTGTTAGAGAAGCGTAAATGGTGTTTATCTGATTCCAAAATAATATTTTGGAATCAGTTTAAACAATTCGATTATTTTGTGTAGAGAAAACCTCAAACTTGAATATACTTTCTCAATAATCAAATACAATGTACGAATACACATTTATAGGAGGGAGAAAGAGAGGAGAGTCCTATACATGATGTGGCACTAAAGAGGAGAAAAGAAGAAAAACAAATAAATGGGTCACTTTACATGGGCTTTTCCAACACTCTCCCACAAGCTGGAGCGTACAAGTCGTATGCACCCAGCTTGGACAGACACTGGTAAAACAGGGTACTAGGTAGAGCCTTTGTATCTGCAACTTGTTTAGTACCCGGAGCATGCTTCAATTCTATCTTCTTCATTTGGACTTTCTCCCGGATAAAATGACAGTCCACTTCAATATGTTTCGTTCTTTCATGAAAGACTGGATTTTTTGCAATGTGTATAGCCGCTTGGCTGTCGTATAGCAGGATAGCAGGTGAGGGAAGTTTTACCCCTACATCAGCAAGGAGACTTTCAAGCCAGGTAAACTCAGAGAAAACAGATGTCATCGATCGATATTCTGCTTCAGCTGAGGATTGAGCAACCACGGCTTTTTTCTTACTTCACCAGGTCACAAGATGACCTCCAAAATAGGTACAAAAGCCACTGGTTGACCGGCGATCATCCAAGGAACCGGCATAATCTGTATCAGAATACGCAACTAATGTTGGAGTGGGGGATAAGGTTTTGTATACCAATCCTTGACTCGAAGCTGTTTTAAGGTATCTAAGGATGCGCTTAACAGCTTGAAGGTGAAATGTTCGTGGGGCATGCATAAACCTGCTGACCACCCCAACAACGAAGGATATATCCGGTCTTGTGACTATTAGGTAGATTAATTTTTCAACCAGTCGTCGATAGTATTTCGGATTTTGAAGAGGCAGATCTGTATCACAAGAATGTGCACACAGCTTATGATTTGCATCCATTGGAGTGGTAGCAGGCTTGCATCCAGAGTAGCCAGCATCTTGAAGGAGATTTAGGCAGTACTTCCTTTGGGATATGACAAGTCCGTCCGGTCGTCTCGCGATCTCAAGACCGAGAAAGTATCGAAGATGCCCCGGATCTTTTGTTTGAAAGGCGGAGATGAGGTGTTGTTTGATCGCTTGGATGTCTTTTGAATCATCTCCAGTGATTAAAATGTCATCAACATAAACCAATAGAAGAACAGTTCTCGTTGCCTGATGACGAGTGAACAGAGAGAAGTCAGCTGAACTTCGAGTAAAGCCGACTTGCCGGACGGTCTTACTAAACTTGTCAAACTATGCCCGAGGGGATTGTTTGAGACCATAGATGGACTTCTTAAGATGACAAACTCGGGACTCCCTCGTGGTCTCAAACCCGGGAGGTTGCTGCATGTAAACTGTTTCCTGGAGATCGCCGATGAAAAACGCATTTTTGATTTCCAGTTGGTGTAAGGTCCATTGGCGATGCACAGCCACAGAGAGGAGAACACGAACGGTGTTAAGCTTGGTCACTATATAGAATGTTTCCTCGTAATCTAAACCTTGTTGCTGGGTGAATCCACGAGCCACTAAACGGGCCTTCAGACGGTCAATCGTCCCATCAGGAGCATGTTTGATGACAAACACTCATTTACACCCAACAGGTGTCTGACCGGTAGGTAGAGGTACCAAGTTCCAGATCTGGTTAGCCCAGAGAGCTGTTATTTCTTCTTCCATGGCCGCCCGCCAGCCAGGATGTTGGAGAGCCTCTTGCACAGCGTTAGGTATAGAAATCGAGGATAATGAAGTGGCAGAAGTTTGAAGTTGTGGAGATAAGCGATGTAAGGATACATAATTCTCCAGGAGATGAGCTGTAGATTCTGGTGACGGATCAGTAGGACGCGGAGCATCAGAGGTCGAAGCCGACTGCAGTGGGGCACCGGAGGTAGGATGGCGACAAGTGTAGACACGGATAATGGGAGGTATAGGTTTGGAAATGGGGGGAGCCTGGGCAGGAATTCGTGGTGGTGGAGTGGTAACGGGAGGTCTTGGTGGTGGAGGACTAGTAACCGAAATGACAGGGCGTAGGACGGTTTGTGGTAAAGGTGTAGGATCTGGAGCGGAGAAGAAAAGAAGATCCTCCCGAAAGGCAATATCAGCAGAGACTGTCACCTTGCGGGTAACCGGAGAGTAGTATACATAGCCTTTCTGAGTCCGGGAGTAGCCAACAAAGATGTGTTTGGCTTCCCGGGGATCCAATTTGTCTAAGGATGGACCAAGAGTGTGAACGTAGCAGGTGCACCCAAAGATGCGATGTGTGAGAGAGAATGCCGGAGTAGACGTGAACATGAAGCTGAACGGAGTGGCATTGTGGAGGATGGGGGAAGGAAGACGGTTAATCAGATAGCAAGCTGTCGAAAGGGCAAAGTTCCAATAAGCTTTGGGAACCTGTATTTGAAGCATGATGGAGCGGGCAACATCGAGAAGATGTTGATTCTTACGTTCAGCAACTCTGTTTTGTTGGGTGGTATAGGCACATGAAATTTGGTGAATGACCTCAAATTCTGAGCAAAAAGTCGTAAATTCGTGGCTGGTGTATTCGCGAGCATTATCAGTGCGAAGAGTTTTGATGTTCGTGGAGAATTGTGTGCGGGTCTCAAGGAGGAAAGCCCGAAAGACACAGGGAAGCTCGGAGCGATCACGAAGTAATTATAGTCACGTCATCCGCGAATAATCATCAATAAAAATTAGAAAATAGCGATAACCAGAAATGCTAGTGACTTTGTACGGACCTCAAATATCGGAGTGTACTAAAATAAAAGGAGCAGTGCTCCAAGTACAAAGAGACGAAAAAGATGAACGAGGCTGCTTGCCTAACACACATGTTTCACATTAAAAGAAGGTAGAGATACATCTGGTAGAGCCTTCTGGAGGACTGGTAAAGGGGCATGCCCAAGACGTCGATGTCAATCGACGGAGGAGACGGAAGAGAGGATAGCCGGAGAGTCATCAAGGAGGTAGAGCCCGTTCTGCAGTCGCCCCTTACCAATGATAGTTCGTGTTTGTCGATCCTGTATCAGAAAAGAAAACGAGGTAAAGGTTACAGAGCAATTTAAATCATTAATAAGCCGACCAACAGAAAGCAAATTAAACGAGGAGCCCGGAACATGAAGAGCCGAGCGCAGAGAGAGACGAAGTGAGAGGGATATCAGCAGAGTCAGAGACGGTAACAGTGTCCCCATTGGCCACTGTGATACACTTGGGATGAGGAGAATCCAGGCATGGATGTGGTCGCAGAGAGATGATGTGATGAGTGGCACCTGAGTCCATTATCCAGCTCGGACCAGTGGAGAGACAAGCGATACCTTCTTGAGAGATGGAGGCAGCAGAGGCAACGGAGGCAGGTGGGCGATTGAGACCCTGGATTTGTTGGAGTTGAAGGCGGACCTCTTCAAGGTCAGTACGAGCGGAGGAGTCGGTAGCAGCAATAGTGGCATGTTGTCGAGGAGGAAGCTCATGCTTGCGGTAGCAGGTGGCCTCAAGGTGGCGTCCTTACCGCATTTGAAAGTGATGGGGTAGCAGCAGAGGAGAGGATCTGGGCCGAAACACTCTGAAGATGAGGTGATACACGAGTCATCATCATAGCAACACCAACAGCTTTTTTCTGAGCACGCTGTGCAACAAGATCCAGCGTAGGAGGTCGATGTTGGATCCATGCTTCAACCAGAGTCTTGGCCCGAGCAACAAAGAAGGTGAGGTCGGTGGCCCCGCCAACCTCAAGGGTCTGAAAATCATTGATGATGGCATATAGATGTTGGAGACTATCTTTACCGGAATATAGAGACTGGAGCTCATCTCACATTGCCTTGGAGGTTTCGTGATACATGGTCATGCGGTAGGGTTCGATATCCAGGGAGTTGAGGAGCCATGTCGGAACCCGACCATCATTACGCAACCAATCGTCAGTAGGAGCCGCTTGGGTCAAGTGATAAAGTACGCGGCGAACAGAGTGGACTCACTCCACAAAGTTCTTCTTCCCAGCCAACAAGATAGTAGTAATCCGCAACTCATCGCGAAGTTCAGGGGCAGAGGCCGGGCGGTCTGCATAGGAGGAAATCGTCTGTCTGGTAGAGTCAAGAGAGGACGTCATGGCAAGGCGAGCAGGAAGCTAGGCCGGCGGACAGACAACCAGCGAACTGAGGGGAGACCGCACGGTCTTGGTGACAACACACCAGCGACAAGGCAACGAAGTCACCGCGACCAGAGTGCGGGACGGTTAGCTGGGAGAAGCCGTCGCGACTAGAGAAGAAAAGAAGCCGCACAGTCACGGTGATAACACATCAGCGGCAAGGAGGATGTCGCGACCGATATGCGGAGCCCGCAGCAGGGAAGAAAAGCCGCCTTCGAGGAGACAAGTCGCAGCGACTAAGTAGGGCACAAGCCAGTCGAGAAGGCCGCACGGTCTCAGTGAGTACACCAGCAGCAAGGGAAGATGTCACGACCTAGATGCGGAGCTCGCCGGGAAGTGGGAAGTCGTAGCGAGTAAAAGAACAAATCGCGGCCAACAAGAGAAGATGCGACGACTAAGCAGGGAGCAAGCCAGTCAAGGAGGCCGCACGGTCTCGGTGAGTACACCAGCGGCAAGGGAAGATGTCGCGACCTAGATGCGAAGCTCGCCGGGAAGAGAGAAGTCGCAGCGACTCGAAGATCAAATCGCAGCGAGAAGAGAAGCTGCGGCGACTAAGACAAGCAGCGGCGAGCAAGAAGCGAAGCAGCGAGGAGGCAAGAACTCGGCGGGTAGACAAGAAGACCGCGGCGCGTAGCCAAGGAGACCGCAGAGAGTAGCCGGGATGAAAAACGTAAGAACTCGGCGACTAAGAGAAGCCGCTTTAAGAAGGGTGGAGAGGAAAGAGAAGGGAAGATCTCGGCGGGTAGACAGGAAGATCGCACTGAGTAGAGAGGAAGCGGGTAGCCGGGATGAATTCGCGCGGTCAAAGGGAAAACCCCACCTGATAGGAAGGGTATAAAAAAGGAGGTTAAGGAGAAGTAAAAGTGGAAGCCACGAGAGAGAGGGAGGGAGAGCAGAGGAAGTGGTTAGAACATCCTTAACCGCGCAGGAAGCCGCGGTTAGAAAAGGAGCAGGCTGCAACACACTTTGGCTAAGCAAGAGAACAAGCCGCCCGGTAAGCCGGAGAAGAAGGCAGTTAGAAAAAAAACAGGCCGGACCGTACCCTCTGATACCATGTCGAGAAAACCTCAAACTTGTATATACTTTCTCAATAATCAAATACAAGGTCACATTTATAGGAGGGAGAAATAGAGAAGAGAGTCATATACATGATGTTGGACTAAAGAGGAGAAAAGAAGAAAAACAAATAAATGGGCCACAAATGGGCCACTTTACATGGGCTTTTCCAACATTTTGGAATCAGTTTAACACCATTTACACGCTTCTCTGCCAGAAAATAACATTAACACTCATGTGGGTCATCAACAACTTCATGTGTCAATGATTGCAATAAAAACCCTAGTTTTATCTCCACAAAAAGATGCAATTTCAGGGTTGCATGAGATGGTGTCAAAATTTGTACTTTGTCCATATAAACAACTATTGGATTTCCACTAGCTATTCTGCATAGCATTCCTTACACTAGGGATCACAATTTGCAGCAAATGAAGGAGGCACGCAACAAGGTCTCATCATTAAGGTTGTCAACATCTCCATTGGCGTTCTCTAGGTCATCATCACCCTTTGTGCTGGTGTTAAACTCCTTGGGACGCCCTCTTTAGGAAAAGGAATCTCCCAGCTTGTGCCCTATTTGTGAAAAGGAAATGCACCTCACAGACCAGCAATTACAGCTTTGTATATAAAGCTTTTTACAGCAGAAGGAATATTATGTTTTGTAACATAAATGAAGAGAATACCATTTTTTAATAATGAATGCAATGGGTCATCTCTCTCCTCGATCTCTCATCTAGAACATTCCTCTAATTAGTTTCTTTCTCCTGAATTATTCGTTGTAGGTCATGTGATATGTAACGGCCATTCATGGCCAGTAGAAAAAAAATGTGAAAAAGTATTCGCTTGATAAAAATCATGGGAAACTAATAAAGCATATAGATCTTGTATGAGTACTATTTGGATTGTCTTTACGAAACAAGAAAAATAACAAAAGACGGTGTTGTGTTGAGAATTGAGATTGCAGATCGTTGAAGTCTCACGACACCAAATTGAAGAAGAAAAATCGAGGATTTCACCTTCGTCTCCATCGCATAAGAGTGGCGGTGATGTGGGGTTTGGCGTGCCACAGCGAAAACCTGAAATGGGGCAAAGAAGAGTCACCAAGCACCGAGGCCCGCTGTCTTTTAGGAACCCTAAGAAACATATTCATTGTATTTAATAATGTAAATATGTTGTTTTGTAAGAAGAAAAAACATAAATATGTTCATTGTGTAATGTTTATTTGATGATAATTTATTATTCCAAAAACTATTATATATTACTACCAATTTATATGCTAATTTATTTAAACTTTTATATACATAAACACTAAGACTCATTATTTAAGAATAAATTGATGGGGTGATTGAGCTCCAAAACATGTAAACATTGATTTATTCTTAAATAATGAGTCTTGGTATTTATGCATATAAAAGTTTAAATAAATTAATATATGAATTGTTGGCAATATCATTTAGATATAATAGTTTTTGAATAATAAATTAACATCAAATAAACATTACACAATGAACATATTTTTTCTTCTTACAGAACAACATATTTACATTATTAATATTTCTAAAAGGTAGGCCTTGGTGTTTGGTTACTCTTCTTCATTCCATTTCAGATTTTCGCTGTGGCACGTCAATCCCCACATCACTGTCGTTCTCCTCAGATCGAGACAAAGGTGAGATCCTCGATTCTTCTTCCTCGTTTTGGCATTGCGAAACTTTAGCAATCTACAATCTCGTACATAACACTCTCTTTTTTTTGTTCCATAAAGACAATCCAAATAATGTTCATACAAGATCTATAAGTTTTATTAGTTCTTCATGATTTCCTATTCAGTGAATACTTTTTCACGTTTTTTATGGAACGATCATGAATGGTCGTTACATTTAACATGACCTACAACGAATAATTCAGGAGAAACGGACTAATTAGAGAAATGTTTAAGATGAGAGATTGAGGAAAGAGATGGCCCATTACATTCTTCATTATTCAAAAATCCCTAATCTCTTTGTTTATGTTACAGAACATAATATTCCTGGTTTGTGAGGTGCATTCCTCTTCGCAAAGAGGTCATAGGTAGGAAGGTTTCGTTTTCCAAAGAGGGTGTCCCAAGGAGTGAAGGACCAACACAGGGTAATGATGACCTGGAGAATGCCAATGGAGATGTTGGGAATCTTGATGACTAGACCTTGTGAGGTGCCTCCTTGATTTGCAATAAACTGTGAACACTTGTAAAAGGAATGTGAAATATAATAGCTAGTGAAAATCCATGAGTTCTTTAGATAGCCAGAGGCATAAATTATAAATTTTGGCACCATCATCTCATGCAATCATGAAATTGCACCCCCACCACCCAGTGTGGGCGAGAACATTCGACAAGGATGGCAATATTCATTGGGGCGGCATTCGGCGGGGATGGCGACATTCGTTGGGGGAGACATTCGGCGGGGGTGGTAACATTCATCTGTGCGGCGACATTCGGCAGAGGCGGCGAAATTCAGTGGGGGCAGTGAAATTCGGCGGTGGCAACGCCGTTAGGTGAAGGTGACGTCACTCGACGGGGACGACGTCACTAGGCGGGGGCGTCATCATTCGGCGGGGGAGGAGACATACGTCAGGGGCGGCGACATTCGTTCGGGGCGGCGACATTCGTAGGGAGCATAGACATTATCTCCATTTGTCCAATGCTTGAAAAATTGAGGTGTAAGTAATATGTAAAGCCAGGTAAGGATTTGAAAACAAATATAGTGTTTGAGATAGGACAGTGTTGATGTGAGAATTTTCAATGAAAATTTCCAATGTTTGAGATGGACTACATGTTCAAAACCATAGTACTCATACATACAATTGAATGTTCCTGATGAACATAAAATTCATCTCATCATTCTCCTCCAAAATCAAGTGAAAGAACTCTCTATAATTAATAAATCAAAATAACAGAAGTTGAGGTAGAGGACGAAGGGAGGCATTGGAAAGGTTATGGGCAGAAAATTATTAAGAAATGTAGCATTGTAAAATTCCTGAGACTCATCCCTAGAATAGCGTCGACGAACATTGCAAGGATTCTTGCTTCTGAACTAATACAAATGATAAAACCTTAGAAAGGATTTTTCTATGAAACATTTTATCATACACCTTGCATGCATGCATTGTACTGTGAGATGAAGAGCTGAAGTGCCCTAACAAAATGCATTAGTTTACCAGAGGAATTATAAATTATGAAATGAAATCATGATCTCATCTTGCAGTTACGCAGGATAAAACCAGAAATTAGAAAGAAATTGTTGGGAATTCGCACCCTGCTTGGTCGAGAGAAATGGGAGGGGAATGTAGTGTTCGATCTGCTGGTGAGTGCGATTTCGTTTGTTGATATTTTAAATCTGAGAAATCTGAAAATGGCGATGGAAAAGCTTGAGTATTTTCTGCGGGAAGGAGGAATAAAACATGCGGAGGTGTAGAAGTTGCATAGAAGGCTTACCTTGAGTGGTTGTCCGAAGATCTGGGGGCTACTGAGGAGCTCGAGGAGGCACGACGGGTGTGTATCGCCGGATGTGGGAGAAATGGGAGGATTCGGTTGTCGAGCGAGGTGAGGTTGTCGCCGTGTAGGAGGAGAAAGGCGGACCCGCGCAGCCCTAATCTGGCGATCGAGAAGGAGCAGAAAACCGAGAGGCGAGTGCAGCTAATTGGGAGGAGGGGTTTTAAATTGCGAAATCATCGGACGGGCGATACATTGGAGCTCGGATCGAACGGCTGAGAGATTCTTCACCTGCTTTTTTGGCGCATGGCACCCATATCTGCTCTTGTTTGATATTTTGCATCATCAAAAATTAAGGGTCTCTTTGACAACCCAGCGTCGCTCCGTTCAGGCGTGACTCTTCACCTGCTTTTTGGCCCGGCCAAAGCTTGTTTGGCACGCTCCGGCTGAGAACGGCTTGCGTGAAAGGGTGTCAGCCCTGTGTTTTGCCGCTTGTGGGAGGAGCGCCAGACCATTTAGAACGGTTGTTTTCTCTCTCCTCTCCGGCCTCCCACCGGACCAGAATGTCAAACAGAGCCTAAGTATGGTACTTTTTCACTCTCATTTGTAAAAACTCTCAGTTGTATTTATTTTGATACTTTGCATTTCAATTGAGGTCATGAATTATTAAATTCAAGGGGCTATATTTGAAGGATTTGGGGCGCTGAGAAAAAATACCCTTCATTACAATGTCTTGTAATGTAAAGTGTCAAAATAAATGCAAATGAGAGTGCAAATTGCAATATCTAAAATTTAGGTGCAAAATTTCATGTAGGAGCAAATGATGGGTGGAAAATGCCAAAAAGCAATTCTTGATGGGTCTCCAGGGTTACACCTATTTAAGATTATGCACACGAAAATATGATATATATTCGACTAATATATATTGTATACTAATATAAAAGGAAACTTTTCATTGCTACTATGTCAGGCGTCGGTTATATATTGTATGCGAAGGCCACCGCTGCTGGCGGAGCCGGCAATGGCCTGACTTGACTACCAGCAGGGTCGTCGGGCGTCGATGACCCCGGCGGGGGTAGGCCAGTGGCGGTCCGGCAGGGCCACCGTCGGCGGTTGTCATGGCCAGGGCCACCGCCGGCGGTGGCCTTGCCGGACCGCCACAGGCCTACCCCCGTCGGGGTCGCCGGCGTCGTTGGCCTCCACCATTGAGGGAAATTTTAAAAAAAAGTGGAGGCCACCGACGAGCAGATTCAGATGGATACGGAGGCGGCGGTGGTCTCCACCTACTAGAGGATTCGGATGCTCTTGTTGAATTTTTTGTAGTTGTAAGAAAATAAACACATGAGCACAGTCACATGCTGCTCTTGTTCCCTGCTCCTAACTACAACCCGGTTTTCAACGCAACTTGCCACAACCGCGACTAGGCTCAACAGACCACAACATTACTTTGGACCACAAGTCACCACAACAACTATTATGTACAGCTCCACTGCACGGCAGCTTTCTCCTAGCGGCAGCACTGCTCCTAGCCGTAGCCCGAGCACCTAACCGCAACTCTGTTAGTCGATGTCACTGCACCAAGTCGGCGCACTAGACGCAACACCTCTCTTAGCTACTGTCACTGCATCAAACTCTTGTACTGCCTTCTAGTCGTTGTCGTTGCATCAAACTGCTACACTGCACTTCTAGTCGCTATCACTGCACCAAACCGCTGCACTGCACTTCTAGTCATTGTAACTGCACCAAACTGTTGCACTGCACTTCTAGTCGATGTCATTGCACCAAACCGACGCACTGCACTTCTAGTTGTTATTACTGCACCAAACCGTTGGACTCCACTTCTAGTTGATGTCGATCTTCCTAGCCACAACACCTCTTAGATGTTTTACGGTATCAACTCACCGCACTGCACTTCTAGTCGCTGTCACTGCACCTTGTTTTGGGACCTCCAAACATGAGTCACAAGTCTTGTTAGGATTGTGACACCTCACGCATGGACTCGGACCGTCCGGATCGCTCCACGTCCGCGATCCATGGCCACCTCTTATTATGGGAATGACAATTAAATGAGATGGCTCATTTTTTGGGAGGGATTAGGGGTTATTCCTATCCAAGCCTATCGTTTAATTGGAAATTCAATTCAGTTTTGGCAAGGGCCATTAAGGGCCGGCCGACCTCCTTTCTCATCTGGCCGGCGCCATCAATGGAAACCATTGATGGCCCGCTTCTTCCTAGTTAGGAGAGGTGTGTGCTCTCTTATATATATGTTTGGGTGTGGGGCTGCTACAATGAAGAGTACAATCAAGCAAGAAACCGAGAGAGTGGATTCAGGCTCGGCCACCAGTAAGGAGCTTTCCGAGAGTGTGAGGAGCAAGGTTCTGTATGAGTTTCTCTTTCCGGCGGCAGCGGCAACGAACGGATCTCGCCGGTGCAGGAGGATTAGAGGCGGCGGCAGCGGGTTGCAGCGGCGATCTCCAGGCGGCATCGAGAGGTGTTCAGGCGGCGGCGGCGACAGCTCCAGTTCAGACCAGGCGCGGCGGCAACGACGGCAGCAGGCGTGCTGCGGCGGAGGCGGCGCATCGGGCTCAACTCAGGCGGAGGCGGCTTTGTCCAGCGGCGGCAAGCAGCTCCAGGAGGCGGCGACAGCGGTTTTTTTGTCTTTCATTTGTTGTTCGCCCATATTTGTTTGGTCTCTAGTTGTATATGTGTAACCTCATCAGTGGTTTAGTGGATCTTTCTGGCGCGCTCTCCCCGTGGAGTAGGTGTCTCAACTCCGAACCACGTATATATTTTGTCGTCTGTGATTTTGCTTGGTTTTGGATTTAATTTTGTTTTATTACTGCTCAGCTAGCTTCTGTTGCTAGATCCGCGGCGAACCATCGTACTCGCGGATCCGGTCCCAATTTCACAACAATTGGTATCAGAGGGAGGTTCGACCCTTCGGACCCCGGTGAGCAATAATGACAACGAAATTTGAAGTCCCCAAGTATGACGGCAAAATTGACTTTGTTTTGTGGCCGAAACGGGCCAAAGCGGTTCTCGTCCAGCAAGGTCTTCATAACGCTCTCCTCGGAAAGGAGAAATCTGGGAAGAAGGACGACGAGTGGGATGAGCTAGATATGAAGGCCATCAGCACAATCCAGTTGTGCTTGGCCGATGAGGTTATGTATAATGTAGTCGATGTTGAGACTACAGCGGATCTGTGGAAGAAGTTGGAGGAACTTTATGTTTCAAAATCCCTCACAAATAAGCTGTACGTAAAGAAACAACTTTTCAGCTTGAGGATGTCGGACAGCACTCCGCTTCTTGATCACATGAATGCGTTTAATAAACTTATCTCTCAGTTGCGTAGTATGGACATTAAGGTCGAGGAGGAAGACCAGACTCTTCTCATATTGTCTTCATTGCCAAAGTCCTTCGATCATCTGGTCACCACGATCCTGTATGGGAAGGACACCCTGAAGATGGAAGAAGTGATGACAACGCTGCTCTCGAACGAAACGAGAAGCAAGTCGAGCCCTAGAGCCGACGAGGGCCTATTCGTGAAGAGCAAGGACCCCACCCGGGGTAGATCGAGAGGAAAGGGGAAGGAGGAAGACCGACTTAGGTTTAAGTCCGGGGGCAGGAACACAAAATGTCACTACTGCAAGGAGGAAGGGCACTGGAAGAATGAGTGGCTGAAGAGGAAGTTTAGAGAACAGACGCATGAGCCACATCAGGCTGCGGTGGCATCCGAGGATGAGAATGACGCTGACGTTCTTCATGTTTCACCCAGTCTTGAGACCACAGGTTCCTGGATCATGGATACAGGATGTTCGTACCACATGTGCCCAAACATGGGATGGTTCTCCAGCTTTAGGCAGTGTGAGGGTGGTCGTGTTCGTATGGGGAATGACTCAGAGTACGAGGTGTTGGGAGTCGGTAACATCAGGATTGAGATGTTTGATGGAGTGACCAGGACACTCACCAACGTTCGGTATGTGCCCAGGTTGAGAAAGAGCTTGATTTCTCTAGGTACTCTGGAGGTTGCCGGGTATTCTTATACCGGCAACGGCGGATATGTGGAGGTCAGGAGAGGCGCGCAGACAGTCTTGAGAGGAGAGCGTTCCAGATCGCTCTATAGACTGATTGGCACCACGATTGCCAAGGGAGATGCGAGGAGAGAGGTCAGACCGTCTCTCGAGCTACATGATACGGTAGCATATGTATTTCAAGAGATCTCCTCAGATCGCGATTCCTTCGATAGAGCTTTAGAGAGCAGAGACCGTTCTCAGCGAAAAGCTAGGAAGGACCAACGGAGGAGCGGGGCAGGATTCGTGGCATGGGCGTGTGCCCGGAGAGAGGACCTTGGCGGAGGTAGAATCTTCGTAGCCGTAGAGGAGACGGGTAGAGAGTCATCTCAGGAGTACCCAGACACCGCGCGAGGAGCCATCAGGCTTAGAGGTCTCACCAAGGAACTCAGGATCACTCAGGAGAAGGTGGAGTTGCACAGTGAGAGGTCGAGTGTGAGTCATCTTGCAATAGACCCGGTCTATCGTGCAAGAATACTGCACAGTGGTGTGCGCCACCAGGAGTCGAGGGAGTTCGCTAGGGGTAGAGGCATAGTGTTGTAGAAGGTCTCTAGGGAGGATATCGGTGCGAACATGCGGGAGAAATCAGTGACAGGAGTCAAGTTCAAGAACGGTCTTGACTTGACTCATTCTGATGCATGATCGAGGGTTGGCCCCAGGGAGAGGGGGCTTGTAGTCGCCAGTAGGAGAGATCCAGATTGGAGGTTCAGATACGTTTTGTTTGACTTCGAGGTGGAGTTCGGTTGTGGCATGAGGTGTCAAGGTGGAGATTGTTAGGATTGTGACACCTCACGCATGGACTCGGACCGTCCGGATCGCGCCACGTCCGCGATCCATGGCCACCTCTTATTATGGGAATGACAATTAAATGAGATGGCTCATTTTTGGGAGGGATTAGGGGTTATTCCTATCCAAACCTATCGTTTAATTGGAAATTCAATTCAGTTTTGGCAAGGGCCATTAAGGGCCGGCTGTCCTCCTTCCTCATCTGGCCGGCGCCATCAATGGAAACCATTGATGGCCCTCTTCTTCATAGTTAGGAGAGGTGTGTGCTCTCTTATATATATGTTTGGGAGTGGGGCTGCTACAATGAAGAGTACAATCAAGCAAGAAATCCAGAGAGTGGATCCAGGCTCGGCCACCAGTAAGGAGCTTTCCGAGAGTGTGAGGAGCAAGGTTCTGTAGGAGTTTCTCTTTCCGGCGGCAACGGCAACGAACGGACCTCGTCGGTGCAGGAGGATCAGAGGCGGCGGCAGCAGGTTGCAGTGGTGATCTCCAGGCGGCATCGAGAGGTGTTCAGGCGGCGGCAGCGGCGACAACTTCAGTTCAGACCAGGCGCGGCGGCGACGACAACAGCAGGCGTGCTGCGGCGGAGGCGGTGCATCGGGCTCAACTCAGGCGGAGGCGGCTTTGTCCAGCGGCGGCAGGCAGCTCCAGGAGGCGGCGGCAGCGGTTTTTTTTGTCTTTCCTTTGTTGTTCGACCTTATTTGTTTGGTCTCTGGTTGTATATGTGTAACCTCATCAGTGGTTTAGTGGATCTTTCTGGCGCGCTCTCCCCGTGGAGTAGGAGTCCCAACTTCGAACCACGTATATATTTTGTTGTCTGTGGTTTTGCTTGGTTTTGGATTTAATTTTGTTTTATTACTGCTCAGCTAGCTTCCGTTGCTAGATCCGCGGCGAACCATCGTAGTCGCGGATCCGGTCCCAATTTCACAACAAAGTCTACTACTATTCACCTTCCCTGACTCCAATTGGTGAGTGCGGAAGGAGAGACTGCCACACACGTCGACAGCTGATTGATCACGGGGTAGCTACTATTCACCTTCCCAGACTCCAATTGGTGAGTGCGGAAGGAGAGACTGCCACACACGTCGACAGCCGATTGGTCACGGGGTAGCTCGTGGCAAGAAGGAACAGTAGAAGAGGAAATAAGTCAGAGGGGGCCACAACCGAGCGGCAAAAGGAAACAGAACTTACTTGGAATTATGACCGCGTGAGGAGGTGGGGGAACCATTGTGGTTGTATCGCCCAAAGTTTTCCCCTTGTCACCCATCGTGTTTGACAGCCTCAGATCGACATGCTTACCCTCTCGGTCAGGAGGATCGAGAGCAGGCTCCTCCACGACTGGCGACATTTGTTGCCTCTTCAAGGACGGTTCTTGCTTTGCGATTGGAGTATGACCCCTCGCCAGCGGTGGGGGCAACAACATTCTCCCTCTTGTGCCTCTTTCTTGCCAACTCAAGAAGGTGAGGAGCGGAAAATTCACCTATTAAGTTCAGGAGCTCACCGCTTTGGGGTCATCGTCGACGACCGATTGGTTGGAGGCCACTGAGGAACCACCCTCGGAAGCCATCACTCTAATAAATAGGTATGAGCCCACACCCCTTTTATAAAGGGGAGGAGGATAACCCTACTTGTAGCAAGCGCGAACTCGTCGAATAACGGTTGAACTTGTTGAGGTATATTTATATTCGTGTTAATGGGCTACTTAACGGGTCGGTTAGGATCCGATAGGCATCCAAACCCGTAGTCGGGGATTTAGGGTTTTGTCTATAAATACCCTGCTGGGGGCAACGGGTAGGTCATTCCAAACTAGATGGTCACGCGGATGCTTCGAGCGCTCCAACATTCTCGAAGTTTGCCCTAGCCCCGCTCCCGTCCCCGTGACCGATCCCGCTTCCGCACGCGTTTCTGGATCGCTTCCGCCACTCCCGATCGAAGAAGAAGATCGGTTTCCGCCGCTGCTTGCCATCGGGAGGAAGACCTAGCCGCATCAATCGCGAAGGAGTCGCTGCGATTTTCCACCGTCGCTGCTAGATCAATCGCGAAGGAGTCGCTGCGATTTTCCGCCGTCGCTGCTAGATCAATCGCGAAGGAGAAATAATCCCGCTCAGGATTTCCTGCATCGCTCTCTGCCATCGCAGCCGGAGCTTACGCGCCTACGCTGCCGCCGGGAAGGAAGCACAGTAACCGTCGCCGATCGTGATTCCGGGCCGGAGTTCGCCGCAAGGAGGTGCGATCCCGCTTCTCACTTCTTCCGCCGCTGTCGATCGGGGAAGAAGATTCCCGTCGCTGCTTTCACGGGAAGCCACCGCTCTCTCCGATCGATTGCCGCTGTTAATCGATCCAGGGATCGGATCGAAGGAGAAGATCATCTTTCCTGGAGATCGTCTTCCTCCCGCCTTGCCGATCCAGCGACTGCCGCACCTTTTTTCCGTAGGGTTTTGCCGCTCAACCCGAGATCTTGCTGTGTCCTGTTTAGCACTGGGCTTTTTCCAGATCCAGTAGAGAAGTAACAGTGCTTGTTGGAGAAGGAATGTCCTAGCAGCTAAGTTTGTCCTCTTTCCATCGCCGATCAATTGTTAGCGGATTCTCTACATCAATATCAGTTGGATCCCAGACCTTGGATCTCTATTCATAGAGAAAGCTGGTGGCCGATTCCAATTCTTCTTGCTTTTGGTGACTGTGTTCAGCCGAAGAGGAGCAACAAAATCAAAATTTACTTGGATTGGATCTGCAGAATTCATCGTCTCCGCGGCTCAGGTGATCTCTCTCCAGTTTTTTCTGCTTGTAATTTAGGTTGCTAGTAGAATTATTCTGTGTGGAAAGAGACACAAAAATGTCAAAGGCGATCAATCACTCTTCTCCTGTGCCGATGATCATGCTGGAGAAATTCTCCAACGCCGAGTTCAGTGCCTGGAAGCGCAACACACAGTTCAGCATGAAATACCCGAACATCTTCTACACAGTGTAGACTGTCTTTGAAGAATTCAAAGGAAGTGACGTTGAAGATCAATGGGTCAACGACGAGGACTTCTGCAGAGACTACATCCTGAATTGCCTCTCCAACAGGCTTGTAGAGACGTACGGCAAGATGCAAAGGGCCAAGGAGATCTGGGAAGCCTTAGAGGAGCAGTTCAAGGAGGAGGAGAATATGTCCAAGACGCACCTGGTGGACAAGTTTATGGCATTCACCTTCACTGAGGAAAGGGAAATCCTGCCACAGGTTGCTGAGTTCGAAAATCTGGTGGACAAGCTCAACAGTGAGAACATCCCTCTGCCAGATGGATTTGTTGCAGGGGCGATCATTTTCAAATTGCCCTCGGCCTGGTATTCCTTCAAAACTGAGATGTACCGGAAGAAGACGTAGGCGAGTCTTAAAGACCTCAAGCGCTTCATCTGCATTGAGGATGAGAACCGGACTAGACACGCTATAGAGACGATCAGCAAGCAGTCTTCTACTGCTAACATGATCAGGCATCCTAAGCGGAAGCCTAAGCCTGGCAAGACTCGCCCACCGACCAGTGCACCCGCAGTTGCTGCCACTAGCAAACAAATAAAGAAGAAATTTAAAGGCAAGTGCTACAACTGCAATAAGTGGGGTCACTGCGCTTCCGAGTGCCGTCAGCCCAAACGGGGCGAATCCAGCACACCAAGGACCGATAATCAAGCCAACATGGTTTATCAGACTGCGCCTACCGACTTTGTTGCCATGGTCGGTAACGGGACGACCAGTTCAGAGTGGTGGCTCGATTCAGGTGCTACCTGTCACGTCTGCCACAATCCAAAGCTTCTGGAGGATGCAAAAGAGGTGCAAGAGACTATCACTGTTGCAAATGGAGCTGTAGCTGACGTGCTGAAGGTCGGCAATGCTACCTTGAATTTCTCCTCATGTAAGACTCTTACTTTGAAAAATGTTAAATTTATACCGACATTAGCTGCTAATTTAATTTCTATTAGCCTGTTGTAAATCAGGTTAATTCTAATCTGATAACCACAGGTAGGCTTCACACACAATGCCCGAACTTCGATTTCGGACTCTAAATGCAACACAAAGGGGACTATTCCCGTCAACCCCAAGGAACACCACAGGTTGCGGAGCACCGGAGCACCGATCAGAGAACCGAGAGCAGATTCGCGGAGGGAATCCCGTTGCGAAGACTTCTATCCGGATAGTTTTCCATGGCGCCAAAGCATACTACAAGGGTAACGATTCTCTACTTGAGCATGTGAAGCTCTTCCTTTTGCATAGGGAAAACCCGCTCCCGCGAGTGTGCGGTGTTCCTTGGGGTTGACGGGAATAGTCCCCTTTGTGTTGCATTTAGAGTCCGAAATCGAAGTTCGGGCATTGTGTGTGAAGCCTACCCGGACATGTTGGTCTGGATCGGCGATGTTGCATTTGTTATGATTTGCCGGAGAAGACTCCGTGCTTTGGGTTTTCGGGTTTCTACGCGGTAGATTACAACAGGGATCTTTGGAGGTTAGCTCCAAGGCGCACCCGAAAAACTGAGCGGAATCGTTGTTCTGCTAACTTGGCGGTCTGGGAACCGGCCTTGAACATAACTGTGTTATGTGATTGATTGGAATATTAGGATCCGAGAGAAGCTTGGCCCGTGCGTACGTCTTAATGTGAACTATGCGGTTGAGCAACGGACAAGTGGAATTGGACCTGGGCTATGTGGTTCGGTGCGAGAGACCCAAAAAGGGGACTTGCCGTTGGCATAATCGGGAGCCTTAGACAGTGGTCAGGAAGGCTAAAATGCTCATGTTGTTGCCATCCTGGGGGTGGTGGTGAAGACGCTGAAGTGTCAGGATTCACCGTTAATGTGCCCTGAGTGCACTGAGTGTTTGGTCGTGCGAGCCTACACCTGTGGCGAAGTATGTTTATACATAATTGTTTAGTTGGGCTAATGATATGGAGGGAAGGAGCACTGCCGTCCCGAGAAAGGGACGGGGTTGTTATAATTTGGTCGGCTTTAGCTGACCGTTGCCTGTTTGCCACCGTGCGGTGGAGTGTTGCTTGCAGGTGCTGCTGAGCCGAGTGCAAAATAGCGGGTTGGAGCCCATGTTGCCGTGCTGGCCCTCGAAGGCCTTAGCGTATAGTTGTTTTATTTTGTCATGTGTGCCCGGCCTGCGAGCTGATGTATGTAAGACACTATTGGATTAGTGAACTTTTGTAAGGTCATAAGGCCATGTATCTTTCAGTGTATTGTTATTTCATTCCAGTGGTAGCGATTGTGGACATTCATGTAAATTGATTATTAAGTTTGGGTTCTTTCTACTTTTAAAAGCTTCCGCTAGAATGCTCTGTGTTAGGACGAGTAGTCTTAATTTGATAGTTTGGTTATTAATACGTAACCCTTCCGTCTATCCGTGGTATATGGTGTCAGGTTCCAGCTGGACCTTCTGTTATATGTCATACGACGGATGGGGGTGTTATAATTTGGTATCAGACTTCTGGTTACGGTCAGGCTTAAATGAATTCGTGGGCGAATTCTTTTAAGGGGTGGTGAGCATATGTGTGCGTTATCATTATAACATCAAAAAGAACCCATGAATGTCCACTTAGGAATGGAAAATACACTTGTTTTGTGGAATCTGAGTGTTCCAATGATTGCTTTTAGCAATTTGGTTGTCGTCTAATCGTGTGTCTTTGCTTCTATAGGCAGCTAGGAGTGATGCTGGTCAATCAGAACATCCGCAATCGGCGGAAAGTAGTGCACCGAGAGACATGCCTACTACACCTCATTCAGCGGAAACCATCAGGATGGTGGCTGAAGCCGTATTTGCGATGATTAATGCCCATCCTGCAGGGCAAATGCACCACGTACCTCCTGTCGTGGAGCAAGAACTGGTTAGGGCGGCAGAGCCGAGAGTGGTGGAGCGCGCAGCAGTTGATCTGGTAGAGCTGAGGAGAGCTACGGAGAAGCAGCTCAAGCATGTAATGGGCTTTAATCCCCCAGTATTTGATGGGACTGGAACGCCAGCTCAAGCTGAGGACTGGATCTCTACGATAAAGAGGGTTTTGACAGCCACGTTAATTGAGGAGTGGCAGAGGACCACCATACAACCTTTGTAACGCCCCGAAACTCAAAGGAGCAAAAGGGTGACGTTTTGGGCCAGTTTTGGTTTCTGGCTGAAGGCACACGGCCTGGGACACGGGCGTGTCCCAGGGCGTGTCAAGTGTGTGCCGACACTTAGTCGCGAAGTCGTTGAGTTAAACTCGACGATTCGTCGAGAAAGGGCACACGGCCTGCGACACGGGCGTGTCGCAGGGCGTGTCGACCCGTGTCGACACTTAGCCGTGAAATCTTTGAGTTATTCTCGACGATTCGTCGAGAATGGGCACACGGCCCGCGACACGGGCGTGTCGCCGGGCGTGTCGACCCGTGTCGACGAGCGTCAAGGTGAAATCGTCGAGATTCACTCGACGATCGTCGAGACAAGGCACACGGCCTAGGACACGGGCGTGTCCAAGGTCGTGTCATCGAGTCGTCGAGCTCCACTCGACGAAATGTCCCGTGTACACGGCCTGGGGGCCCAGGCGTGTCAAGGTGACACGGGCAAGGACACGGGCGTGTCCTAGAAACCGTGCAGTGCTCGGGTTGGAAACGGGGGAAAAATCATGGGGTACACGGCCGGCTACACGGCCGTGTCAGCTGGAACACGGGCGTGTCAGCTCGAACACGGGCGTGTTCGATACCCGTGTGCGTGTCCAGGAGATTCGATTTTGACGGCGAATGCGGCACACGGCCCTGGACACGGGCGTGTGCCAGGCCGTGTTCGGTCCAGATTGGGCATTTCAGCCCCGAATCAAAGCCGTTCGTTTCCTTGATTGAAGATCCAACGGCTGAGGATGGTTCCTGAGAGGATATACCCGGGTTTGACTTAGAAAATCCATCACTTTCTTACCTTTTTCATCTCTCCAAACCCTTGGAGAAAGAGGAGAGCCCTTGGAGGAAGAAGAGCTAGATCCGCCATTGGAGGAGCTTCGGAGCTCCGAATCGCAAGCCGACTCCGGATCCACGGAGGCAACGCAAGTGCGGTGATTTCTATCCGATTACTTTTCGATGGCGCCAAAGAGGAACTCAAGGGTAACGATCCTCATCATGAGCACTAATAGCTCTCTTTCTTAGCATAGGAAGCCCGCTCTCGCGAGTTTGCGGAGAGTTGGAGGCGTTCCTTCGGGTAGATATGTAAAGTCCCCGTTGTTTAGAGTCCGTATGCGAGAACGGACATAGGCATTTTGGTTGAAGCCTACCCGGACATGTTAGTCCGGATCGGTGATGTTGCATTGCATAAGGCCGGAGAAGACTCCGTGCTATTGGTTGTTTTCGGGTTTTCTACGCGGTAGATTGCAGCAGGGAGCCTTGGGGACTAACTCAAAGGTGCACCCGGAAAACTGGGCGGATACGAGATCTTGCCAACTTGGAGGCCTGAGAGCCAACTCGAACATAACTGAGTTATGTGACTTGCGGTAGAATGGGACTCGGTGAAAGTTTGACCCGCGCAAATGGCTTAAATTGTCGTTGCGAAGTGAGCACGGGTTAGATGGAGCCGTACCCGCTTTATGTCGTCCGGTTAGAGCGACCTAAGGTTACGTGGAACTCGCCGTTGGCATAAATGGGAGTCTTCGGTGGTCAATGGCTTAAATTGACGTGACCAATACCAAGAAGACATATTGCTCATAGGTTTGGCCGTCTAAGTGGCGGTGGTGGGTCCGGAATGTTAATGGCTTTAATTGACGTAACATCGACCGGTTCACCGAGAATGTGCCTGAGTGCACGGGGCGTTGGCCTTACGAGCCAACGTATGTGATGTTATGGCTATGGTTTTATATTACTCGCTTATGCTAAGGAAATGCAGGGAAGGAGCATCGCCGCCCCGAGTTGGGGGCGGGATCGTTATAATTTGGTCAGCATTGCTGACCGTTGCCTTGTTTTGCCACCGTGCGGTGGATTGTTGCTTGCAGGTGCAGCTGGACCAAGCGGTCAATAGCGGGCTAAAGCCCTTTTTGCAAAGCTGGCCCTCGAAGGCCCAAGTAGAAGTGTTTACTACTTTATTCATGTTTGACCGGCCTGCGTGCCGTGGTTTGTAAAACATGTAATTTTCAAGTGAAACACTTTGTAAGGCCTTAATGCCGATTTTGGGTATTTTGTATACATTCCTAACTATTTTAATAGGGGACATTCGTGCTCTAATGTTGGGTTCTTGTTTACAACTTTATAAACTGCTTCCGCTAGAATGCTCTGTGTAGGACGTTGAGATTGGTTGGATGGTTTCCATACGTAACCACCCGGTCTGTCTGTGGTATATGGCGTCGGGCCCCGGCCGGACCTACTGCTATATACTATGCGACGGATAGGGGGTGTTACAACCTTTCTGTTGGCGGGTGAAGCGAGGCTGTGGTGGGATGAGTTGGAGTTTCATCTCTTAGTGGGTAGACAGCTTGTTGATGTGCCTATGGAGGAATTTTCAAGATTGTTCCTGGCCAGATTTCTACCCTCTGCTCAGAAGCTTGAGATGGATAACCAATACCTTGGGTTGACTCAGGGATCTAGAAGCGTGGACGAGTACCTCTACGAGTTTACACGGTTGGGTCGGTATGCTGGGGCTATATTTACGGAAGAGGAGAGGAAGACCAACCGATTTTATGAGGGTCTTCGTGGTGACCTACAGTTACTCCTTACTGGGCCTAAGGCGCAGGGCTTCCTAGCCTTGGTCAACTCAGCCCGGTCTTTGGAAAAGGTTGTAAAGAGGGTGCAAGAGAAGAATGACCCAGGAGAAAAGAAGGCAGAGTTCAAAGTGCCTAGTGCAAAGTCAGGATTTCGCAGATGGAACAAGAAGCAGAGGACTTCGAACTCATCCCCTTCGTCTGGTGCGTCAGGGGCAACCACAAGTCGAGTCTTAGGAGCTTACTACAACTGTGGGAAGACGGGGCATTTTGCTCGTGAGTGTTGGAGCGGACGTGCAAAGTCCGAGAGGAAGTCTGGAGCGACTTATGAGGAGAAAGGGAAGGCGGTGGAGTCAACTGCGTCCCATCATGCTCCAGCCCAGCCTAGAGTTTATAATCTTAGTCTGCAAGAGGCCATAAAACAAGCTGACGTGGTGACAGGTATGAGTTAATTTATAACATATTAACTTTTGTAGTTGTTACCTCTTTTATGTGTTAGCTTACTTCTATTGTTGCTAGGATTTGTATTGATTCTCGATTGTCCGGCGAGAGCCTTGTTTGATATGAGATCTTCGTATTCCTTCTTGTCCGAACGATTTGTGTCGTGCATCGGGGTCCCTCCCTCGATGGCAAAAGACAAGTTGGATGTGTTGTTGCTCAATGGGTGCTCAATGCGCGTGGATAAGGTCTGTGTAGTCAAGGTTCGGATTGGGGATCAGGAGTTTGATTTGCGAGCATTGATTTTACCGTTAGTAGAGTTCGATGTAATCTTTGGTATGGACTGGCTCTCGGAGCAGCGAGCTTACATTGATTGTAATCGAAAGGAGGTTAAGTTGGGATTAAATTCTGAACGGGAGACTACGTTTGCAGGCATGAAGGGGTCAGAGAAAGTTTTTATGTCGGCCCTTCAGGTGATTAAGGCAGTTCGGTCTGGGGCAGAGTTGTTTGTCACATTAGTGCAGGCTTCAATGCCTGGGCCTAGTCTGGATAGTATCCCAGTTGTGTCCGAGTATCCTGATGTGTTTCCAAATGATCTCCTAGGAGCCCCTCCTCAGCGGGAGATTGATTTTATTATTGAGCTGGTATCGGGTGCCAAACCGGTGTCACGCTCTCCGTATCGGATAGCGCCAAAAGAGATGGCGGAGTTGAAGGTGCAACTACAAGAGTTGTTAGAGCAAGGTTATGTGCGTCCAAGTTCGTCGCCTTGGAGCGCACCAGTTCTTTTCGTTAAGAAGAAAGATGGGAGCTTGTGGCTTTGTATCGACTACCGGGAATTGAACAAGCTTACGGAAAAGAATAAGTATCTGATCCAGAGAATTGACGATCTATTTGATCAGTTGGTTGAGTCAACGATATATTCGAAGTTAGATCTGAAGTCCAGTTACTACCAATTGAGGATAAGAGAGAGCGACATCCCAAAGACAGCATTCAGTATGCGGTTTGAGCATTACGAGTTCACGGTCATGCCGTTTGGTTTGACCAATGCGCCATCCGTGTTTATGAATCTGATGAACAGGACGTTCAGAGAGTACTTGGACCGTTTTGTGATAGTATTTATCGACGATATCCTGGTGTACTCGCAGTGTGAAGAGGATCACTACAATCACCTGCACATGGTGTTGGAGACGTTGAGGAGAAACCAGTTGTATGCTAAGTTCTCCAAGTGTGAGTTTTGGTTATCCTCGATAGCATTCCTTGGTCATATTGTTAGTGGAGAAGGGATAGCTGTGGATCCGGCGAAGATAGTGGCGATACGGGAGTGGCCTGCTTTGACTACAGTAGCGGAGGTCCGGAGCTTTCTGGGGCTTGTTGGCTACTACAGGCGCTTTGTAGAGAACTTCTCGCGGATAGCGCTACCACTCACGACTTTGACTAGGAAGAACCAGAAGTTTGTATGGTCTTCGGAGTGCAAACAGGCTTTTGAAGAATTGAAGAGGCGGTTGACCACAGCGCCTAGTTTATGTTCCCCAAATGGAACCGAAGGGTTCGAAATCTATAGTGATGCTTTGGGCAGTGGTTTGGGCTGTGTTCTGCTACAGCATGGGAGTGTGATAACCTACGGTTCACGACAATTGAAGGCTCACGAGAGAAATTATCCGGTCCATGACTTGGAGTTAGCGGCCGTGATATTTGCTCTAAAGCTGTGGAGGCGTTATCTGTACGGTGTGAAAGTCGATATATACACTGATCATAAGAGCTTGAAGTATCTGTTAGATCAAAAGGATCTGAACATGAGGCAGCGGAGGTGGATGGAGTTCCTAGGGGACTACACCTTCAAGATACATTATGTGCCAGGGAAAGGTAATGTAGTGGCGGATGCGTTGAGTCGTAAGGTTCCTGCACAGGCTAACTGGTTATCGGTACATGATGAGAGATTGGTCCGTAAATTGGAGGCTTTGGAGATAACTTGTGTCGACAAGCAGTCTAGTACTGAGGCGAAACTATTTTGGACCGAGGTGCAATGTGACCTAGCTAATAGTGTTCGGCAGGCTTTGATTCAGGATAACAGCATGAAGCAGATCTTGGATGAATCATTGGATGGGTCAAATTCCCAGTTTGCTGTTGAGGATGGGTTGCTAAGGAAGGGCGGTCGCCTATGCATTCCTAGTGCGGATAATCTTCGGGAGGAGTTGATGTACGAGGCTCATCATACCAAGTACTCAATCCACCCGGGAAGCACGAAGATGTATAGAGACATGAAGAAATTATTTTGGTGGCCAGGATTGAAGAAGGATGTAACACTTTATGTGGCCAGGTGCCAAACTTGTGCCTTGGTGAAGGCGGAGTGTCAGAAGCCCGAAGGTTTCCTAAATTCCTTGTCTATCCCGGAATGGAAATTTGACGACATATCTATGGATTTTGTGCATGGTTTGCCGAAGTCGCAGAGGGGAAACGACGTCATCTGGGTGGTCGTAGATAGGTTGACACAGGTGTCGCACTTCATCCCGATCAGGAAGGAAGATCCGGTGGAAAGGTTGGCCAAACTCTATGTGGAGAATATTATACGGTTGCATGGTGTGCCCCGCAGTATTGTTAGTGATCGAGATGGACGCTTCACGTCAAATGACTGGAGGTTGGTGCATAGTCTGTTGGGTACTAAGCTAAAGTTTAGCACAGCCTTTCATCCGCAGACGGATGACCAAACCGAGAGGGTCAACCGGACGTTGGAGGACATGCTTCGCATGTGCGTCCTAGATTTTGGAAAGCAGTGGGAAGATCACCTGTACATGGTGGAGTTTGCGTATAACAACAGCTTTCAGGCGAGTATTGGAATGACGCCTTTCGAGGCCTTGTACGGGAGAAAGTGTCGCACGCCGTTGTGTGAGGCCGTGTTCGGCCCAGGTCTGGTGATTTTTGAGCGAATCAGAGCCGTTCGATTTCTTTATTTAAAATCTGACGTCCCTGGGGAAACCCTGCTCTGTTAAGATCGAAAATAGAGGATCAATTCCTCATTTTTCCCCTTAGTCTCTCTCTCTCTCAAGGAGTTAGAAAGAGGAGGAAGAAGGAGGAGTTTTCCGGCTGCCGGCGGAGCACCGGAGCACCGATCAGAGAACCGAGAGCGGATTCGTGGAGGGAATTCCGTTGCGAAGACTTCTATCCGGATAGTTTTCCATGGCGCCAAAGCGTACTACAAGGGTAACGATTCTCTACTTAAGCATGTGAAGCTCTTCCTTTTGCATAGGGAAAATCCGCTCCCGCAAGTGTGCGGCGAGTGTGCGGTGTTCCTTGGGGTTAACGGGAATAGTCCCCCTTGCGTTGTATTTAGAGTCCGGAATCGAAGTACGAGCATAGACATTGTGTGTGAAGCCTACTCGGACATGTTGGTCTGGATCGGCGATGTTGCATTTGTTATGATTTGCCGGAGAAGACTCCGTGCTTTGGGTTTTCGGGTTTCTACGCAGTAGATTGCAGCATGGATCCTTGAAGGTTAGCTCCAAGGCGCACCCGTAAAACTGAGCGGAATCGTTGTTCTGCTAACTTGGCGGTCTGGGAACCGACCTTGAAAGTAACTGGGTTATGTGATTGATTGGAATATTAGGATCCGAGAGAAGCTTGGCTTGTGCGTACGTCTTAATGTGAACTACGCGGTTGAGAAACGAACAAGTGGAATTGGACCTATGCTATGTAGTTCGGTGCGAGAGACCCGAAAAGGGGACTGGCCGTTGACATGGTCGGGAGCCTTAGACAGTGGTCAGGAAGGCTAAAATGCTCATGTTGTTGACATCCTGGGGGTGGTGGTGAAGACGCTGAAGTGTCAGGATTCACCGTTAATGTGCCCTGAGTGCACGGGGTGTTTGGTCGTGCGAGCCTACACCTGTGGCGAAGTATGTTTATACATAATTGTTCAGCTGGGCTAATGATATGCAGGGAAGGAGCACCGCCGTCCCGAGAAAGGGACAGGGTCGTTATAATTTGGTCGGCTTTAGCTGACCATTGCCTGTTTGCCACCGTACGGTGGAGTGTTGCTTGCAGGTGCTGCGGAGCCGAGTGCAAAATAGCGGGTTGGAGCCCATGTTGCCGTGCTGGCCCTCAAAGGTCTTAGCGTATAGTTGTTTTATTTTGTCATGTGTGGCCGGCCTGCGAGCCGATGTATGTAAGACACTATTTGATAAGTGAACTATTGTAAGAGCATAAGGCCATGTATCTTTCAGTGTATTGTTATTTCATTCCAGTGGTAGCGATTGTGGACATTCATGTAAATTGATTATTCAGTTTGGGTTCTTTCTACTTTTAAAAGCTTCCGCTAGAATGCTCTGTGTTATAACGAGTAGTCTTAATTGGATAGTTTGGTTATTAATATGTAACCCTTCCGTCTGTCCGTGGTATATGACGTCGGGTTCCAGCTGTACCTTCTGTTATATGTCATACGACGGATGGGGGTGTTACACCGACCACCTCCGCTGGAGTTAGAGCTTCACCGCAAAGAGATCAGCCTTCAGTTTTCCTGGGCTAGCGTCCATCGATCCCATTCTTCGGTGATCTCAAGCGGCCGACCAGATCTGGAACATCTCCGGCGATCTCTCCTCCATCTGGCTGTTGGAAGAAGTCAGAGAGTGTCTCCTCTTCCTTGAATCTGTGAGATCTATACTTGACGTCGCCTCCACGATCTCAACCGATGGGCTTTTCCACCATATTTGGATCTGCATCATAAAAGAAATCAGAGTGTAATCACCGTCACAGTTTCGTGTACAGAAAGGTCTTCTGGTTTTGGATCTTTATTTCCACCTTCAAGGTAAAGGTAACATTGCTGCTCTGCTTGAGTTTTGCATTTCTCTATTTTCAGATTGGGACAGTAGCATGAACTCTATCCTTGCAATTATTTTCAAAAAAAAAAATCTCTGATCCTGTGAAGAAATACAGATTCACATCGATTTATTGGAGATTCATAAATCTCATATAGTTTCCTATAGGAGTTAACACTAGCATCCTGTTAGTATTCAGTTTTCATACTCAATTTATTTATGCTTCGTGCTAAATCTCTTTTGATGTAGTGATCAAGGTTTTGATCTTCTGATAGTTGTGTATGCAAGTGGATTCTCCTAACGTCGCAGACTTCATAAGGAAGAACGCCTTGAGACTTCTTGGTATTGCGGCTATAATGAAACCAGAACAAGACTAAAAAAACGGTATACATTAAGCTTCCGCACTTCAGTCGTATATCCATTTGATTCTAGTTTCATTTGTGTGTTCTTATTCAATTGAGTAAATTAGGAAAATAAATTTGTGTTTGCACTCCAATTTGAGACTAATATAGTTTGGCCATAACTATCCTATAGGATTGTGTCGCTGTGTTTGCTAGAAAAGTTTGATAATATTAATTCGACGTAGCGCCGCATATTCCTAAATTTTGTAACAGTTGGTATCAGAGCGAGGTTAACTCAAGCCTATTAGCCTTCTTCATAATTTTGGAGAAAATTATTTTTCTATTTAATTTATTTAAAGAACACTACTTTTAAAACTCATTAAGTATTTTGAGAGAAATAAAATTTGGGATTGAAACTCAAAGTGTTTTCATTATTCAATATTCCTTGGCAAAAGTCTCGTGTTTTCTTCAAACGATTAAAGAGTCCATACGTCATTAAGCGGAAGAAACACGATATTAATTTAGGGTAATATTCAGATATCCCAGTGTGAAAGGGTCTCGTGGATTAATAAGAACTGTATCCGCCAAAGTGACTGTTGGAACACCCTATTACTAATTTGGGTCAGGATCACTATGTCTCTAGGAATCTGTGTTTGACCTTCTGTATAGCTTAATAGGTCAATTAGAATTGAGTCTAAGGGATCAGGAGTCTAGGTTTGGAAGCTGCCCTGAAGACCAAAGTTTTTTGGAGACTAAGTCCAATCGTCGAGCTCAGCACGACGTTTCGTCGAACTCCGGTCGACGATCGTCTAGCTCAAGTTCGACAGATCGTCGAGCTCCATTCGACGATCGCTGAGCTCAGGTCGACGATTTTGACTCTGCACTGGATCCTTATCTCTGAGCTCAGCTCGACGATCTTTGAGCTCAGATCGACGATTATGTTGCTGCTTGCATTTTCCAGGTCGCTGAGCTCAGCTCGACGATAGCAGAGCTCAGTTCGACGATTTCAGTTATCTTTCAGAATTCAAATTCAAATCAGATAGAAATTATTCTGCATTTAATTCAGAAGATCTGCCAGCCGTTTTCATTTACTTCTGGAGCAAGTTTCAAGGGATTTTTCAAGGAACAAATCAGTGGACTTTCCTTTAGAAGAAATTATGCAATTAATGCTGTAATCAATGCAGACCAACGACTATCTTTGACAGAGTGACATCCTATTCAGACACAGAGAATAAAAGAGAGAATGTTTCTGAATCAAAAAAAAAAGAGATTGACAAGAACAGGACACAACTCAATATACAGAGACTCTTTGAAAATATTCTGTCAACAAGAATTCTGAAGAACACTCATCAGAGAGATCAAGCTTTCAAAAATCTTCAGATCTCTTCAGCTCTTAAAGTGTTCAAGGCCAACATCATTTCAAGACTCCAGACACTCAACATTTCAGCTTGCTGAAATCATCTTTTGCTGGAGATCTATCTTTGAAGGCCTATCACCCTCAGCAAAGCTCATCTTCCTGAAGATCAAGGACTCAGGGGAGCTTTGAAATCAATCCACTTAGTCTTCTCAGTTGATTGAGAAAGAGAAGACTGCCATCACTCTCTCACCCCCACTCTGTAAAGGGTTGTTCAAACTCCCTTCAAAAGTTTGAATCTGGTTTTTGAGCACCTTGTCAAAAGCTCATTGGTGGCAAGACACCTGATCAAAAAATCTGTTTTGGTTTTTGAGCACCTTATCAAAAGCTCATTGGTGCCCAGGACACCTGATCAACTCATCCTGCAGTGGATTCCTACCTAGGGTGGTAGAAGAGTGGATGTACCCAAGTTGGGGAACCACTATAATTCCTTGTGTCATCTGGTTTTGCATGTTTTCTTTTTGTTTCTGGCCTAGATTTTCTTGTGCTTAGTTTCTGCATAGCTTAGTGTTGTGATTAGTTTTATTTCTGCTTCCCTGCTTACACTCATTACAACAATTGTTGTAAAGCTTTGCAAAAGTTTTTTTGTGTTTCAAAAAGCACCATATACTCTATTCACCCCCCTCTAGAGTATATCAGATCTAGTTTCCCCTTTCAATTGGTATCAGAGCCAGGTTGGTTAAACATACCATATCTGTTTGGTTGTACAGGCTAACACCTGAACCCCAAGATCCCAATCTAGATCCTTCTTTTATATTTCATTATTAGATTTAGCTTGCACAAGTCATGGCCCAAAACAAAGATTATGCTAGCACCAGACCTCCAGTGTGCAATCTATCAAAGTTTGCACTTTGGAAAGCAAGGATTAGACTCTACATGAATTCTATTGACGAAGACATTTTTAATTCTGTTTTGACAGTGTGTCCAAGACCTCCAGAGGGCACAAGCACAAATGCTGTTCCACCTCCATCAGGAACAGATGCTGACATCAAAAAGTGGAAAGTAGCTGATGCCAAGGCAATGAACATTTTAGCTCAGACAATGTCAGATGACATTTTTCAAAAAGTAGCTGAATGCAATTCAGCCAAGGAAATTTGGGACAAGCTCTCAGAAATTGTCTCTGGCTCAGCTGATGAGAGAAAGGACAGAAGATCCCATCTCATCTCCCAATATGAGAACTTCAAGAAGGGAGAAACAGAGTCAGTGGGAGACATGTACAACAGACTGAGTCTAATTGTCAGTGAACTGAGGACATTAGACAAAGAGATCTCACTGACAGAACTTAATGACAAGATCCTAATGTGCTTCCCCAGCACTTGGGATTCAAGAATCTGGCCAATTAAAGATGCCAGAAGTCTGAATGAGATCACCACTGAAGCCTTGTTGGGTAAGCTCAAATCTTATGAGCTACTCATCAAGAACAGAGAAGAAGAACAGAAGGCTGCTTCACCAGCCACAAGAAAGGAGAAGACTATAGCATTCAAGGCAACTGAGGATCTGCCTGAAGAAAAAGGAACAGCCAATGATGAACTTCTCAGCTTGTTGGCCAAAAGATTCTATAAGATGGCCAGAAAGGACTTCAGAAGAAGATCATACAAGGAGCAGGATAAGCCAAGGTATGACAAGTCCATTGGCAATAGCAAAGACATCATTTGCTTTGGTTGCAGGAAACCAGGGCATATGGTTCCTGACTGTCCAGAGAACAAGAACAAGGATAGAAGGGACAGAAAAGAAAGAAGAAAGGAGAAGGACTCCAAAAGGAATGGAAGTAGCAAACCTTCCTCCAGCAGAAATAAGCACACAAGGAAAGGATTTGTTGCTGAATCCTGGAGTGAGACTGAAGAGGAGTCAGAAGCCTCTTCCAGCTCAAGTTGATGATGAGGATGATGCAGAGGAAAAGGAGTTTTGCATGATGGCAATCAATGCCTCACAACACAACTCAGAGGAAGAGGAGTCAGAGTCAGACTCAGAGGACTCAACCTGAAGAAGATCAGGTAATCAGCTCTTTTGATTTCACTTCAGAAGATTTTAAATTTGAATTTAAAGCACTATGTTTAGACCTGCTAAAGTCTGAGAAAGAGATCATCTCTCTCAGAAATCAATTATCTGAACAAAATGTTTTGAAATCAGAAAACCTCAAACTTCTCAGGAGTTGGAGAACTATAGGGAACAGATAGCTTCACTGAAGAGTGAGCTCTCTGAGGCCAAGAAGCTTGAAGAATCTCTCAATGGGAGAAGCATCAAGCTGATGGACATCACAAGCACAGTGAACTCAAGATTCAACAGTACACTGGGCTTGGGTGCCTCATCCAGCCAACCTATTGTTCTAACAACCCCTATCAAGTTTATTTCTGACAAGGGAAAGGGAGTTGTAGAGGTTGCCAGGAAAAATTCTGATCTGCCTCAGAAAACTAAAGTCCAGCACAAATCGTCGAACGGAGATCGACGATCGCCGAATGAAGATCGACGATCGCCGAACGCAGCTCGACGATCTCAGGACAAATCGTCGAACGCTGATCGACGATCTCAGCCAAAGTCGTCGAACGCAGCTCGACGATCTCAAATACCTGACCTCAGCCATAGTCGACCGTCGAACGGAGCTCGACGATTGACCCACGATCGTCGAACGCAGCTCCAAGATCGTCGAACAGAGGTCAGAGCTCTGGAAATTCTTTCAAAGGCAAGTCAAAATTGAATCCTAAGGGTTTTCATCCCAAACCTTCAACCCTTATACTGAATGGATTATACCTCCAAGGAGATATCATCCTGAAGGATATAAGAGTCAGCCAGGGATATCCTTCATTTCTGAATTTAAAGGTTATCAACCTAGGCCCAAGGTAAACTGGGTCAAAAACAAGTGAATTGCTTTATGTGCAGGTGAAGACCTATCCAACATCTAACCAGCAATGGTATTTGGATAGTGGGTGCTCTAAGCACATGACAGGGAACAAGGACAACCTCAATTCCTTTAGAGCCAAGCTTGGACCCAAGGTTATCTTTGGTGACTCCAACTTTGGACAAACTAAAGGTTATGGAGCAGTCCAGATTGGTTCTGTAACCTTCAAGAAAGTAGCATATGTGGAAGGACTGAAGCACAACCTAATCAGCATCAGTCAGCTATGTGATGAAGGCTACCAGGTGACCTTCAGCAAAACCTTATGCAAAATCAAGTCAGAGGACAACACAACTGTGTTGACAGGTAAAAGGAAAGGTAACATCTACCTAGTAGATTTTCTTTCAACTACTATAGATATCTGTTTATTCAATTCAGTTTGTAGACCAAATGTTTTATGGCATAAGAGACTAGGACACCTAAACCTTAGAACTATTGCTAGGCTATCCAAGGACAACCTTGTTAGAGGACTACCTTCTGGCCCCTACAAGAAGGAAGGACTCTGCAAGGCTTGTCAATTAGGCAAGCAAACTAAAAACAGTTTTAAGTCACTTAATAAGAGTGATTCACCTAGGATATTGTATCTGTTACACATGGATCTATTTGGACCCATCACAGTACAAAGCCTAGGAGGGAAATCCTACACTTTGGTGATTGTAGATGACTTCTCTAGATTCACTTGGGTGTTCTTTCTAAGGAAGAAGTCTGATAACTTTAAGTGTCTGACAGAGTTTCTCAAATGTATAAAGATTGAGTTCAATACTCACATTGCCCTGATCAAGAAGTGATCATGGGACAGAGTTTGATTCTCTTCTTATGCAAGAGTTCTGTCAGAGTGAAGGGATCAGGCATACTTTCTCAGCTCCTAGAACTCCTCAACAAAATGGGGTAGCTGAAAGGAAAAATAGAACCCTTATTGAATCTGCCACTACATTGTTGTCAGATGCTCATCTACCTCTATCCTTCTGGGCAGAGGCAGTGAACACCTCCAACTATGTGCTGAACAGAAGTCTGATACATAAACTGAAGGGAAAGACTCCCTATGAATTACTCAAAGGGAAGAAACCTAAAGTTGACTATTTCAGAATTTTTGGTTGCATTTGCTACATTCACAATAATGATAAGAAATACTTAGCAAAATTTCAAGCCAAAGCTGATGAAGAGTGTTTCTGGGATACTCCATGATCAGCAAGGCCTATAGGGTATATAATAAATCATCATTAAAAATTGAGGAATCTGTTCATGTTTCTTTTGATGAAACTAACATGTCTTTCAAGGAGAAGATTTCTTCTACCATAGAACCTTTGCAGGAACACTCTCTAGTTGAAGATATGAACAAGTTGCAGGTTGCTCAAGAGAATGAAAGCAGTGAAGATGAAGGGAATGCTCAACACATTGAAGCTCAACATGAAGAGCCAGTTGTTGTACCACAAGAGGAAACAACAACACAGGTTGGTGAACAATCAACACCCCCTGTTGATTTAGTAACATCAAGAGACCATCCAATTTCCCAAATAATTGGAGAAATCTCAGCTGGTGTGCAAACCAGAAATCAGGTCAACCAAAACCTGTTGCACACCTGCTTCCTTTCTCAAATTGAACCTCAGTCCATTCAAGATGCAGAGCAAGATCCACACTGGATCATTGCCATGCAAGAGGAGTTGCATCAATTTGAGAGGAACAAAGTATGGGAACTAGTGCCAAAGCCAAAGGATCATTCCATTGTTGGAACAAAATGGGTATTCAGAAATAAACTGGATGATCAAGGAGTAATAATAAGGAACAAGGCAAGGCTAGTTGCCCAGGATATTCTCAAGAAGAAGGAATTGACTACGACCAGACCTTTGCACCTGTTGCAAGATTAGAAGCCATCAGGATATTTTTAGCTTATGCAGCTCACAAAGGCTTCAAGGTTTATCAGATGGATGTCAAGAGTGCCTTCTTAAATGGAGACATCAAAGAGGAAGTCTATGTCAGACAACCTCCAGGTTTTATCTCTCCAACTCATCCTGATTATGTTTTTAGATTACATAAAGCATTATATGGTCTCAAGCAAGCTCCTAGAGCATGGTATGAGACCCTAGCATGCTTTCTCTTGGAAAATGGTTTTATAAGGGGTAGAGTAGAGCAAACTCTTTTTATTAGAACCCATAAGTCCCATACCCTACTAGTACAAATTTATGTAGACGATATCATTTTTGGTTCTACTGACTCAAAATTGTGCAGAAGGTTTTCTAACCTAATGCATTCTAAATTTGAGATGAGTAGCATGGGTGAGCTATCCTTCTTCCTATGATTGCAAGTCAAACAACATGCTGAAGGCATCTTTATTTCTCAAACCAAATATGCTAATGAGCTGGTTAAGAAATTTGGCATGTCTGAGGCATCTTGTATGAAAACACCCATGCCTACCAATGCTGTATTGGATGCTGATGAACATGGGAAACCAGTTGATCAGACAACATATAGAGCAATGATTGGCTCTCTGTTGTATCTTACAGCTAGTAGACCAGATATAATGTTTGCTACAGGTATATGTGCTAGATTCTAAGTTAGCCCTAGAGAGTCACACCTAACATTAGTAAAGAGGATTCTTAGGTATGTTAAAAGTTGTCCAAATCTAGGTCTCTGGTATTCCAAAAGATTCAGCATTTGAGTTAACTGGATTCTCTGATGCTGATTATGCTGGATGCAGAATTGACAGGAAAAGCACCAGTGGAACTTGTCAGTTCCTTGGTGATAGACTTGTCTCCTGGTTTTGCAAGAAACAAACATCTGTGTCAACTTCAACTGCTGAAGCTGAATATATGGCTGCAGGTAGTTGTTGTTCACAAATATTGTGGATTCAAAATCAACTCCTAGACTATGGTTACAACTTAGAGAAGTCAAAAATATTTTGTGACAATACAAGTGCTATTTCCATAGCTCAAAATCCAGTCATCCATAGTAGGACAAAACACATAGAGATTAGGCATCACTTCTTAAGGGACAATGTTGAAAAGAATAAAATTGAACTGCAATATATCCCAACTGATTTATAAAGGGGAGATATTTTCACCAAGCCTTTGGATGAAAAGAAACACACTTTCTTCCTAAATCAGTTAGGAATGTTAGATGGAGGAAGTCTTAAATAATATCCAAGATTTTGAAAGCTAAAAATTGACCAAGACTAGGCAAAAATTCTGATTTTCCTTAGTGTCTAGATTTTTCTGATCTCTGAACTGCGCTCGACGATTTTCCCAACGATCGTCGAACGGAGTTCGACGATTTCCAGGATTGTCGAACTGAGTTCAACGCTCCTCAGATAGTATGAACTATCTCTTCTGGTCAACGATCGTCGAACGGCGCTCGACGATCCTGTTCCCTGAACGATCGTCGAACGGAGCTCGACGCCTTTCCAGATCGTCGAACGGAGATCGACGATGTTGGAGTCTCTTCAGATTCCTTTAGAAGCCTCGATCGTCGAACTGAGTTCAACGATCTTTCCAATTCTGCGTCGAACCCTAATATAAAACTCATTTTTCGCCGTCGTTCTCTCTTGCGCTTTTACTTTCTCTGCAAAATTTTCTTCCCTCCAAACAGTTCTACGCTTGTTCGGTTTGTTTGTTAAGTTTTTGCAGGTACCATGGCCGTCTCAGTTGCTGTCCTCGCCGCCATGAAGTTTGATGCAGGGTTTGACATTGATTTGGACTCCTTCAACACCACTGATCAAGTCTTCCAGGACATCCTGAGTTTATTCAAAGATCAGCATTTATCTGCCCTCATGACCACAAGAATCAAACTTGCCTCAGATGAAATAAAGGAATGGGTATATA
The DNA here is from genome assembly GCA_039583875.1 of Platanthera guangdongensis. Taxonomy (NCBI): domain Eukaryota; kingdom Viridiplantae; phylum Streptophyta; class Magnoliopsida; order Asparagales; family Orchidaceae; genus Platanthera; species Platanthera guangdongensis. Next base: position 140,475,622 of record CM077160.1, on the reverse strand, counting down.
CTGCACACAACCTTGACAACAACACCATTGTTGGATCTATTGCTGGCACCCAGGTACCTCTGACCCCAACAGTCTTAACAGAAGTCTTTGGTTTAAGAAATGGTGAAGACTCTGCTGAACTTTCTGGAGAAGAATTTTCTGATATACTTGCCAGGATGGGTCATACAGAGGGAAACCCTAGCAAGTTGTTTAAGAGGAACTTGTCAGTTGAATATAGGTTCCTGACAGATGTTGTAGGCAAGGTCCTGTTGGCAAAACATTCTGCACATGACACCATCTCCAGACATCAGCTCTGCCTCATGGGAGCTCTGGTAGATAGGAAAAGCTTGAACTGGGTAGAGGTCTTCTTTGACCTGATAAAGAAAAAGATTAACAAAAACTTTGTAAATTTTGGAAGAATTCTTGGAGTCTTCCTTCAGGCAAAGTGCCCTGCTCTGTTAGTCTCCTCTGGAGTGCACATCAATACCTCCAAGAGACTCACCTGTGCCCTATTTGGGAAATGGGACAGGCAGATTAACAAGCCCAGCAGGCCCTCTTCAACTGCCCCTTCAGGCACCAGGACTCAAAGAGTCACTCCCCCCCAGGTCTCTGCACCTGCAGAAGACCTGTCTGCTGCTAGTGCTGCTTCTCCTCCTCCTCCAAGTTCAATCCTACCTCTAGCTCCATCCACCATTCCAGCCTCATCTCCCATTACAATCTCCAGCCCATCTCCAACCTCTATTCCATCTCCAGCAACCATTTCATCTCCACAAGTAGACCACTTCCACTCATTATTCTCATATCCACCACCAGATGTCACCTCATCTCCATCCATACCATCCTTCACACTTCTGGATGAATCCTACATGGATGATTCCCCCTCCTCTCCTCCAGACTTACCATCCTCTTCAACATCTTTCCAAGACCTTCTCCACCACATCATTGACCAACCCACTTTCACTCCCTCCATATCCATCCCTTTGTCCTCCATCTCCACAATCCCCTCTCCTGAGTCATTCCTTCCACCATTCAGCCCTCCTCCTCCAGCTTCTTCAGCCATCCCTGTACCCTCTACCTCTGCTCCTCTTCTTGAGCAAGTAGATCTTTCAGCCCTTGCTGACAAGTTGTATGAGCTCATTGCCCCCAGGCTCTCCCTTCTCTTGGAGACCTCTTTGGCTCCTCTACACTTGTCAGTGGCAGCCCTCTCTGCCAGGCTTTCTTCTCTCCTCCCTCAAGCAGCCCCACCAGCAGTGTGCCTTGATACAGAGGTATCTGCATCCAGGCAGGGGGAGATGCCCTATGAAGCCAGCCTTCATGCTGCTGTTGCTGCTGCCTCTGCTCCTCCTGCTGCTGCTGCTGTGCTTGTATCTTCTGCTCCAGTTGCTGTGCCTACTCCAGTCTTAGCAATAGACCTAAGGTCTTTGCTATCTGCATTTGATACTGCATATTACAGCTACCTTCCAGAAGCCATTGCTGTCCAGCCCTCAGAAGATCTGTCTAAGGCAATGGTGCCCTTCTCTGGCTGTGACCCCAACATTCTTTCATCCTTTGTACTCTCAGTGATGACTGCTGCTGCTGCTGATAAAGAAAAAGGCTGAATCTGCTTCTGAAATTATTCTTGCTGCTGCTGAAGACAATGTTCCAACTGCTGCTGAAAATCAAATTGGTTCTGATGAGCCCATTTCCCAGGATTCTCTGATGACAGAGGCTGTTGTTTTTGAGCCTGCTGTAGATGTTGTTGTTGTTGTTTCTGAACCTGCTGCTGCCATAATTCCTGAAATAACCAGTGTTGCTTCTACTGCTGCTCCAGTATCTGTTGTTACATCTGCTGCTGTTCAACTGAAAGAAAATTTGATGAAAAGGATTGATGCTTTATATGATGCTCAAAGCTCTGAATCTGATGACTACATCACTGCTTCTGATGATTCTTCTGCCACCATTGCAAGGAAAAGGAAGGCAAGAAGTAAGGCAATGAAGAGGGTTCCACCTGCCAAAGTTAGAGATGATAATGATGTTCCTTACTATATTCTGCACAACTGCCCAATTACTGAGCATTGGATGCAGTTCTCTAAGAATCAGCTAAAGGCTATGAAGAAGAAAAGGAAGTATGAGAAAGGTTTCACCCAGTCCAAGCACCCTCATCCTCCTCCACCACCTCCACCTGATGCAGGTGCAGGTGGCAGCTCTGCAAGTTCAGGCCCAGCTAGAAGCCAGGCTCCCTACCAACCTCATGCTAGAACATATCAAAGGGAAAGCCAGTCTAGGGGCTCTTACTCTAGAAGGGGAGGATATAGGGGAAATCAAAGAGAAACTCAAGTTATATTCTAAAGGGCATTCCAGGCAGCACCCTTATTCCGAGGGGAGGACATATTCCTTCTGATACATCTTCTGGTCCATTCCCCTATAAGCTCAAAGAAACTGTGACTGTCAGGACTCCTCAAGATACTTCTTCCAACAGGTATGAGCCACCTGTTCCATTTGAGGACCCTGAGAAGAATCCTGTTGCTTGGACTGCTAGAATGAAAGAGTTGGCTGCATTAGATCAAATAAAGAAAGCCAGAGAGCAAGGCCTAGACACCTCTAATATATCTACAATGTCAGAACAAAGACAGAAAGAACTAGAAAGATATGCCTCCAGTAAATTTTTTGATGCAGACAGGTACATGGAGTTGCATCCAGCTGCAGTGGTTCCCAGGACATCAAAGCAAACATATTTGGGAGCAGCTGATGATACCAGATCCAAACAAGAAGCTTTAAATCCTAACAGAGAAATCAAGTTGGTAAAAGGCAAAGAGAAAGAGTAACTCTGTAAGGTGACAATTCTTGGTTTTTCTGACTGCTTTCTGGATATCATATTTATATATCTCTGTGATGGTTCTGTAATGTCTAGCTACTGTTGTTTTTGTGTTTTTCTGATTGTATGATGTTGTTTGATTTTCCAAAGTCTGTAAATAGTTTTCCTAACCCAAATAGGGGGAGATTGTTGGAACACCCTATTACTAATTTGGGTCAGGATCACTATGTCTCTAGGAATCTGTGTTTGACCTTCTGTATAGCTTAATAGGTCAATTAGAATTGAGTCTAAGGGATCAGGAGTCTAGGTTTGGAAGCTGCCCTGAAGACCAAAGTTTTTCTGGAGACTAAGTCCAATCGTCGAGCTCAGCACGACGTTTCGTCGAACTCCGGTCGACGATCATCTAGCTCAAGTTCGACAGATCGTCGAGCTCCATTCGACAGATCGTCGAGCTCCATTCGACGATCGCTGAGCTCAGGTCGACGATTTTGACTCTGCACTGGATCCTTATCTCTGAGCTCAGTTCGACGATCTTTGAGCTCAGATCGACGATTATGTTGCTGCTTGCATTTTCCAGGTCGCTGAGCTCAGCTCGACGATAGCAGAGCTCAGTTCGACGATTTCAGTTATCTTTCAGAATTCAAATTCAAATCAGATAGAAATTATTCTGCATTTAATTCAGAAGATCTGCCAGCCGTTTTCATTTACTTCTGGAGCAAGTTTCAAGGGATTTTTCAAGGAACAAATCAGTGGACTTTCCTTTAGAAGAAATTATGCAATTAAGGCTGTAATCAATGCAGACCAACGACTATCTTTGACAGAGTGATATCCTATTCAGACACAGAGAATAAAAGAGAGAATGTTTCTGAATCAAAAAAAAAAGAGATTGACAAGAACAGGACACAACTCAATATACAGAGACTCTTTGAAAATATTATGTCAACAAGAATTCTGAAGAACACTCATCAGAGAGATCAAGCTTTCAAAAATCTTCAGATCTCTTCAGCTCTTAAAGTGTTCAAGGCCAACATTATTTCAAGACTCCAGACACTCAACATTTCAGCTTGCTGAAATCATCTTTTGCTGGAGATCTATCTTTGAAGGCCTATCACCCTCAGCAAAGCTCATCTTCCTGAAGATCAAGGACTCAGGGGGAGCTTTGAAATCAATCCACTTAGTCTTCTCAGTTGATTGAGAAAGAGAAGACTGCCATCATGCTCTCACCCCCACTCTGTAAAGGGTTGTTCAAACTCCCTTCAAAAGTTTGAATCTGGTTTTTGAGCACCTTGTCAAAAGCTCATTGGTGGCAAGACACCTGATCAAAAAATCTGTTTTGGTTTTTGAGCACCTTATCAAAAGCTCATTGGTGCCCAGGACACCTGATCAACTCATCCTGCAGTGGATTCCTACCTAGGGTGGTAGAAGAGTGGATGTACCCAAGTTGGGGAACCACTATAATTCCTTGTGTCATCTGGTTTTGCATGTTTTTCTTTTTGTTTCTGGCCTAGATTTTCTTGTGCTTAGTTTCTGCATAGCTTAGTGTTGTGATTAGTTTTATTTCTGCTTCCCTGCTTACACTCATTACAACAATTGTTGTAAAGCTTTGCAAAAGTTTTTTTGTGTTTCAAAAAGCACCATATACTCTATTCACCCCCCTCTAGAGTATATCAGATCTAGTTTCCCCTTTCAGTGACCTTTTCGAGTCGGTTTGTGAGATTACGGTTTCACATGTTTTAGAGAATCCTCTGAGACTATTGCACAATCATTCACCCAAAGGTGATGCTTGCGCAATAGGTTCAGAGGGTTACACAAGGACATTTGGACGGTAGTGCGGGATTCTAGTAATCTATTCACCCAAAGGTGGTAGACCTACAAAAAGCTAAAGCATAACCGTTGCTCGTCCTTGTATGGAGAATCACTAATTGTGTGGCGCGTAGTCTGCCCAGAGGTGTTGCGCGTTGACGCGCCTGGATTCTTTACCTATGTGTTATTTAGGGTTTTATAACCACTATTGTCCTAGTTGTTTCTAATTTTTCATTTTCTCTCTATTCAGTCACATTTACAGTCACAACAACATGACGACTATTGAAAAACTCATTGGATCGAATTTTAAGAAAATGGAAGTCCGACATCATGTTTGCTCTAGAGATGATGGACACTGAGATGGCCATGAGTACCGAACAACCTGCGCCTCTCACAGCGACTAACACTGAAGCTGAGAAGGATCATTATGGTGCATGGAACAAGTCAAACAAAATTTGTTTGTTGATTATGAAGCGTTGTAACGACCCGAGTTTAGGCCCACTAGGCCGCCACATGGCGCCGCCCACCTACCAGCAGCCCAGGTTTAGAGCTCAGAGGCTCAAACACACCGAATGAAACAAATTCAACAGCGACAACAACCCTAGAATCCGACGTACCATTTGTTGAAGCCAAAATTGACCTCTGTGGAGTTCGGGGTCCCTGAAAGGGGTCACCTCACACCTACTACACTCGAGAGAACGTCACGGACCGGAGACTTAGGAGACTATGAACAGACCCTCAACTCTAGCGCAGAGGTCCCACCTCACACCCGGAAGGCTACCTGAGCTCTTCCCCTCCCTCACCAAAGGGCTAGGCTAGGTGCCTTGGAGAGCTCTCTCTACTCAACCAAGAAGAAGCTAAGGGAGGAGGAAGCTAAGAAAAGGATCCTCTCCAAGGCACCCAAGGGGGTCTATTTATAGTTTTTCCAAGTCCTGGGGGTGAAATGACCAAAAAACCCCTACGACCAAAAGGCCTCGGGCCAATAGAGAACAGCCACGTCGGGGGGTAAAGGGGGAATTCCCCCCGAGGGCAAGAAGGTAAAACTGCAGGGGGGCAAGGGCGAGACCGCGGCCTCTGACCGGTCTCGCCCCGCCAGGCCGCCAAGCTAGAAGGGGCAGGGGGCGAGACCCCCGCCCCCGGCCGGTCTCGCCCCACCAGGCCGGCAGGGAGAAGGAGCAGGGGCGAGACCCCGGCCCCCGGCCGGTCTCGCCCCACCAGGCCGCCAGGCTAGAAGGGGCAGGGGCGAGACCCCGGCCCCCGGCCGGTCTCGCCCCACCAGGCCGCCAGGCTAGAAGGAGCAGGGGCGAGACCCCGGCCCCCGGCCGGTCTCGCTCCACCAGGCCGCCAGGTTAGAAGGAGCAGGGGCGAGACCCCGGCCCCCGGCCGGTCTCGCCCCACCAGGCCGCCAGGCTAGAAGGAGCAGGGGCGAGACCCCGGCCCCCGGCCGGTCTCGCCCCACCAGGCCGCCAGGCTAGAAGGGGCAGGGGCGAGACCCCGGCCCCCGGCCGGTCTCGCCCCACCAGGCCGCCAGGCTAGAAGGAGCAGGGGCGAGACCCCGGCCCCCGGCCGGTCTCGCCCCACCAGGCCGCCAGGCTAGAAGGAGCAGGGGCGAGACCCCGGCCCCCGGCCGGTCTCGCCCTACCAGGCCGCCAGGTACCTACAGGGACGGGGGCTGGAGTTAGCCAACTTGTCGCACCCGCCCCCCAAAAGAGGGCCACTGGGGGGAGGTAGATTTTTCCTCCCCCTACTAGTATGTTTCCAAGCTAGAGCCAAAATTGGCCACCGAGAGTGCAAAATCTCCCAAAAGCTTAAAACTATACAGGGGCGAATACGGGGTTGTACACCGCACCAAAAGTGTTGAAGCCAAAATTGACCTCTGTGGAGTTCGGGGTCCCTGAAAGGGGTGACCTCACACCTACTACACTCGAGAGAACGTCACGGACCGGAGACTTAGGAGACTATGAATAGACCCTCGGCTCTAGCGCGGAGGTCCCACCTCACACCCGGAAGGCTACCTGAGCTCTTCCCCTCCCTCACCAAAGGGCTAGGCTAGGTGCCTTGGAGAGCTCTCTCTACTCAACCAAGAAGAAGCTAAGGAAGGAGGAAGCTAAGAAAAGGATCCTCTCCAAGGCACCCAAGGGGGTCTATTTATAGTTTTTCCAAGTCTTGGGGGTGAAATGACCAAAAAACCCCTACGGCCAAAAGGCCTCGGGCCAATAGAGAACAGCCACGTCGGGGGGTAAAGGGGGAATTCCCCCCGAGGGCAAGAAGGTAAAACTGCAGGGGGGGCAAGGGGGAGACCGCGGCCTCTGACCGGTCTCGCCCCGCCAGGCCGCCAAGCTAGAAGGGGCAGGGGGCGAGACCCCGGCCCCCGGCCGGTCTCGCCCCACCAGGCCGCCAGGGAGAAGGAGCAGGGGCGAGACCCCGGCCCCCGGCCGGTCTCGCCCCACCAGGCCGCCAGGCTAGAAGGGGCAGGGGCGAGACCCCGGCCCCCGGCCGGTCTCGCCCCACCAGGCCGCCAGGTTAGAAGGAGCAGCGGCGAGACCCCGGCCCCCAGCCGGTCTCGCCCCACCAGGCCGCCAGGCTAGAAGGAGCAGGGGCGAGACCCCGGCCCCCGGCCGGTCTCGCCCCACCAGGCCGCCAGGCTAGAAGGGGCAGGGGCGAGACCCCGGCCCCCGGCCGGTCTCGCCCCACCAGGCCGCCAGGCTAGAAGGAGCAGGGGCGAGACCCCGGCCCCCGGCCGGTCTCGCCCCACCAGGCCGCCAGGCTAGAAGGAGCAGGGGCGAGACCCCGCCCCCCGGCCGGTCTCGCCCTACCAGGCCGCCAGGTACCTGCAGGGACGGGGGCTGGAGTTAGCCAATTTGTCGCACCCGCCCCCCCAAAAGAGGGCCACTGGGGGGAGGTAGATTTTTCCTCCCCCTACTAGTATGTTTCCAAGCTAGAGCCAAAATTGGCCACCGAGAGTGCAAAATCTCCCAAAAGCTTAAAACTATACAGGGGCGAATACGGGGTTGTACACAATCCCCGCTCTTTTCGAGGTTGGCACAAACTCGGAAAGAAATGTCCAACCCAACGTATTCGCTGAGTGCAATTTCCTTACGCGCCTCTCCAGGGAGTCAACCTGCCACGCCAGCTATGGGAGCCTGGGTGGCGAGACCCCCTCCAGGTAAAAAATACTTAGCCTCCACGAGAGGTACCACCAGCCCTGCCAGCTAGTGAGAGCCTGGCAGCGGGATTCTCATCGGAGCAAAGGGGCTTTTACTCCCCCCGAGGCACATTCGACCCAACCAGCTAATGGGAGCCTGGCTGAGGAGATCCTCTCGGGGTTGGAACTCGATCTCCCCGAGGCACATTCGACCCAACCAGCTAGTGGGAGCCTGACTGAGGAGATCCTCTCGGGGGTGAGGCTTGATCTCCCCGAGGCACATTCGACCCAACCAGCTAGTGGGAGCCTGGCTGAGGAGATCCTCTCGGGGGTTGGACTTACTCTCCCCGAGGCACATTCGACCCAACCAGCTAGTGGGAGCCTGGCTGAGGAGATCCTCTCGGGGGTGGGACTAGATCTCCCCGAGGCACATTCGACCCAACCAGCTAGGGGGAGCCTGGCTGAGGAGATCCTCTCGGGGGTGAGACTAGATCTCCCCGAGGCACATTCGACCCAACCAGCTAGTGGGAGCCTGGCTGAGGAGATCCTCTCGGGGGTGAGGCTAGATCTCCCCGAGGCACATTCGACCCAACCAGCTAGTGGGAGCCTGGTTGAGGAGATCCTCTCGGGGGTGGGACTTGATCTCCCCGAGGCACATTCGACCCAACCAGCTAGTGGGAGCCTGGCTGAGGAGATCCTCTCGGGGGTGGGGCTAGATCTCCCCGAGGCACATTCGACCCAACCAGCTAGTGGGAGCTTGGCTGAGGAGATCCTCTCGGGGGTGGGACTCGATCTTCCCGAGGCACATTCGACCCAACCAGCTAGTGGGAGCCTGGCTGAGGAGATCCTCTCGGGGGTGGGACTTACTCTCCCCGAGGCACATTCGACCCAACCAGCTAGTGGGAGCCTGGTTGAGGAGATCCTCTCGGGGGTGGGACTCGATCTCCCCGAGGCACATTCGACCCAACCAGCTAGTGGGAGCCTGGCTGAGGAGATCCTCTCGGGGGTGAGGCTAGATCTCCCCGAGGCACATTCGACCCAACCAGCTAGTGGGAGCCTGGTTGAGGAGATCCTCTCGGGGGTGGGACTTGATCTCCCCGAGGCACATTCGACCCAACCAGCTAGTGGGAGCCTGGCTGAGGAGATCCTCTCGGGGGTGGGGCTAGATCTCCCCGAGGCACATTCGACCCAACCAGCTAGTGGGAGCTTGGCTGAGGAGATCCTCTCGGGGGGTGGGACTCGATCTCCCCGAGGCACATTCGACCCAACCAGCTAGTGGGAGCCTGACTGAGGAGATCCTCTCGGGGGTGGGACTTACTCTCCACGAGGCATATTCGACCCAACCAGCTAGTGGGAGCCTGGTTGAGGAGATCCTCTCGGGGGTGGGACTCGATCTCCCCGAGGCACATTCGACCCAACCAGCTAGTGGGAGCCTGGCTGAGGAGATCCTCTCGGGGGTGAGGCTAGATCTCCCTGAGGCACATTCGACCCAACCAGCTAGTGGGAGCCTGGTTGAGGAGATCCTCTCGGGGGTGGGACTCGATCTCCCCGAGGCACATTCGACCCAACCAGCTAGTGGGAGCCTGGCTGAGGAGATCCTCTCGGGGGTGAGGATAGATCTCCCCGAGGCACATTCGACCCAACCAGCTAGTGGGAGCCTGGTTGAGGAGATCCTCTCGGGGGTGGGACTTGATCTCCCCGAGGCACATTCAACCCAACCAGCTAGTGGGAGCCTGGCTGAGGAGATCCTCTCGGGGGTGGGGCTAGATCTCCCCGAGGCACATTCGACCCAACCAGCTAGTGGGAGCTTGGCTGAGGAGATCCTCTCGGGGGTGGGACTCGATCTACCCGAGGCACATTCGACCCAACCAGCTAGTGGGAGCCTGACTGAGGAGATCCTCTCGGGGGTGGGACTTACTCTCCCTGAGGCACATTCGACCCAACCAGCTAGTGGGAGCCTGGTTGAGGAGATCCTCTCGGGGGTGGGACTCGATCTCCCCGAGGCATATTCGACCCAACCAGCTAGTGGGAGCCTGGCTGAGGAGATCCTCTCGGGGGTGGGACTTACTCTCCCCGAGGCACATTCGACCCAACCAGCTAGTGGGAGCCTGGTTGAGGAGATCCTCTCGGGGGTGGGGAACCAGGCTTGTCACTTGAACTTTACCAAATCCAACATCCTCAAACGGGGAATAAGATGAGTTACATGACCCCCCCCCCCCCCCCCGACTCAGCCGGTCGGGGGCTGGACTCAAAACAAACATAAAAAAACATACATGACACAGCCGGGTCGAGGCTTCCTCAGGGGGTCTGGGCCTGGTGGTCGCCATCGCGCTTCCTGCTTGTCGTACACTTCCATCCTGCTTAGGCTCTCCATGACCTTCTCCATCTCCTCTGCCTTGGCCAACCAAGAGATGGTGTTGACGGCCGTGACATAACACTGTCTTGCCATCCTGGAGTCTCCCTTGACTCTGACCTGGATCCCTCCTGAGTTGAACTTGAGGCATTGGTGGAAGGAAGACGACACACAACGGAAGGCGTTGATGAGGGGCCTCCGAAGATGGCATTGTAGCTGCTTGGAGCGTCAACAATGACGAACCGGCAGTTCATTGAGACTCCCCCCAATTTAACTTGGAGTCCCACTCCACCTTCCACCTCCTTCCTTTCCCCGGAAAACCTGAACAGGGGTCCGTCCGAGGCCAACACCCTCCGTGATTCTACCTTCATCTCGTCAAACGCCTTCCTGAAAATGACGTTGACGGAGCTCCCGTTGTCAACCAGGATCCGAGAGACGGTGTAGCCCTCGATGGCCGTCTGGATGACCAGCGCATCGCAGAACGGATCCTCATGATCCGGCAGGTCCTTCACCGAGAAGGTGATCTTTCTCCTCCTGGGGCGGTGTCTGGGAGGTTGAGGCGACGCTCCTTCGATACATGACGTGGAGGCTTGCCTTCCGAGTGGCCTCAACCCCCACTCCACCATGGATCACCGCTATACCGCCTCGGGGTCCGACATCGACCCGGTCCTCACAACACATCATCACCCCCTCCTTGGGGCAGAACCTCTTCAACCCGCACTGGTGGCTGCTGCTGCTGGCAGGGCCTCTCGCCCCCCTCACTTCTAGAAACTCGGGGAGGTAGCCGTGGCATGCCCCTCCACCTGGTGGAAGTCACAGTACGGTAGCGCTCCTCCCCTCCATCGGCGGGCTGGGTGCTCTCTCTGTTACCTCTTCCTCCTCCACCTATCGCCAAGGCTTGCTGCGGCGGGGGGAGGAGCTGTCTTGGGGCTTGCCTATGGAAGTTGAACCTCCCTTGGCCCCCATGAAGTTTCCCCCATCTTGGGCGTAACCTCTTCCCGGGCCCTGAACGGGTCCTCCCTGTTGCCTCCAACCTGGTTCCGGACCCTCCTGAGCTCTCCGCTCCTCTCTCTCCTTCTTCCCTCCTGAGGTCTCGAGACACCTTGCTCCTTTTGCCTCTGTCTCTGTCAGCTTTGCCAACTTCTTGACAAACACCACGGGTTGGCCGCCTCCATGGCTATCTCCTCTGCCGCCCTTTCCATCAGCTCCTCGAAGGAAAGGGGGGCCTTCCGGGTCAAGCTCATCTTGAAGAAGCCCTCCTTCAGCCCAACGGTGAAGGCCATCTGGAGAGCATACCCTGGCATCTCCTGGACCTCCAAGATCTCCTCTTGGAACCTGTCTACATAGCGGGCCAGCGACTCCTCGGCCCCTGCCTTATCAAGAAGATGGACTCAGGACTCCTCTTCCGCTTCTTGGAGGTGGAGAAGCGGAGCTGGAAGCTTCGGCTCAAGTCCTCGAACCCATAGATCGACCTCGAAGGGAGTTGATGGAACCAGTCCCTTGCCTTCTCCTTCAACGTGATCGCAAAGAGACGACACTTGAAGGCATCCGTCATCGGCCTGATGGAGACGGCATCCTCGAACCACTGCAGATGCTGGACGGGGTCATCCTTCCCCGTATAGTAAGCCATGTCTGGCTCTCTAAACCCCTCGGGAACGGGAGCTGAGATGATCAGCTCGCTGAAGGGTGACCCCCTAAGGGTGGTCTCGCCATCTCCACTCGCGACCTGCTCGCCTGAGAGGTTGGCACTCGCCGGGGTGGAGAACAGCTCCCGGCCGGTGAGGTCTCGCTCGACCCCATCGCCCATTCTCTCCTTCCCGGGCCTTCTTCCTGGTGCACTTCCTTCTCCCCCTGCTGGGGTCATCTCGCCTAGACCCCTAGGAGTCGACTTGTCGAGGGGGGAGCTAGCTCCTGGGGGGTCGGGGTGGAGCTGCCACCCTGAGGAGCAATGCTTCGCAGCATCTCCATGATACCCTGGATGGAGGCCATGAACTCTTGCCTCCCAACAAAGGGTCCTGGGCTAGGGAGCTCGCCGAGATCATCACTACCTCCCTGACCTCCCGTCATGACACTCTCCTGAGATCTTCTATGCTGGTCACTCTCCACGCTCACCGCACCAAAAGTGTTGAAGCCAAAATTGACCTCTGTGGAGTTCGGGGTCCCTGAAAGGGTGACCTCACACCTACTACACTCGAGAGAACGTCACGGACTGGAGACTTAGGAGACTATGAACAGACCCTCGGCTCTAGCGCGGAGGTCCCACCTCACACCCGGAAGGCTACCTGAGCTCTTCCCCTCCCTCACCAAAGGGCTAGGCTAGGTGCCTTGGAGAGCTCTCTCTACTCAACCAAGAAGAAGCTAAGGGAGGAGGAAGCTAAGAAAAGGATCCTCTTCAAGGCACCCAAGGGGGTCTATTTATAGTTTTTCCAAGTCCTGGGGGTGAAATGACCAAAAAAACCCCTACGGCCAAAAGGCCTCGGGCCAATAGAGAACAGCCACGTCGGGGGTAAAGGGGGAATTCCCCCGAGGGCAAGAAGGTAAAACTGCAGGGGGGGCAAGGGCGAGACTGCGGCCTCTGACCGGTCTCGCCCCGCCAGGCCGCCAAGCTAGAAGGGGCAGGGGGCGAGACCCTGGCCCCCGGCCGGTCTCGCCCCACCAGGCCGCCAGGGAGAAGAGCAGGGGCGAGACCCCGGCCCCCGGCCGGTCTCACCCCACCAGGCCGCCAGGCTAGAAGGGGCAGGGGCGAGACCCCGGCCCCCGGCCGGTCTCGCCCCACCAGGCCGCCAGGCTAGAAGGAACAGGGCGAGACCCCGGCCCCCCGGCCGGTCTCGCCCCACCAGGCCGCCAGGTTAGAAGGAGCAGGGGCGAGACCCCGGCCCCCAGCCGGTCTCGCCCCACCAGGCCGCCAGGCTAGAAGGAGCAGGGGCGAGACCCCGGCCCCCGGCCGGTCTCGCCCCACCAGGCCGCCAGGCTTAGAAGGGGCAGGGGCGAGACCCCGAACCCCGGCCGGTCTCGCCCCACCAGGCCGCCAGGCTAGAAGGAGCAGGGGCGAGACCCCGGCCCGGCGGCCGGTCTCGCCCCACCAGGCCGCCAGGCTAGAAGGAGCAGGGGCGAGACCCCGGCCCCCGGCCGGTCTCGCCCTACCAGGCCGCTAGGTACCTACAGGGACGGGGGCTGGAGTTAGCCAACTTGTCGCACCCGCCCCCCAAAAGAGGGCCACTGGGGGGAGGTAGATTTTTCCTCCCCCTACTAGTATGTTTCCAAGATAGAGCCAAAATTGGCCACCGAGAGTGCAAAATCTCCCAAAAGCTTAAAACTATACAGGGGCGAATACGGGGTTGTACACCATTCATGAGACTCTATCATCAAAAGCCTACAAAAGCAAAGAAAATCACAAGGATGCAAACACGCGCCGAGACTCCAAAATACTTAGATTGCAACAAAACTGGACTAGTCCAACTCCTCAAAACCTCATCCTTTATATCAAGGAAAACATTCCAACCCAACAAAATACCAAAATCTGGATAAACAGGCTCAACAGACGCGAAAACGCACAAACGGTACAACGCCGATATCAAAACGAAAAAGGGGGGTAACGCCCTGACGTCATAATTACGATGTTGACAAACCAAATAATAACATCAGAAAATCGGGGGCGTTACAGTCACACCCCCTAAAAAGAAGTTTTGTCCTGAAACTTAACATAACTTTAAAACAAAACCCAAACCAAAACCCAATTATTACCAAAAACTTGAAGACATACATGGACTAAGGGAAGAGATGCGGATGAGATTCTCTCATCGCCGACTCCAATTCCCACGCCGCATTCTCGACGTCCTGATTTCGCCAGAGAACTTTAACCATGAGGATGGTCTTTCTCCGCAACACTCGATCTTGAGAATCCAAAATATGAACAGATTCTTCCACGTACGAAAGGTTGGGTTGAATCTGGGGGGGGCACCGAGTCAAGGACTTGACGATCACTACGAATACACTTCCACAACTGCCTCACATGGAACACATCATGGACACCAGGGAAGGTAACAGGCAACTCCAGCCTATGAGCTGACGCTCCGATGCAGCTCGGTTGGTGATGGGGTTGCGGTTTAAGGCACCTTATCAAGGAGGTCGTGTGATCGAAGCCCCGCCTCAACAACCTACCGTGCTGATAAACAAGCTGGAGATGGGTTGGGGTGTCACGGGCTGCAACCCTGTAACATCGCTTGGGGTCGGCGGGAGCGTGCCATGGGCTGGGTCGTTACATAAAAAGTGCAGCTCAGTTAGCGATGGGGTTGCGGTTTAAGGCACCTTATCAAGGAGGTTGTGGGATCGAAGCCACGCCTCAACAACCTACCGTGCTGATAAACAGGTCGGAGATGAGTTGATGTGTCATGGGCTGCAGCCCTATAACGATGCTTGGGGACGGCGAGCGTGCCGTGGGCCGGATCGTTACATAAAAATGCACTTTTTTATAACGACCCGGGTTTAGGCCCACTGGGCCGCTCCACGGCGTCGCCGGCCTACCAGCAGCCTAGGTTTAGAGCTCAGAGGCCCAAACATGTCGAATGAAACGAATTCAACTGCGACAACAACACTAGAATCTGACGTACCATTCTTGAGACTCTATCATCAAAAGCTTACACAAGCAAAGAAAATCACAAGGATGCAAACACGCGCCGAGACTCCAAAATGCTCGGATCGCAACAAAATTGGACAAGTTCAACTCCTCAAAACCTCATCCTTTATATCAAGGAAAACATTCCAACCCAACAGAATCCCAAAATCTGGATAAACAGGCTCAACAGACGCGAAAATACACAAACGGTGCAGCGCCGACATCAAAACGAAAAAGGGTAACGCCTTGATGTCATAATTATGACGTCAAGAAACCAAATAATACATCATAAAATCGGGGGCGTTACAAGCGTTCCATTTCGGAGCACTTGTTAAGTGGTCTTCCAGACACGACCGTCGCCCGGGATTTTCTAACTACCGTTGGGCAGAGATATAAGGTGTCTTCGAATGATGAAATTGGGACTCTGATTCAGGACCTCTTCTCCATGAGGTATTCGAGAGGAGGTGGAGTCCGTGATTATATACTGAAGATGGTCTATTATCAGACCAAACTACAGGAGATGGAGATTACTCTCCCTAAAGCCTTAATAGTGCATCAAGCACTAAATACACTTCCTACGGAGTTTAACATTTTAAAAACTACCTCCAGTTCCCAGGATGAGTCGTGAAAGATAAATGATCGCATCATTCGTTGCGTTGCTGAGGAGGAAAAACTGAAGAAAGAGAAGACAAACACTGATTTACTCGTTGTCAAACCCTCATTTAAGAAGAAGAAGAAGTTCAAAGCTCTTTTTAAAGCTCAGGATGGACAAGCTTCAGGGAGCAAGGACGCTGGTGGAAAAAAGCCTCTTAGCTGCTTATTTTGTAAGAAAAAGGGGCATGTGAAGCACGAGTGCCTGAAGTTTAAGGCTTGTATGAAGAAGCGTGGATTTGCACCTAAAGGTAACCCTTTAGCCTTTGTCCTTTGTGAATCCAATTCAATTAAAGCCCCATCAAGTTCTTGGTGACTCGATAGTGAAGTAACTAATCATATTGCTTATACACTACAGGGGTTCATCAAAAGGAGGAGGCCAAGCAAGGGTGAGTGCAGACTCACAGTTGGAAACAACGCTGAGGTTGAAGTGGAGTTTATTTGAGATGTTTGCTTAGCTATTTCTTCTGGATATGAACTTGTTTTAAAAGACATTTTTTATATTCTTCTTCTTCGTTTAGAAGGAACTTGATTTCAGTATCTGTTTTAGATAAACTTCATTATGGTTTTAACATTCATGGTGGTTCTATTAATATTTCTCATGAATCGCAAGTTATAGGTCATTGTTCATTATCTAACGGATTATATAGTTTGTCTTGCTCCTACAAACATATATGCGACCACCTATAATGTAGAACGCGTTGGCAATAAAAGATATTTACTTAAGGAAACATCGTCCATGTTGTGGTATAAATGTTTAGGTCACATTTCTAGGGAAAGAGTAGAGAGATTAATTAAGGATAATATTCTCCCTGCTCTTGACTTCAGTGACCTAGAGATATGTGTCAATTATTGTAGAGGTAAGATGTTCAAGATTAAGAAGAAAGGCTCCACACGTAGTCTCGATTTATTAGAGGTCATCCATACGGATATCAGTGGTCCTTATTCCACTACGCTTTGTAAGAACACCTACTTCATCACTTTTATTGATGACTACTCTCATTTCAGATATTTGTACTTAATTAAAGAAAAAACTGAATCTCTTGAAAAATTCAAGATTTTCAAAAATGAAGTTGAAAAATAAATATGGAAAGTCATCAAGATTGTTAGGTCTGACAGAGGTGGCGAGTATTTTGGTAGACATGATGCATTCGGGCAATATAAAGGTCCGTTTGTCAGATACTTAGAGAGCTGTGACATTGTTGCCCAGTACTCCATGTCGGGTAGTCCTGGCAGAATGGTGTGGCCTAAAGGCATAACCGCACCCTTAAGGGAATGATGAGGAACATGATGAGTAGGACAAATCTTCCTGATTTTTTGTGGGATGAGGTGCTTAAAACTGCAGTGTACATCTTAATAGAGTCCCGTCTAAGTCAGTACCTAAAACCCATTTTGAGTTGTGTACTGGTAGACGACCCAGCCTTAATCATTTGCGTGTTTGGGGTTGTCCTGCAGAAGTCCGTTTGTATAACCCATAAGAAACTAAGATTGCCCTTAGGTCTTGTCGTTGCTATTTCTTTGGCTATCCAGATCATTTCAAGGGATTTAAGTTTTATTCCCCTTCAGGAGGTCCCATAATTGTGGAGTCCCAAACATCTAAATGTTTAGAATGGGATGTCGCTGATGAACCTAGTTACTCTCGTCTTATTAGTGAAATTGAGGAAGTTATGCCCATTAATTTATTTGTGCCCTCGGTAGGAGATCCTGCGGCGCCTGAACCCGTGACGAAACAAGTAGAGGACATGGAAGTGGTATTACCACCGATTCCAGTTGTGGTTCCTCCTTATGTTCAGGCAGTTCATCCACCCACTAGCAGATCCGTTAGGTAGAGAAGGCCTGCAATTTCTTCAGACTATGAAGTATATTTAGGAGTGAGTGATTATGACATTGGTCAAGTGGTTGACCCAGTGACATTTAATGACGTCGTGTCTGGACCTCAAATTGATCTATGGTGGGATGCGATAAAAAACGAGATGAAGTCTATGAAACTGAATAAGGTTTGAGAGCTGGTTGAGTTACCCAAAAACTGTAAGCCCATTAGTTCTAAATGAGTGTTTAAGACAAAGAAAGACTCTAAAGGAACGGTCGAGTAGTTTAAGGCCAGACTGGTAGCCAAGGATTTACGCAGAGGGAATGAATCGATTACCACGAGACTTTTTCTCTTGTTTCCTCTAAAGACTCTTTCAGAGTGATAATGACATTAGTAGCTCATGATGATTTGGAGCTACACCAGATGTATGTAAAAACCGCATTCCTAAATGCCGATCTTGCCGAGAAGATCTATATGGTGCAGCCTGAGGGATTCAAGTCTGGTCATTCCGACCAACTTGTATGTAAACTTAACAAGTCTCTATATGGTATGAAGCAAGCTTCGAGACAGTGGTATCTGAAATTTGATGGTGTAGTTACTTTTTTTAGTTTTATAGAAAATAAGGTAGACCGTTACATATATCTCAAGATCAGTGAGAGTAGATTCATCTTCTTAATTCTCTATGTAGATGATATCTTGCTTGCGAGCAGTAATTTGACATTATTGCATGAATCTAAGCAAGTTCTATCAAAACACCTCGATATGAAAGATCTTGGAGAAACATCCTTCATTCTAGGAATTGAGATCATTAGGGATCGATATCACCATACATTGACACACTCTTAGAAAGCTTTTATCGAGCGTGTACTTGAGAGATTTAGCATGCTCGCTTGTAAGCCTGGTGACATACTTATGCTTATCACAATGCCCCGTGAATGATATAGAGAGAGTGCATGAAGGATATATCTTATGCTAGTGCGGTAGGCAGCTTAATGTATGCCCAAGTCTGTACCAAACCGGACATTGCCTTCGTAGTGGGACTTTTAGGCAGATATCAGTCGAACCTAGGACCTGATCATTGGGTGGTTGTCAAGAAAGTCTTGAGATATCTGAAAGGAACAAAAGATATTAAGTTGGTCTACCATAGAGTTCAAAACCTTGAGTTGGTGGGGTATACAGATTCTGATTTTGCCGGGTGTGAGGATGATATGAAGTCTACTTCAGGTTATATATTTAAGTTTGCTGGTGTGGCCGTTTCGTGAAAGAGTGTCAAACAGACACTCATCACTTCGTCCACAATGCATGTAGAGTTCGTAGCTCTTTTTGGAGCTTCTACTCACGCAGGGTGGCTCAATAATTTCATTGTAGAGTTGAATGTCGTCGATTCTATAGCTGGACCCATCTGGATGTACTGTGATAATATCTCTGTAGTTATGTTCTCGATGAACAATAAAAGTATCACAGAGTCCAAACATATGGAAATTAAATTCTTGAACGTTAAGGAATTGGTCAAGAATGATGAAATTTTAGTGGAGCATTTAGGGACAGATGACATGTTGGTTGATTCACTTACTAAAGGACTTCACCCTAACGTGTTTCAAAAAATATGTTATTAATATGAGGCTTAAAGAGTCAATTGATGAGCTTGAT
Source organism: Platanthera guangdongensis (assembly GCA_039583875.1). NCBI lineage: Eukaryota > Viridiplantae > Streptophyta > Magnoliopsida > Asparagales > Orchidaceae > Platanthera > Platanthera guangdongensis. Next base: position 140,456,822 of record CM077160.1, on the reverse strand, counting down.
TAGTGGGAGGCTACATGAAGCTCCGATTCAGTTATCTGTCATTTATATTGCACTTTATTCAAATCATTAATAATTAAAGAATGTTTGTTCAGGAATATCGTTAAGTTTCGATATTCATTGAATTTTGGGACACATCACACTTCATACATAGTCTCATGACTTGTGTCAGTTGGAGCATAAGGTCTAGGACACTTCATTTGAATTATGGAATATGGTATGTCTTTTGACACATGACTTTTGAAACCTTAAGGCTAGACATAGTTGTTCTTTCGAACACTTAAGAACTTCTCGCAGTATGATATAGTGCATTAATTTAAGAAGTTTGGTTTACCACCAAATTAGAACAACCTTCATGTGCACAATTTTTCAGTTTGTTGTTCTATGTTTTATTTTATCGCGCTTTGTCCATGTCGATTGAGTCCGTAAGCTGTTGTGACCATGGAAGGTCCCGTGTCGCTCAATGATGCAGTTGCTGCCATGATTCAGAGTGAAGGATTTGGTTGGACCGGATTGACATGAGAGTAAACTCAATATCGCGTTCGTTAATTGGTACTCTTAAGTTTAGTGAAGATTTTATCGGAATGTCATAAATTACGATGAATACAAGTCCAAGTGAAAGTATGTTGGAAATTTCCCGTTTAGGTGGAAACGATTCATCGAGACGTACCGATGAGGTCGTACGCGGATATTTGGTATATTCGGACTCTCACGAGCATGTGTTAATTCAGTCGCGTGAACGGTCGAATGCTGTGATAGGTGGGCCCGACCGTCTCGTAAATTCAGTCGCAGACTCGGTCTCGCTTGTACAACCTCGTGTTCGCCGAGTGGGTCCACCAGGCAAGGCGAGTGGACCAAGGCAACCTGTCCGCGCCAAAGCAGCATACAGGCGAACTCAAAATGGCCAGCTCGCTCCCACCAAAGCTAGGCAGGCGAGCTGCGCGAGCCAGCCCAGCCACCCCGCGTCCGCCCGGGGTTCGTCAAACCGAGTCGGGTTTTCGCCAAACCGAGCTCGGGTTGAGACTGTCATTCGTCGAGCATGGCTCGATGTTTGTTGAATGGAGCCCGACGTTCGTCGAGTAGGGCTCGACGTTCGTCAAACAGTGCTCGCCGTTCGACGAGCAGGGCTCGGCGTTCATCGAATGAAGCTCGTCGTTCGTCGAACGGGCCTCGACATTCGTCAAAGGGAGCTCGTCATTCGCCGAGCGGAGCTCGGTTTTTCTTCGAGCCAACCTTGTGAGTTAGAATCCTAGATTCATCGGACAAAGCTTGACGAACTCAATTCTTCTGGAATTCCTTCTGTAGTAAGTCCCAGAGCGCCCCGGGCGAGTGAAGGTATCAGAGGGCTACTCGCCCAGCTGCTTTATGAGGCTTCATTTGGACTTTATCCCAGCTGGCGCCCTCCTGTCTTTGGCGTTAAGTGACGTTGCTCGACGCGATGCTCTCGGCGCCCTCCTAGCTTTGGCGTTGAGCGACGTTGCTCTACTCGACGCTCTCAGCGCCCTCCTAGCTTTGGCGTTGAGTGATATTGCTCCACTCGACCCTCTCGGCGCCCTCCTGGCTTTGGCGTTGAGTGATGTTGCTCCACTCGCCCAGTCTCCTATGAAGTATTTTTTTACCATTTTACCCTTGCCAGGGATGCGAATAGCTTGTTAGAACAACGGAGTTACGCTGTTGGCAGACCTAGTTGGGCTGCATATAACTGTTCTAAATAGCGGAGGTTGGCTATTTGTAGGTCGTCTTCAAAAAACTCTAAATAAGACCCAAGGGGCACCTCAGAAGGCATGCTCACTAGTTTTGAGATCTTCTTGCACTTTCTGAGGTAGCCTTAGCTCGGCTTTTGGCTAAGGAGGGGAAGCACTCTAAGATCTTTCAGGTGTACGATGGGACCTCCATGCCGAGCCCTCGGATCAGTCCTCATTTCTTTTGTTATTTGGCTTGCAGGAGAGAAGTAGGTGCACGATCATCCCTTCCCCAAGGGTGAACTCCACAAGAGACCGAGTTTTCGATTTCAACATTTTGGTGCGGTGAGCATGGAGAGTGGTCAGCATAGAAAACATTTAGCAGGCTAGATGACAGGAGGAGAAGGATAGGGCTCGGATAGGTCTGACTCGCCGCCCCCACCACCTATGGCCACGGTAGGGATGTTCGAAGACTTCAGGTAGGAGGTGATCAACCTCGTCAAGTGCGCACTCGGCGCGCGGGCTGAGTGCTCGACTCCGACCGTTCCAATCGCCACTGCCCCGTCTCTGGGTGAGGACGCTCCCGACAGGCGAGCTGGGAAGGAGGTCGCCGAGGAGGGCAGAGGTTGCGAGCTCCCTAGGCGTGCGATCTTTCCCGGCTCGGCAAGCGGGGGCTGGTTCGGCGAGATGGGGGCGCGAGATCCTCCGGCTTCCCCAGCGGGGGGAGGGAGCCCCTTCAATGAGTTGGTATCCTCAGCTCCAGTTCCACAGGGATTCAGGGAACCCGAAATATCTTACTATATTAGGAAGGGGGATCCGGTCTAGCACGTCCAGTGGTTCGAAAACGTGGTCTCGATCTGGCAGATGTCATGTAACACCCCATATCTGTCGCATAACATATAGCAGTAGGTCCGGCCGGGGCCCGACGCCATATACCACAGACAGACCAGAAGGTTACTCAATAGAAACCATCTGACTAAGAATCAACGTCCTACATAGAGTACATTCTAGCTGAAGCAATTTTAAAAGGTTGCAGAACAAAGAACCCAACATTAGCATGAATGTCCACTATAAAACCCAAATAGGAATGAACGTACAATACACAAGTACAATGGCCTTAAGGCCTTACAATTGTTTACTCAAATTACAGTGTTTTTCAAACCTCGACACACAGGCCGGTCACACATGAATAAAGCAAGTAAACACTCAATAATTAGGTCTTCGAGGGCCGACTCAGCAACATGGGCTTTTGCCCGCTATTTACCACTTGGCTCCGCAGCACCTGCAAACAATAATCTACCGCAATGGTGGCAAACAAAAGCAACGGTCAGCTATGCTGACCAAATTATAACGATCTCACCCCCAAACTCGGGCGGCGATGCTCCTTTCCCTGCACTTTGTTAGCATAACCAAGCAGTATAGTGTAAACACTTCATCACAGACATGGGCACGCACGGCCACACACCCCGTGCTCTCAGGGCACATTCTCGGCGAACCGATCAACGTCACGTCAATTTAAGCCATAGACATCTCGGTCTCACCACCACCACTTGGACGGCCAATCTTGCGAGCATTTTTGTTTTCTCGGCATGGGTCATGTCAATTTAAGCCATAGACCGCCCGAAGACCCTCTATCTATGCCAACAGCTCCCACCAAATGACATAGAGCGGGTACGGTTCCGCCTGATCCGTTGCTCACATCGTAATGTCAATTTAAGCCATATGCGCGGGTCAAACCTCCCCGAGTCCCGTTTCCATCACACACTTCACATAACCCGGTTATTTTCAAGTTGGCTCCCATGCCACCATGTTGGCAGAATCACGCATCTGCCCAGTTTTCCGGGTGCACCTTGGAGTTAGTCCCCAAGGCTCCCTGTTGCAATCTACCGCGTAGAAAACCCGAAAAACAACCATTCACGCGAAGTCTTCTCTGGCCATTCATGCAATGCAACATCACCGATCCAGACCAACTTGTCCGTGTAGGCTTCACACATCATGCATATGTCCGTCCTCGATTACGGACTCTACATGTATAACGGGGACTATTCATGTCTACCCAAAGAAACACCTCAAACTCACCGCAAACTCGCGAGAGCGGGCTTCCTATGCAAAGGAAAAGAGGACTTCACATATCCTTGGATGAGAATCGTTACCCTAGCATTTTTCCTTGGTGCCATGGAAATCTATGCGGATGAAAAGCACCGTGTTGTCCTCGCCTCCGTAGATCCGAAGTCGACTTGCGATTTGGAGCTCTGAAGCTCCGTCGGTGACCGGATCTAGCCTCCTTCTTATTCCTTGCTCTCCCCTCTCTCTAGAACTTTAGAAAGAGATTGAGTAAGAGAAATGAGGGCTTTGAAACCCTATTCCCGGGTATAACCAAGCAGGAACAACCCTCAACCGTTGATCCCAAAATAAGGAAACGGACGGCCACGATTCGGACTTGAAATCCAAGACCTGTGCCGAACACGGCTTGTGACACGCCCGTGTCTATGGCCGTGTTCCCCATTCGTCGTCGAAACTGATGCGTCCCGAAAAGAATACGGGCACCCGCCATGCCCGTGTCCAACTTGACACGCCCGTGTCATACAGTACACGGCCGTGTAGTGTGTCGTGTTACTCCATCGACACAGGACCAACACCAACCGGAGAAGGACACGGGTATTGGACATGCCCGTGTCCAATTTGACATGCCCATGTCAAACCCGAACACGCCTGGGCTCCAGGTCGTGTTTCTCCCCCAACAAAACTCGGCCAACCACCTAAGAAGGACACGGCCTGGGACACGCCCGTGTCTCAGGCCGTGTTCGTTGCTCGACGACTGTCGACCCAAATTCGTCGACCACTCAGCCAGATCGTCGACCCGAGCACGACACACCCCTGGGACACGTGTGACCCCTGACAAATTCCAAACTTGGCTTGAAACGCCACCCGTCGCTCTTTTGAGTTTAGGGGTGTTACATGTCAGATGGATTCAAGTGCCGGCTCTTTGCCATCACCCTCAAGTAGAAGGTGAGAGAGTGGTTTCACCAACTACCGACCAGCTCCATTTACTGCTTCGAGGACCTACACCTGGGGTTCATGTTAAGGTTCACCACCTCCAAGAGGAGGAAGAAGAAGTCGGAGTCCCTGTTCCACATCAAGCAAGGGGTGAACGATACTTTGGGGAGTTACATTGATCGGTTTCAGGAGGAGGTCACCCAAGCCCAAGAGATATGAGGCCATTGCCTGATGATGGCCTTCACCCTGGGGCTGCAACAGAGTTTCTTCAGGATAGAACTAAAGAGAGTGCCGCCCTTCTCCTACGAAGAACTGATGGAGAGGGCGGTAAGGTAAGTTGACGGGGAGCGTCGAATCTGGAGTTTGCCCGGAAGCTGGCCAAGTGGGCCACAGAAGAGGAGAAGGAGCCAAGGGGTGGTAGAGGTTAGGAGGAAAGGAGAGCTGAACCCCAGCATAGGGAATAACGACAACTGCAACAACAACAACAACCCAGGTGGGGGCGTCAGGAGCCGGACCGCCGGTTGGGCTGGAGGCCCGAGTGGCAAGACCAGGTGTCATGAAGAGGTTACCAAGGAAGGGATAGCCGCCAGGGGGGCAGGATCAGTTCCATCCCACAGGTTGGAGGCAGGCCCACAGACCTTCCCTCCCCGATCAAAATCAGGCTATGGCCATAGCCACGGGAGAGAGGAGGAGAGCAGCATGGAGGAGGAGGAGAGAATTCAGGGTGGAGCTGCCCTACTATGACTTCCGCCAGGAGGAAGTGCACGTCATGGCCACGTGCCCGAAGTTCCTCGAGATGAGAGGAAACAAGGAGCAGTATCAACAACATGGTCGCCAGGAGGTGAGGATCGAGGAGGTCCTGCCTTGGGCAAAGGAGGATAGATGTGAAGACCGGGTGGACGTCGGGACCCGAGGAGGGATTAGAGTGATCCATGGGGGGGGATCGAGGCTTCCCGGAAGGCGATCCTCCATACCACGTACCGCCGGAGCGTCGGCTCCACATCTCAAACCCAACCCCCAGAATAGAAGACCGCATTCTCGAGGAAGGATATGCCAGATCATGAGGATCCCTTCTGCAATGCGCTGGTCATCCTGACAGCCATCGAGAATTTCACCATCTCTAGGATCCTCATTGACAATGTGAGCTCCGTCAACATCATTTTCAAGAAGGCGTTCGATGCAATGAAGGTGGATGCAAAGAGGGTGCTGGCTTCAGATGGGCCCCTGTTTGGGTTTTCGGGGGGAGGAAAGAGCTAGAAGGAGGAGTGGGGCTCCACGTCACTCTAGGGGGGAAGGGGCAGTCCAGGAACTGCAGGTTTGTCATCGTGGATGCCCCCGGTAACTACAACACCATCTTCGGGAGGCCCCTCATCAGCGCCTTCCATTGTATCCCCTCGCCCTTCCACCAGTGCTTAAAGTTCAACGCCAAAGGGATCCAGGTCCGAGTTCGGGGGGACCCCAAGGTGGCAAGGGAGTGCTACGTCACCGCCGTAAACTCTATCTCTTGGCAGGAGGAGCCGAGGAAATGGAGCGGAGAATGGAGGAGACCGAGTAGGAGGCTGGCGGAGAGGAGATGGAGATAGAGGGGAGATGTACCCAGATGGTGACAGGTGGAGGTCAGGAGGAGGTGGCCGAGGCGATGGCCGTGGAGGAAGAGGTGGAAGCTGAGGAAGTTATTATCCCGGAGGAAAGGGACGTCGGAGAGTGCGGGGAATAGTCCAGGCTGGAGGTTGCGGAGGAGGTCGTGGAGATGGAGGTTCTCACCCTCAAAGGCAGGGTGGGGAAGGCTCGCATCAGCGGTGGGTTGACCCGGAGGCTTAAGGCAGGATGATGGAGTGCATCCAGAAAAACGTGGACATCTTCGCATGGAGCGCAGCGGAGATGCCGGGGATTGACGTGGATGTGGCCTGCCACTGCCTCAACCTGGACCCGGGAGCTCGCCCCGTCCAACAGAAGAAGTGGTTCACGACGGACAAGCTGGTCGTGCCCATCAAGGAGGAGGTGGCCAAACTCCTCAAGGCCGGCTTTGTATCCGAATTCAATACCTCGTCTGGGTCTCCAACATAGTAATGGTTAAAAAAGGAGATGGTCGGTGGCGTAGGTGTGTTGATTTTTATTTGCTTAATAAATCATGTCCTAAGGACTGTTAACCCTTGCCTCAGATCGACGCACTGGTTGACTCAGCCGTCGGTTTTCCGGCAATAATCTTCTTAAATGCATTTTCATGTTACCGCCAAATTAGGATGCACCCCCCGGACATCAAAGATGTCTTGTTCATCACGGGGGATAAGTGCTACTGCAACAAGATGATGCCCTTTGGGCTGAAAAATGCATGAGCAACATATCCGAAGATGATGGGCATGGTCTTCCGGGAATAGAAGGGGACGAACCTGGAGGTGTATGTAGATGATCTCATGATCAAGAGTCGAGACGTGGACTCTGACCTCCAGGATCTGGAGGAAACCTTCTCACCCTGCGCAAATACAAGATGCGGCTGAACCCCCTGAAGTGTGTTTTCGGGGCCAGCAGGGGGAAGTTCCTGGGACATCTTTTAACACCCCCTATCTGTCGTATAGCATATAACAGTAGGTCCGGCCGGGGCCCGACGCCATATACTACAGACAGACCGGGTGGTTACTTATGGAAACCATCCAACCAATCTCAATGTCCTACACAGAGCATTCTAGCGGAAGCATTATATAAAAGTTGCAATAAAGAACCCAGCATTCGAGCATGAATGTCCACTAATACAAAATAGGAATGTTATACAAAATACCCCCCCCCCCCCAAAAAAAAAGCCTTAAGGCCTTACAAAATATTTCACTTCACATTACATGTTTTACAAACCACGGCACGCAGGCCGGTCACACATGAATAAAGCAGTAAACACTTCCAATTAGGCCTTCAAGGGCCGGCTTCGCATTCGGGCTTTAGCCCGCTATTGACCGCTTGGTCCAGCTGCACCTGCAAGCAACATACCACCGCACAGTGGCAAAACAAGGCAACAGTCAGCAATGATGACCAACTTATAACGATCCCGCCCCCAACTCGGGGCGGCGATGCTCCTTCCCTGTATTTCATTAGCATAAGCGAGCAATATATAATTAGCCATTTCATCACAGACGTTGGCTCTCACGGCCACACGCCCCGTGCTCTCAGGGCACATTCTCGGTGAACCCGTCGATGTCACGTCAATTAAAGCCATAGATATTCCGGACTCACCACCGCCACTTGGACGACTAAACCTATGAGCAATTTGTCTTCCTGGCCTGGGTCACGACAATTTAAGTCATTGACCGCCGAAGACCCTAATCTATGCCAACGACAAGTGCCACGTGCCTTTAGGTCTCTTTAACCGAACGACATAGAACGAGTACAGTTCCATCTAACCCGTGCTCACATCACAACGACAATTTAAGTCATATGCGTGGGTCAAACTTCCACCGAGTCTCATTTCCATCACAAGTCACATAACCGGTTATGTTCAAGTTGGCTCTCAAGCCACCAAGTTGGCAAGATCTCGTATCCGCCCAGTTTTCCGGGTGCACCTTTGGGTTAGTCCCCAAGGCTCCCTGCTGCAATCTACCGCGTAGAAAACCCGAAAAACAACCAATAGCACGGAGTCTTCTCCGGCATTTATGCAATGCAACATCACCGATCCAGACCAACATGTCCGGGTAGGCTTCACACATCATGCCTATGTCCGTTCTCGCTTACGGACTCTAAACAACGGAGACTTCACATATCTACCCGAAGGAACGCCTCCAACTCTCCGCAAACTCGCGAGAGCGGGCTTCCTATGCAAAGAAAGAGAGCTACTCATGCTCAAGATGAGGATCGTTACCCTAGCGTTCCTCTTTGGCGCCATTGAAAAGTAATCGGATGAAAAGCACCGCACTAGCTTTGCCTCCATGGATCCGGAGTCGGCTCGCGATTTGGAGCTCCGAAGCTCCTCCAATGGCCGGATCTAGCTCCTTCTTCCTTTCTTGGCTCTCTCTACTTTCTCTAAGGTTTTAAAAGCTAACCACTCATGAAAAGTGAGGGTTTTTCTAAGTCCAATCCCGGGTATATCCCTTCAGGAACAACCCCCAGCCGTTGGATCTCAAAATAAGGAAACGAACGGCTTTGATTCGGGACTGAAATGCCCAATCTGGACCGAACACGGCCTGGCACACGCCCGTGTCCAGGGCCGTGTGCCTTATTCGCCATCAAAATCGTCTCGCCTGGAACCTCACACGGGTATCGAACACGCCCGTGTTCGAGCTGACACGCCCGTGTTCCATGTGACACGACCATGTGGCCAGCCGTGTACCTCTATCATTTTTCCCCAAAATCAACCCGAGCACTGCACGGGTTCTAGGACACGCCCGTGTCCTTACCCGTGTCACCTCAACACGCCTGGACCCCAGGCCGTGTACACGGTCTCGACACTCGACACTTCGTCGAGCGAAGATCGTCGACCTGATGACACGGCCTTGGACACGCCCGTGTCCTAGGCCGTGTGCCTTGTCTCGACACAATGTCGAGACCAAAGTGTCGACTCCCCGTGACGAGTGTCGATACGGGTCGACACGCCCTGCGACACGCCCGTGTCGCAGGCCGTGTGCCATGTCTCGACACTTCGTCGAACGCAGAGTGTCGACTTCGCGGCTAAGTGTCGACACGGGTCGACACGCCCTGCGACACGCCCGTGTCGCAGGCCGTGTGCCCAGTCTCGACACAATGTCGAGACCAAAGTGTCGACTCCCCAGCTTAGTGTCGACACAGGCTTGACATGCCCTGGGACACGCCCGTATCCCAGGCCGTGTGCCTGCAGCCAGAACCCAAACTGGCCCAAAACGTCCCCCTTCGCTCCTTTGAGTTTCGGGGCGTTACACATCTCCTCACCCCGCGGGGGTCGAGCCAAATCCCGACAAGGTCAAAGCCATCATGGAGCTGGGGTCGTCTCAGAATACCAAAGAGGTGCAACGATTGACAATGAAGCTAGCATGATTGAGCAGGTTCCTCCCCCGGGCCGGGAAGAAGTGCTCACCTTTCTTCAAGACATTGAGGGGGGGCCAAAGGTTTGAGTGGACAAAGGAATGTGAGGAGGCATTCCAAGCCCTGAAGAAGCAGTTGATTCAGGCTCCCCTGCTCCAAGGGACGAAGGAGGGAGAGGACCTATATTTGTATCTCAGGGTCAGAGCAGAGGCCTTGAGCTCCGTCCTGGTTCGAGAAGAGGGGAAGAAGCAGCTCCCCATATATTACGTGAGTCGGGTCCTGAGGAAGGTCGAGCTTCAATATCCTATCTTGGAAAAGCTGGCCTTCGCTCTGGTCATCTCGGCTCGAAGGCTACGACCCTACTTCCAGGCACCCTCCATCCGAGTGGTGACTGACCATCCCCTCTACAACATCTTCGAGGGGGTGGAGCATTCAGGCAGTTGACTAAGTGGTCAGTGGAACTGAACGAGTTCGACATCTCCTTCGTCCCATGCCTCTCGATCAAGGCCCAAGCAATGACCGACTTTTTGGCTGACAACGTGGTTGAGGTGGCGGGGGAAGAACTCACTCATCCGGCTTCATGGAAGGTGAAGGTAGATGGTGTTTCAGGGAGACATTCCTTGGGGGTAGGGGTAATCTTGGAAAGCCCCAAGGGACAGGAATCGAGCAAATGGTGATGGTGCACTTTTTCATCACTAACAATCAGGCTAAGTACGAAGTGGTGATCGCCGGGCTGCGCCTAGCCAGGGAGCTGGGAGTGCTTGACGTGGAGGTCCTCACTGACTCCATAGTGGTGGCTTCCCAGATCAACGAGGAGTTTGAGGCGAGAGAGCCCGCACTCCGATTATACTTAGCGAAAGTAAAGGGGGTTATCGGGATGTTCCAGACCTTCTCCATCCAATACGTGCCCAAGGAGGAGAACAAGCAGGTCGATCAGCTGGTGAAACACGGTCCCCAGGTGGGGGGGTACCATCACTGATCTATTCCACCCTTCCATTGAAGAGGGAGAACTGATATAGTTGGATCAACACCCCTCGTGGATGGACCCGTTCACGACCTTCCTTTCCAGAGGAGAGTATCCAGAGGCGATGGACAAAAAGAAGTTCAAATACAAGTCGGCGTACTACCTCCTCCGGGACGGGCAGTTGTATCAGAAGACTCTCTCGGGGATGTTGGCATGTTGTGTGGCCGGGAGGGAAGTGTAGAGGATCTTGGAAGAAGCCCACTCCGAGGAGTGTGGGAACCACTCCGGGAGTCGGACCCTGGAAGGGAGGATTGTCAGACAAGGGTACTTCTGGCCTACCCTAGGCCACAATGCTGCGGAGTTCACAAGAAGGTGCCACAAATGCCAGTTGTTCGCCCCCTTTAACTGTAACCGGCCCAGCGTCTCAGAAGCATCACAGCCCCATGGCCCTTCTCCATCTGGGGGATGGATTTGGTAGTGCCATTTCCTCATACCAGCGGGCAAAGGAGGTTCATGTTAGTAATGATAGATTATTTTTCTAAGTGGCTGGAGGTGAAGGCGCTGGCTAAGGTGATCTCCCGGGTCATCATAAATTTTGTTTGAGGGGAGATCATTTGCCGCCACGGGTTACCGCAGGCCATCGTCACAGACAACGGGCCTCAGTTCGCCAGTGCGAAATTCATCAGCTTCTGCGAGCAGCTCGGAATTGACCTCAGATTCGCCTCGATCCACCACCCCAGGAGCAATGGGCAAGTGGAGGCGGCGAACAAGATCATTGAGAACCTTCTGAAAAAGAAGGTTGAGAACCTGAAGGGGAGCTAGGTGGAGCAACTTCCCTCGATCTTCTGGGCCATAAGGACTACCCCAACACAGCTATAGGGGAGACCCCCTTCAAGCTCTCCCATGGCTGTGAAGCAGTACTTCTCATAGAATTGGAGGTCCAGACACCTTGGGTGGCGGAGGCCTGGGAAGGCAGGGAGGATTGGCAGGTTGGAAACGAGGAGTTGCGGCTCTCCCTCGACATGGTGGAGGAGCTACGTGACCTCTCAGCCATCTAACAGGAAGAGGTGAAGAGGAGAATGACAAAGTACTTTGACAAGCACGTCAGAGTCAAATAGTTTGCAGAGGGGGACTTGGTCTTGAAGAAGGTGGATGCAGCGAGAAGATGAGCACTTGTGGGAAAGCTCAACCCTAACTGGGAGGGTCCATACATTGTGAAAGAAGCATTGAAATCAGGGGGTATCACCTGCAGTGGCGATGACTTGAAACGCTTTTACCCGTAAGATATGTAACGTCTTTTTTCTAATAAAGTTTCTTCATGTGCTAAGTCTCCTGCAATGATTCATATGAGTAGGTGGAGATCTCACCTAGCAGACCCCGAGCAGATCCTGCTACCAGGCTCTCACCTAGCTGGCAGGTCTGAATGTCACTCGTGTGAGTCTACCCGGACCCCGATCAGATCCCGCTTCCAGGCTCTCACCTAGCTGGGAGGGCTGGATGTCACTCGTGTGTGTATACCCGGACCCCGAGCAGATCCCGATGCCAGACTCTCACCTATCTGGCAGGGCTGGATGTTACTCGTGTGAGTCTACCCAGACCCCGAGCAGATCCCGTTGTCAGGCTCTCACCTAGCTGGCAGGGCTGGATGTCACTCGTGTGTGTCTACCCTGACCCCGAGTAGATCTCGCTGCTAGGCTCTCTCCTAGCTTGCAGGGCTGGATGTCACTCGTGCGTGTCAACCCAGACACCGAGCAGATCCCGCTATCAGGCTCTCACCTAGCTTGCAGGGCTGGATGTCACATGTGTGTGTCTACCCAGACCCCGAGCAGATCTCGCTGCCAGGCTGGATGTCACTCGTGTGTGTGTCTACCCAGACCCCGAGCAGATCCGCTGCCAGGCTCTCATCTAGCTGGCAGAGTTGGATGTCACTCGTGTGTGTCTACCCAGACCTCGAGCAGATCTCGCTGTCAGGCTCTCACCTAGCTGGCAGGGCTGGATGTCACTCGTGTGTGTCTACCCGGACCCCGAGCAGATCCCTCTGTCAGGCCCTCACCTAGCTGGCAGGGCTGGATGTCACTCGTGTATGTCTACCTGGACCCCGAGCAGATCCCGCTGCAGGGCTCTCACCTATTTGCCAGGGTTGGATGTCACTCGTGAGTCTACTCAGATCCCCAACTGGCCAGCGAGACAGACCTCGACGAACGAAATAAGGTCGGCAAGCCAGGAGTGCCGAGTCGAGGCTCTAGCGGGCCGGCGAGCCCAGGACTACGACCCGATGACGCGAGCTCTCGGGACCCAACATATTCGCCCGACACCCAAAGCAGCCACCGAGGTCGCGAACTCAAGCTGCGTCGCGATCTCATGGGGGGGGGGGGAGCTCGCGTGAAAGCAGACGATAAGGGCGCGGGGCGAGTCGGCCCACTCCCTCTATCTCACAGGTAGCGAAGTGGATCCAAGCTAAAGAGGCGAGTCGTAATTCGCGGTTCGGCTAATTAGGGCCCCCTATGCTCCCTAAGCTAAGTCCTTAGGGGACACACGACCTTGCTAGCAGGGCACGGGCCCGAAGGCAGCAAGCGGGAGAATCAGGCCTGGCCGCAAGTACGAAGTAAAGAGGGAGAGAGACGACATCACATCAGAATGGAACACATGTATATATATCATTGATTGGACAAGGAATTACAAGTTTTGGGGCTCAACCCACGCTTATATTCAAGAACAAAAAATGTAATAGTGGCGAGGCACGGGGATTCGGCGAGGCGAGCTCTCGGGCGACAAGTACTAAAGGGGCTGGTACGACTTATCTCTCGGCTTCGGTACTGGAAGGAATAATGCCGGTACCACGTCGCTCGCGGAAAGGACCGAGCCCTCGCTCTTAATAAGGTCTGCCCGCCGTAACGTCTGGAGGGTATATTTCGCCGTGGATGCAGCGTTCTTCTGCATCATTTCCTCCAGCTCTTACTCGGTATAATATATGAGCTGACAGCCGCTACAGGAGGGCGGCGGGACAGATGTCGCGGCCTCCAGCTCTCGCACCCACGGCTGTAGCGCCTCCTTTTCTTCCTCCAAGGTGGCGACGACGGCGTCGGCCGCGTCCGACCTCTCTCTCTGTCGCTCTGCCTCCTCCTGGGTGAGACGGCGGGCCTCCTCATTCTCGTCCACCAGCCTCTTGAGCGAGGGGGCGTTCTTCTCCATCTGGGTGCATCGCTGGACGACCATGTGAGCCAGCTCCGGGTTGCGGAGCTGGGATCACGCGCTCTCATGGATTAGCACCCGCGTGGCCTCCTCGTCGTAGATGGCGGCGTCTTCCCGCGAGTAAAGGCCGAAGGAGAAGTTGTAGGCATCCCCGCCGATGGTCTCCTGCTCTAACCAGCTCGGCAGCAGGGTGGAGATGACGACCCTGTTTGATTCCTTGTCCCATAGGAGGAGGGGATGTCGAGCGCATATAGGCTCTTCTCACCGTAGCCAAAGTTGTGGGGCCCCCTCGGCACTGGCTTCACGGCGGGCGACGCCTCTTCTTGCGGCCTGGAGGTACCGGCCGCCCTGTCGGGGGAGCTGCCGGCCGCCCCGTCGGGGGAGCTGCCGGCCGCCCCGTCGGGGGAGCTGCCGGCCGAGCCGGCCATAGGGGTGAGATCCCCAGCAGGTAGGCCCGTCGAGCCTTGCCTTTTTCCCGAGATGCGGGAGGTGCGCCCCCGCCCGCGACCTTCGATTTTTTGGGCGGCGGAGGAGGAGGAAGCAATCCGCGGCTAGGCCGCTTCGGGGGAGCAGACGCCGGGGTCTCGCAGCAAGCGGCGGCAGCTGCCTCGATGCGAGCGAGTTGTGCACTCTCATAAGGAGGGTACAAAGGGATGTCCCGCTCCCCTGCAAGAAAGGAAAGTTAAAAGCAGGAAAGATAATGAAAATAAAAAGGAGAAGCGCGAGTGGCTTACCTCCCCCGGGCGGGACGGGAAGGCGACTTCAAAATTCTTCCTGGCGAAGAACCCGAACAGCTCCGCTTCATGGCCCCCCATGCTAGGGGCGGTAGCTCGCCTCGCTGAGCAGGACCGACGAGAAGGGGACGTTGCCGAAGTCCCCCTTGACAAAGACAAATTTCTTTAGCCAGTTATGACTCTTGTTAACGGTCTCCCGCACCTTGACATGGCCGCTGGAGAAGTAGGCGGTCCGTACTTATTCGCCCGAAGGGAGAACAGTTTGCGTAAGACCGCAAAACTGAACTCGACCTGCTCTTCACGCAGGAAGCACGCGAACCTGATCACCACTGCGATGGAGTTGGGGGTCATCTTCCAGGGGACGACCCCGTAGTATTTCAATATTTGGCGGACCTCCGGCTATAGGGGAAGCCGGAGACCCGCATCGAAATGCATCGTGAGGATGACTAGCTCCTCCCCTGAGAGATCGTTGATCTTCTCTCCCTCCCCAGGTTGCTTCGCCGTGAAGCCTGACAGTATGTAGTCACCTATGGCGTCGAAGAACTCGCCTTCGGAGATGGCAACATAGGGGAAGTTGTGCTCAGAGAAGGTCCAGGCACACTTGCTCCGCTCATCCGCATCGCCGCTACCACCACCCATCTCGCAGGAAGTTCCCTAAGCGAAACGAGGTTGTTCTCGCAGGAAGCGGGCGAGTCAATGGTTGAGAAAGGGAAATCTTAAATGCGGTGGGTGAGAAAGAGCCGGCAAGGCTTATTTATAGAAAGAAAAAAAACGAGAAAATATTTCGCCGACGGGAAAAGTGCGGATAGCAAAATGAGCCCTGACACTTCGACTTCCCGGCTCGCAACCGTACTGCAAAGACTGTTCGACAGCAAACAGCGTTCGCCCGCGTCCGTCCAAAGCGCGAGCAAGCTGCGACTCGTGCCCGCTTGGAATAGTAGGCGAGCCGAGCAGACTCGCAATCTACGAGCTCCCGGCCCGCTCCCGCCAAGATTAGATAGGCAGGCTGGGCGAGCCGATTCAACGATCTCGCGCCTGCTTAAAGAAGTAGTGGGCGAGCAAGAGGGCTTCATCTGCGTTCACCCAAAAAAACAAGCAGCAACATAATACAAGTAACATGCAACACGCATTAAACCCATTGGCAGGCGGGAGAAGTCTCAGATTTTTACAGTCATTAAAAATGTTCCAAGATGGATAACCCTCCTATGCGAATTGGTCTAGAGTGCGGATGCGGTCCTGACCCGACGATCAACAACGAGGGAGGGGGCAGGCGGCTCAGTACTGGATCCACTTCCACCTGCCCCGCCTCCGCATCTCAGATCGGGGGGGGGGGGGGCCGTGAGGATAGTGGTACTCGCGAACCGCCCCCAGCTCCTGCTGGGCCAGGCCGACTTGCTCCGTGGCGTGCCTGAGCCGCTCCTCGACACGCGTTATGTGTACCTCGGGAGAAGTAACCCCGTCTCCGTCAGCTGGGCGCCTCACTCCCTACATAACGATAAGCCGCTCCACTTCGGCCTTGTCCTTGTCAACCCTGTTGAAGACCTCCTGTAGTAGTAGCATGTGCTTCTGGAATAGCCGCGTCACCTGCCTCTTCATCCCCTTCGTATCCGTCGGGTCGGCCATATACTCGGAAAGGTGATCTGTATCAGGGGGAAGCAAATATCCCTCGCTCATCTCGACATCATAGGAGGATATCACGTTGTAACATGCGAAGGGGTAGGTCAGAAAGAGCGAGCGGTAACAAACATGCATGAGTACGAACTCACCAGGTGTCGGCACGTCGCCCGCACCCGCTGATGGACTAGAAGAGCCCGGCCGACCCTGGAAGAGTCCTCCTTAAAAACCGTGAAGGATTTTCCCAACCCAGGGGGAATTGGCAACCGGAAGTCTCCGCAGGGGGGGGGGGGTGCCCCATGCCCGAGGGGCTGGCGACCCGCTGAGTTGACAGCGGGAGGGAATGGCCCCGTTCCCCTCCATCGCCTCCATCCTCGCGAGGTGGCACATGCAGAAAGAGAAGTCAGAAGCAAAGCACGAATCAGGCAGGAGGTGCGCATACCTCATGGGCAACCTCGGCATCGGCTGCCGAGCTGGATCCCAGGAGGTCATTTGCCAGAGACCGCCTGACAATTTTCTCTTTTACCAGTCTGAAGAGGGGGTCGGGCGATCCCGCGCGCCAACCACAGGGAGGCCTCGAGAGCCTCTTCCCAGTATTTTTTCCTTACAACCGCTAGCCGAGCTCGCATCTCCTCAGTTGCAGACATTGTGCAGATTTAGCTCACTAAGAAGGCTAAAAGAAGACAAGACTTTTCCAGAGGATCCGATGGCATATTTATAGCGTGAGGGTGGGACCCACCAAAAGATTCCTTCCAGCTCAGCAAAGCACTCATCAAACACGTGGGTTGGATGATTCTTTCTGAGCTTGGTCAATCTCAAAAAGCGGGGATTGTGTGCAACCCCGTGTTTGCCGGGTGGGTCCACCAGGCAAGGCAAGCGGACCAAGGCGACCTGTCCGCGCTAGAGCAGCATACGAGCAAACTCAGAATGGACAGCTCGCTCCTGCCAAAGCTAGTCGGGCGAGCTCCGCGAGTCGGCCTAGCCAACCCCGTCCGCCCGGGGTTTCGTCAAACTGAGTCGGGTTTTCGCCGAACCGAGCTCGGGTTGAGACTGTTGTTCGTCGAGCAGGGCTTGACGTTCGTTGAACAGAGCCCGACGTTCGTTGAACGGAGCCCGATGTTCGTCGAGCAGGGCTCGGCGGTCGTCGAACGGAGCTCGTCGTTCGACGAGCAGGGCTTGTCGTTCATCTAACGGAGCACGTCGTTCATCGAGTGGGGCTCAGCGTTCGTCAAAGGGAGCTCGTCATTCGTCGAGCGGAGCTCGGTCTTCTTCGAGCCAACCTCGTGAGTTAGAATCCTAGATTCGCGGACAAAGCTCGGTGAACTCAATTCTTTTGAATTCCTTTTGTAGTAAGTCCCAGACCGCCCCGGGGAGTGAAGGTATCAGAGGGCTACTCACCCAGCTGCTTTATTAGGCTTCATTTGGACTTTGCCTCCGCTGGCGCCCTCCTTGCTTTGGCGTTGAGTGACGTTGCTCAACTCGACACTCTCGGCGCCCTCCTGGCTTTGACGTTGAGTGGCATTGCTCCACTCGACGCTCTCGGGGCCCTCCTGGCTTTGGCGTTGAGTGATGTTGCTCCACTAGCCCAGTCTCCTATGAGGTGTTTTTTTTACCATTTTACCCTCGCCAGGGGTGCGAATAGCTTGTTAGAACAACAGAGTTATGCTGTTGGCAAACCTAGTTGACTGCATATAGCTGTTCAAAACAGCGGAGTTGACTATTTGCATGCCGTTTTCAGAAAACTATAAATAAGAACCAAGGGGCACCTCAGATGGCACGCTCATTAGTTTTGAGATCTTCTTGAGCTTTTTGAGGTAGCCTTAGCTCGGTTTTTGGCTAAGGAGGGGAAGCGCTCTAAGATCTTTCGGGTGTGTGGTGGGACCTCCACGTCGAGCCCTTGGGTCAGTCCCCATTTCTTTTGCTATTTGTCTTGCAGGAGAGAAGTAGGTGCGCGATCACCCCTTCCCCAAAGGTAAACTCCACAAGACACCGAGTTTTCGGTTTCAACATCGCCCTTGACATGTTTTGGCATGATCATGAAATCTCATTAATCTAGGAGGTTTCATCTTGCATAATTTGGGTTTTTAATTAGAATGAATAACTTCAATTCATTTTGTAACTCCTACTCAAGAGGTCTGCCTATTAAGACCGATCATCACGCCATTTAGAGATGTGGGATCTGTGAACAAGGTGAATACTGAATCTTTTTCTCTCAGCCTTCAAAACTCGCCGGCCCTAGACACTCACCATCAAAATATTGGGAGAAGCATCATCCCGACGGCAAGCTAAAGGTCGGCCACCTCCGCTGGAGTTAGAGCTTCACCGCCAAGAGATCAGCCTTCAGTTTTCCTGGGCTAGCGTACATCGATCCCATTCTCCGGTGATCTCAAGCGGCCGACCAGATCTGGAACATCTCCGGCGATCTCTCTCCACCTGGTTGTTGGAAGAAGATAGAGAGTGTCTCCTCTTCCTTGAATCCGTGAGATCTATACTTGACGTCGCCTCCACGATCTCAATCGATGGGCTTTTCCACCCTATTTAGATCTGCATCGTAAAAGAAATCAGAGTGTAATCACCGTCACAGTTTCGTGGACAGCAAGGTCTTCTGGTTTTGGATCTTTATTTCCACCTTCAAGGTAAAGGTAACACTGCTGCTCTGCTTGAGTTTTGCATTTCTCTGTTTTCAGATTGAGACATTAGCATGAACTATATCCTTGCAATTATTTTCAAAAAAATCCCTGATCCTGTGAAGAAATACAGATTCACATCGATTTATTAGAGATTCATAAATCTCATATAGTTTCCTGTAGGAGTTAACACTAGCATCCTGTTAGTATTCAGTTTTCATACTCAATTTATTTATGCTTCGTGCTAAATCTCTTTTGATGTAGAGATCAAGGTTTTGATCTTCTGATAGTTGTGTATGCAAGTGGATTCTCCTAACGTCGCAGACTTCATAATGAAGAATGCCTCGAGCCTTCTTTGTATTGCGGCTATAATGAAACCAGAACAAGACTCCCAAAAACGATATACATTAAGCTTCCGCACTTCAGTCGTATATCCATTTGATTCTAGTTTCATTTGTGTGTTCTTATTCAATTGAGTAAATTAGGAAAATAAATTTGTGTTTGTATTGCAATTTGAGACTAATATAGTTTGGCCATAACGATCCTATAGGATTATGTGTCACTGTGTTTGGTAGAAAACTTTGATAATATTAATTCGACGTAGCGACGCATATTTCTAAATTTTATAACAAAATATACAGACTGAAGGAGCAGATTGAGCATGATAAATTAAAAAGGTTTATCCAAACTGAAGATCAGAATTCTATTAGGAAATGCGCGAAACAAGTCAATTCACTCGGGTTGCTAACTTATTTTCACGTCCTGAAAAACCTTATAGGAAGCCATCGACACTTAAATGTGAACCCTCTCACATTACCATGCCAAGAGGCTTCTTTCAAAAAGAAGAATGACAAGTGTCATAACTGCGAGAAGTGGGGTCATCTGGTCACAACCCTGCATGACTCTAAAGAAGCCTAAGGAGGATGCGCCACAAAATAAGACAAACACGTTGATAGAAATTTCTGGATGACGATCTTTTGTTGCTATGATTTGTAGTGGTCGCAATAGTACATCTTCTTAGTAGTGACTGGACAATGGAGCTACTTGTCATGTTACAATGACAAAGATTTACTCATTGGGGTTACAAAGGTCAATGATATAAAGAACTGCGATAGACGGGAGACTGATGTGACCATGCTAGGACAATGGAGCTTATATTTTCTTCGAATAAAATACTAACTCTTAAGTATGTTACAATCGTTTCTTCTTTAACGAAAATTATAATCTCTGAGTTTGCTAAATAGAGTTGCAGTGTTTTGCAACTTTGAATGGTATATTAATTTTAAATGTTATTTCACATTGCTTTGGTTTAAATGAAATGTATAAACTTAGCTTTAAATAATGATAGTATCAATCAAGTTAGTTCAGACTTAATTGATCCTAAGTTATTTCACAATAGATCTGGATATGTAAATCATGGAAAAAATGTGTGATCTATCTAAGAGTCATCACATCCTTTTAGATTTATCTATTCGATTCGATTGATGTGAGGTGTGTGCTCAAACAATTATCACTAGAAAATATTTTAGGGTCTGTTTGGATCTCTGGAATTGGAATTGAGAATGAGAATTGAGCCAACAGAATTCCAATTCAAGTGTTCGGATGTTAGGAATTCCTTCGAAATTGGAATTGGTCCAATTCCATGGAATTCAATTTGTTACTAGGACTAATTCTTAGGGGTAAGACAGATATTTCATGAAATCCAGTCTTTTACTACGACTGTTGTTGCCCGATATCATCGTTGTTGTCTGATCTCGTCGTCGTCGCCCAATCTCGTCGCCGCCGCCCGATCTCGTCGTCCTCACCCGATCTCGTCGCCGCCGCCCGATCTCGGCGGCGCCCGATATCGCCGCCGCCCGATCTCGCCTCCGCCGCCGCCGCCCGATCTCGCCGGCCGCGCCCGATATCGCCGCCGCACGACTCGCCTCCGCCGCCTCCCGATCTCGTCGCCGCCGCCCGATCTCACCGCCGCCGCCTGATATCACCGCAACTGCCATATCTCGCAGTCGTCGCCGATTCTCGTCGTCGTCGCCCGATCTCGCCGCCGCCTCACTGCTCCGCCCGATTCTCGCTGACCCGCCTCCCGATCTCGTCGCCGCCTCCGATCTCGTCGCGCCTCCTGATCTCGTCGCCGCCTCCCGATCTCGCCAATGTCCCCCATCTCTCGTTGTCATCTCTCGATTCTTCAT